>LPNX011156401.1:1248776-1355837 GCA_001517045.1 Pseudotsuga menziesii
TAACTTGGACTCTATTTATAGACTATAGTTATTATTCATACCGATGACTAAGTCTTTGACTCTTTCCTATTTTTGAGCAATCTTAATTTACTATTTTAGTATTTAGTATTTCAATGTCTTTGAACTTTAGTGTTATTGTTTATTGTTCAGTGTTTACTAGTTTAGTCATTTTAAATTTATTGCAATTTGCAATGTCTGTTTCAAATTAAAAATTAAAACTTTAATTATTTTGTTGATGTTCAGTATCATACTATCTAGATTCTAGTATCATTGATTCATTTTCAATCACTTAAAACTTTAAAACTTAAAAGTCAAATCTGAAGATTATCAAATATGATGTGCATGTTAGTCATAGATTCATATTGATACATAATAGATTTATAAATTATTATTAATATAATGATAATCTTGATGAATCCTGTAATGTGTTTGAACTTTGAATTTTGCATTTACATTGCATGGTTGCAGGTTCCAGAATGATGAATGTTTGTTTTGTTGGGATTTATATTTTTCATATTTTTAAAATTTGTATGACTATCGCGTCCCGCCGTCCCCGCTGAATTTCTCTAAAATTTGGGGGTGGTCTCCACATGTCCCGAATGTGCGTCTCCCCGAACCCGCGTCCCGTCGTCTTGGAACCTTGGGGGAACATTGGTATTAATCGTGTTTCATATTGAATGCAGGTCTAGAGCCATCTAGGACTTCACAGAGCCAGTCTTGTTTCATATTGGATGTATCTCTCTGCAGGGTTAGTTTTGTTTCATACTGAATGTAGATCTCTGCAATGGCAGTCCTTTTTCATATTGGATGCCTTCGCAGGATCAGTCGCAGTGCTAGTCCTTTTTCATACTGGATGCAGGATACCACTGGGACTCATCACTCCCTCTTGCAATGGACACCGACTTGCACCACTCCAAGCTTGTCCTTGAAGTATTCCAACTTCACTTTCGTCAAAGGCTTGGTCAAGGCATCGACTATCTGCTTGTCTGTCGCAACATACTGGAGCTTTATTGTTCCTCTCTACACCATATTCCAAATATAATGATATTGGATCTCGATGTGCTTCGACTTTGATTCTTCGACAACTTCACACAATTTAGGTTGTCACAGTACACACAAGTCATCTCTAACTTGACATCGAACGATCCTGCAAGTAGCTTTTGAAGCTACACTACCTCACAACTTGTTGAACAAGCTGCAATATACTCTTCCTCGGCTGTACTTAGTGCTACGCTTGTCTGCTTCTTGCTACACCAAGAAATCATACTAGACCTCAAGCTGAAGCAACACCCTGAAGTGCTCTTCCTATCTGTAGCACCACCATCCCAATCAGAGTCAACATATCCCTACATGCAGATCCTCTAATCTTTCCCATATCTGAGGCCATACTCAATCGTACCCTCCAGGTACCTTAGCACGTGCTTTGCTGCAACCATGTGAACACGTCTCGGCTCAACCATGTACTGGCACAAAGTGTTCTTCGCAAAGCGTACATCCGACCTTGTGTTTGTTATCAATGAATCGATCATCTACATGTTGACTGTGGCATCAACTGTCTCTGAATTAGGATCACAAAACAACTTCAAGTTCGATGCCAACAGTGTTGCTTCGCAATCCGACATCTCGATCGAATATTTTCCTTGGTTAAGGAAAATCTCCTTTGGATTCTGCCACACCTCTAATCCCAAGAATCATGTTAAGATTCTCGAACTCTGAGATCTACTGTGGTCACTCCCTCTGCATCTTGTACTCTCTGCATCAGGACATTCTGCACTGGAGTGACAGGTAGCTTCCTCTATTGTTGATCTTCTGTGGTGTATCCATCTATGTTATCTTTCAAGGTCACTAGATACCAAGACCATCTATCTCGAACTTTGTTGAAAGTTCCTCTTGCACCCATCTTTGAGCTTCTCGTCCGCTATAGGATTCCATCTTTAACCTTGTAGCAAAGGTTGATATTTCCATCACTTTAGGTGATCCTCAAGCTCCTCATATAACTGTATGTGCTATCCCATGGGTGCCTTTTGAGCCTTTACAAAGCCTTCTGTGCACATGTGTTTCTATGTTCGATATGCACTTCTACTTTACTGAAGTGTATCTGGACAATCAACTCCTCTTTCTGATAGGAACCACAGACCTTGCTTTGTATTTCTCGATGCTTCCATATGCTGTATTCTTGATCTTGTAGATCCACTTGGAAGATACTACAAACTTTCCTTCCGGTCTCGAAACCTCATCCTAGACATCATTCTTCATGATTAACTGGTACTCTTTGATCATAACATCCTTCCATTCTTTCTTCTCGGCTGCTTCTTCATAGCTGGAAGGATCTGCATCAATGATGTCACACAATAGTGCCGCATAACTGGAGTATGTCCGAGGCCTCTTTCTTTCTTTGGAAGTCTCGTTTGGAGCACCATACTTTTCTTCATCTTCGATGGTCTCTCGTGCCCAGGCTGATCTTCTATGTATGTGTTCACCTCTTGAGGTGAATCTACCACTCTCTGTGGCTTGGTCATATCGTGATTCTCATATTCTTGTGAAGCTCTCTTTTCCGTCACGGTGTCTCTGACCATGGGAGCTTCAGGTTCCTCTTCATTTTGTCGGAATGAATCTTCTTTGAGTGTTATGGCTGGACCATTGTCACTTGTTCTTCGAAACACGTCTCATCCTTCTTTTCTTGTAGGCGATTGTACACGATCTTTCCTACAAGTAAAATTCAGTTGTATGATTAGAAACATTTCATATTTTTCAAAACACATTAATAATGACAAATTCTTATGCATAAAGACATATGCTGCACAATCATGTAACTATCTTAGCCAATGCAATATTTATCCATATCCTGTATACATAAGATAACTTTTTAGATGGCTTCCATCTATACTAGGACATTATTAAGAGTGTGCACTGCTCCCAACATGTTAGAAAAGAGGTCTCATTCTAGATACGTAGCAATGGAATGTTGTATCGCACCACACCATAGGCTACTTACCCATCACATGCATATAGTAGTATACTGTTCATGAATGCAAACATTTTGACATGCATAATACATTTTCTAAATCTAGGAATATGTAAACAATATCATTTAAGAAACTAGATATATAGGAAATGACAATTTAAACACTTATCTTTGTTTGTTTGGTGGGTGGACTCCTTGTTGATCCTTGTCTCCTTGCAAGAATAACTGGAGTCTCTGACAGTGTGCTTTTCTCCATCATCTGATTCTGAGGACCTATGTTTGTCTTGCTCATGATCGACAATGTTGATCAAGTCTTCTGCACCATAGATCACATGGGATTGTTTATTGATTCTGAATCTAAGTGTCCCTTCTTCATTCACAACTGCATCCCTTCTTATCCAAATACTGAGATGGATAAGAGGTTCTTCTTCATCATGGGCTGAATCCTTCTGGATTAAAGTACATATTCCTCATCACGTGAGGAATCTTCTTTTGTTCTTTTCCTTTTTGGTTCATCCTCTTCAATAATGTGAGAATGATGCTTCCTCTTGTTTGCTCTCATGGATTCTTTGTTTCTGGGGCAATATTTTGCAAAATGACCCTTCTCATCGCATGTGAAGCATCTGAGACTGGAGATGTCACGTTTAGATCTATGATTCTTTTGGAATATTTTAGGCCTTCTTTGAGGTTGATCCTCCGTCTTACTTCAATCCTTTTTGCATGAACAACTAAGGCTTGGTCATCATCAACTCCCATCTTTTCTTCTCTAGACACTAGTCGAGCTTCTTCCTGAGTGCATTCCTCCCATAATCTGCTGAACTTGATTAACTTCTTCCTGGCGCATATCCCTTGAATGAATGAGTCCCATGATCTTGGGAGACCATTCAAGGTAGTCAGCATGATCTCTCCTTCAACATTTTCTTCAATGGCCTCGAGTTGCTCCTTGATATGAGAAACCCTTGTGAAGTAAGACTGAATGGTTTTTGAGTGTTGGATCTTCACATTCTTGAGTTCATTTCTCAAGTTCATCTTCCGGTTGATGTTCTTTCCTTCATATAGCTTGGTCAAAGCATCGAACATCTTCTTAGGAGTCTTCAAAGATGAGACACGAGGGATGAGATGATCTTTGATGGAATCTGCAATGATCCTTTTTGCTTTGATCATGTTCTTCTTATAAATTTCCTTGGCCTCTTCTCCCTTTGGTTATGGAACCTCCTTAGTGACATACTTGTCCAAGTCATTCTCTTCCAAGATAAGGGAAATTCTATACTTCCATGCTCGGAAGTTACCTTCAAGCTTTTCCTTAAAGCTTGGTATGATTTAGCATCTTGACTATCTGATATGAGAACCTCAAATGGTAAAAACAAGGAAATAGATCTTACCAATTTGAGATGTCCAAAGTTTAAACTGCTTCTTGAGCTGGCTGACCTAGGGTTTGGTTGGGAAACCTTAATTTTTCAAACTTGGAATCTTGAAATTCTGTCAAGATAGAAAGATGCGCCTCCTTGAGGTGAGTTGCCTAGTGGTGTCCTTTTCCAAAAAATGTGGAGGGAAACTTCAAAAACTTGATGCCCTAGTTATCCCCCAGTAGTAGAGAGGAGGCCAAAAAATGAAAATCTCTGGATCTGAATTCTGACTCCATAGAAAGATGCGCCCTCCTAGGGTGAGTTCCCTGGTAAGGTCTTTTTCTAGATTGGTGGAGGGAAGCTCCAAAAATCAGATGCCCCAGTTTCTCTCGGTAGCAGTGACGAGGTAAAAAATGAAACTTCTTCATACTGAAAACTTTCTTCACCAAAAGATGCGCCTCCTTGAGGCGAGTCAGCCTAGCCCTCTTTTCTGGAAATTTTGTGGACAAAATTGCTAGAACTTGGAAGCCATAGTTTCCGCAACTACACAATGCCTTCTTTTAGGGTGGCTTTGATACCATGTTAGTGTTTGTACTTTATTTCAATTATGTTAGATCTTTAAATTGAAAAATAGACAAGCACAACAATACACAAGTACACAAATATTTTCCTCGGGGAAACCATAAAGGGGAAAACCCCGCAACTTCTTTAGAATAGTTCCATCACTTAGTACAATGTCAAACCAAGATAAAATACCCAAATACAAGATATCTTCAGCAACTTCTTCCTCTTCTTCACTAGCGCACTTGTCTTTCTCTCTCTTGAGCGAACTTGCTTGTATGTTGTGTGTCCAAATGAGAGAGGGCGCCACCTTATTTATACTTTACTGGTGATTGACCCAAAACCCTAATTGGGACAACTTCCTAACCTAACAGGGCTAACTTCCCTCTTGGGAGACTCAAAATACATTTAACAATATTTCTTCTAGGGACTATTGCCCCGACTTACAATGTAGGTTTTACCTCGATATTCTAGCATGACCAAATACAATAATAATGTCCCTGAGCGGAGGAAAAACATCTTCGACGGAGGTACAATAAAATACAATAATAATATATAGAAGAATATCTTCCGAAGTTACATTTTCAACAACATTATTTTGACCCTCGTGGTCCAATTAATTCCTTGGCTATGATTCCTTCCTGGCATGTCCACGTTGAATCAATTCCTCAATGTGTTTCAGATGCTAACTTCCACTGTGGCTCTGAAGACTGATACCATGTTAGTAAATGCATACAGAAACAGTAAAACATCTACTCTAGCAATTGAGAGAGATAAGATAAGATAAGGTGATGTTATTAATGTTCAACTAATGACCATACAAATGCATTAACTTTGTATTCTCAAAAGTCTTTTATGGGTACATAGAAGAAGTGATTGTTCATATTTATTTTAATTAGATGATAATTAAATGTCTAAGCTAATCTAAAGTTATAACAAATGACATTTTTCTGAAGTGTACTTTCCAAGCCGAACCTCCTAAATATGTGATCTGACCATTAATTATATACTCTAATTACATAGTTGACTCAGCGACTTTGCCCCCTGTCGTATCATCTGCATACTCTGTTAGAGTGGTAACAATCAATATTATGTTTCTCAGAGACATAGTACTTATTTATATGTTAAAAATGTGACTATTGTAATGCTAGATATTGTAGTTAGGAGTTAGGTGGTTAAACCACCGAACTAAGTAGGGGTGCTGTAAATATATTATTGCTATGTTAATAATACATTATTAGTAAAGATTTTTATTTATTTTCTCTCTTCACCATAGTATAAATATGCACACCCTAATTTTTTATATGGCATCAAAATAGGACTCAACCAGTGTTAGTTTGAAGAGTTGAAGGTTCAAAGTCTCAATAACTAGTTCGTGGTTCCAACCAAAGAGAAACCAAGAAAAGTTAAGAAGATAAGTTTTTCTAGTCCACCTCATATAAGTATAGAGTGAATCAGGATTCCTTTTTCCATATTTTTCCATAGAATGCTCACATGCAACAGTCCAACGCGCGTTTGTGTGAAAGGGTGTCTGTGCACCAATGCATTTCCATTGTACCATGCCCATAAATGTTAGCACCACAGTTGGAATGCACTGTTACAGGTTTTGATACGAACAACAGATTCAATAATTTTTGATAAACTTATAAAAAATTGATACAAATAGAACCATAATCATGCAATTTACAACAAGAAGACATGCAGAAAACCTAATTTTGTTAACTGAAAAACTGCAATGCAGAACAGAGTTACACATGGTCACTTAGTAGTCTTCAACCTCTGATTTTCAGAATTGTATGAATTGTCACATACAAGAACTACATGACAGCAATGTGAATATACTCACATTCAAGAACTCCGCAACAGCAGTGCTAATACTATACAAGAACAGAAGATGGAGAGCAAGCATTCAAGTAGAAAAGTGATTGTTGCAATATACTAATATGGTACACTCTTTATTGTATTATCTATTTATCGAACTGCAAAGCTGTTGGAAAGCGATCAAGTTTGACCAAGTCTCCCAAGGTTACAATAAAATATACTTATTTAGGTGGGTGATCAGTGTGACCAAGCCACCTATCGAACTGCAAAGCTGTTGGAAAGTGATCAAGTTTGACCAAGTCTCCCAAGGTTACAATAAAATATACTTATTTAGGTGGGTGATCAGTGTGACCAAGCCACCTATGAGTTGAATACAATAAAAAGTGTAATCCCCAATTATAATACATGGTCTAATTCCACTAGGAACTTAGGGAGTACATCTCATCACAACCTTTTTTAGTTCATCTGATCAACCCCGCCACTTTGTATTTGCATCTCTTCATAGAAAGATAGGTGGGGGCATATGCAAACAAAGTTTCTACAACCCTTAGGAATAAATAGAGCTCGAGGACTTTAGCATAGCAAGGATAATATGCTATACCACATTCTCATATGCTTTCTCAAAGTTGATCTTAATGAAATGAGTGTTGAGGTGGCCTATTCCATGCCTTTCCACACAACAATAATATTGTTGAGGATAAAGTCCCCTTTAATTAAGCCAGTTTGCTTTGGCTACATAATCTTCGGGAGAATGTGCTTGACTCTGAGTGTGAAAACTTTGGTTACAATCTTGTTTAAAGCATTCAAAGGCATGTTAGGCTTCCTGCTGCTAATGAACTCAGAATCTTCAGTGTTTATCGTAGATAATGAGTGATTCATATATGCAAATTCTAAATTACTATATGAAGAGTCAGCCAAAAAATGGACATGGGTGTTTCAGGTTGGATACACATTCATTTTTTTCTATCTAAGAAGATAGATAGATCTAAATTGTCACGTCCCCTCCCCTCATCCCGATGATGGAGAGAATGCGACCTACGCGCTGCTGCTACTGTCAAACGGGCAATCTAGCCCCACGAACATAAACCAAAATGCATTGAACATAAAATACATACACAGATGCATAATACATGAAATATACTGCGGAAGCAAAACTCATTCAACACATTCAAGCATTCAACATGTTCATGATAATTTAAAAGCAAATACAGTTGCGAAAATTAAATACACAAAGAATACTTATCTTGAAAAGAAGCTTCCTCGCAACTAGCTATGTCGCTGCAACATTTCACCCAACCATAGGCTAGTGTGCTCATTAATCTCTCAGCACCACTGCCACCCCCGAGTTGGGCATGATTTCCACAAGGAACTAGGGAACGAAAGGCTTACACACAGCAAGACCATGCACCCACAGTCAAGCCAACACACAGTTGGGTTTCACAAATTGTCCAGCAAAGCCAATAAACAATTGGGTTTCACAAGCTATTAAGGAAACAAGCCAATAACATAGGGGTTCCTTGGACTTACTCAGCCAAGCCAAACTTTACATCAAATACACAATCAATCAATCAATAGATGGGTTCCTTGGACTTACTCAGCCAAGCCAACCTTCTAATCAGAACATAGTCAACCATCTAACGGATGGGTTTTCTCGGACTGCTAAGGCAACAACCAATAACATGGGGTCCTTGGACTTACTCAGCCAAGCCAACAATGACATCCAAACACAGTCAACCATCTAACAGATGGGTTCCTTGGACTTACTCAACCCAAGTCAACACGAGGATGCACTTCACAGCAAAATACAATTGCTGGGTATGGACAAAAACGTCCTGGGAAGCCAAAACGAAAATGGAAACAAGGGGAAAACAACCCTCTAACAGCAAATTCGATTTCAGAGACACCTATGGCTTCACGTGGGCAAAAACGACCTCTTCAAACCCCCAATTCGTGGATCTGAATTCAGAAAAACGTATATGGGCATGAAAGAGTGAGGAAACAACAGAAATCGCGAGGGGAAAACGCCCAGCAAGCTCAGCTGCGTGAGGAAAGGAAAAACATCCTCTTAAACCCCCAAAATCGTGGATCTCTTCTCTCATTCACTCAACAACCCAAAAACGGGTTCCCAACCCTTGAAGAATGAAGAAACATGTAGGAAAACGTGAAGGAGAGGGCTCAGCCACCTTCAACTGTGTGAGAGAGCCAAGCGTGAATGCGAGAATGGGTGAGGAATGAATTTCTGGGCTCTTACTTGCCCAATAAGCCAAAACACGTTTTTCCAAAATGGTTGGTCTTCCCAATTCGAATTTTGACCTCCATACCTTTCCAATCCCAAGGAAATAACTTCCTCAACCAATTTCTGGTAGAAATAAATGATTGGCACAAAAAGACAAAAATGGGTAGTTGATAGTTTTATGGGTTCTCCCTTTGACATTTGGCTTTTCCCCATTGGCTCAAGGGTTTGAATAATCCCCCCACCCCCCTCCCTATTCCTTGTGAAATCATGCCCCCATCTCTTTCACGTTGCGGCGCATAGCTAGTTGTGGTATTTTTATTAATTTGCATTTTTACAGGATGTCTCAAAATATATTGTGCCTGGCTAGCACATAAACCATCGACATCGATTTTAATCGCCGAGACCTAAAACACTAAATCGATGGTGGGGCCTTTGCCTTGAGCTCCACACCATGATCAAATAAAAATATTTACATCATGTGCAATTCAATACCATGTGGTCGAAACCGGGGCACACATTCCCCTTCCCCTTGGGGTGAAAACCGGGGCACACATTCCCCTCCCTCTTGGGGTCAAAACCGGGGTGTTACATAAATATGGATAGTAGTGTTAGATTTTTATGTATTTTAACAATATTATCTTAGGATCTTATCTGAGAGAATATCATGCATAGCAATCAAACACAAGAGACAATAGACACAAAGATTTTCCTCGGGGAAACCATAAAGGAGAAAACTCTGTAACTTCCTCAGAGATAGAATAAGCACCAATTGCAGCAGCAAAACCCAAAGACAGTAAGATGATCTCTAACAGCTGTTCTCTCTCTTCTCCCAGCTTCTTCTCTCTCACTCATGCGCCACAACTGAGTGTGAGTGTGTGTCTCAAATAGAGAGGCTCACTTTCTATTTATATTCTTTCATTCACTTAATATTTGACTCAGTTACGTAGGCTCGAGTAATCCTAACTCAGTTATGTAGGCTCGAGTAACCACAACTAGGGTACTAATGACCGGACTTACAGCGGAGGGGACTATCTCATGACTTTTAGTAAATCTCTCAATAGGAACATCGGGGTACAAGGAAATACAAGTGATTCTCCCGATAGGAGCATCGAGGATCAATGAAATACAATATATACAAGTGATTACATTCCGAAGTTACAAATACATCAACAAGTAGATAGTCTGTGAATGTATATACTTATAGGTATCTTTGGATAAAAAGTATATCCTTGTAGTTTTGTTATAGATGGGTGGAACCAACTATGTATCTTTTTAATATTATTATGAATATGGATATTTGGTATTTCATATGGTGTGCAATGTGCATTCATGGTGGGTTTATGTATGGGTGGGCAAGCTGTTTATTTATACATATATAGTAGATCTAGAGTGTGCATGTCTATTTCTATAGTATTCAAAAGGGTTACTGGTATGCAGGTGCAGAACTAAGATTGTCTCTGCATTCATGTGTTGATACAAATCATTGATGAAAAATCGGTATCTTTACGAAATCACAGATGATCTGGACAATGGGATGTCGGCAACATCAGTGAAAAACCCAGTAAACTGTGGCAAGCATTAAAAAATACAAAAAATCATTTTTTGAAAAATATAAACAAACAACAACATCAAATAACCACATTGGCACAAATATGAAAAAGCATTGATATATTATATATAAGCTGCATAGAATGCCAAATGATAAATCAAACATCAGTTGGCAATACTGAATCTTGGTAGCTGTCCATTAAAGCATTAAAGACTACACGATCACATCATATATACAATAAATGTATTTCATCATAATCTTACCCCCTTTTATGGTTAAAGGTGATGGTTTCCCTCACATAGAAGCAGCCCTGTGGCTAGAGATGGATGGCCATTGGTGGATGTCTCTCTCTATGTAGAGGTTGTTGTCGAGGCTGGCACATCAGCCTCAGGACTTTTAGTCTCTTTTCCTCCCTAGTGGTTGTGGGTCTTCATCCCCTGCCCCTGCTCTTTGTCATGTAACCAATCAGGCACCTCCTTCATAACAGGCAACATGCCTCTCAGTCTCCACCATACAAATCTCTCTCTCTCTCTCTCTCTCTCTCTCTCTCTCTCTTCATATATATATATATATAATAGAGTCATCATCTACATCAACGTAAATCCAAACTATGAGACCAAATGTGCAAAGTTTACTCATGTATATAGCATGAAAGGGTGAATATAGAAAAATGGCACTAAGTGCGATACACATTTGAAACAAAATACCGCAAGGCTCTAAATGGCCTCTAGAGTTCAAAAAACATCATGCTACAACAGATAACTAGATATCATCAAAATCATCCCCTATATTGGGATCCTCATCAAAGCATCCTCTATCTCCTCTTCTATCCTTTGTCTTGAGCCTCCAAGGACATGGGTACTACTGCTTGGTGCTACTTGTGGATCCAAGTCCATCCACCCTGTTGTTTTTCAAGTCAACAGTTTCCAGTTTTGATGAAATTGGCTATCCATGCATTAAAATGAGGTAGAAAACCTAACATGCCTAGTTAATGGTTTTGGCTTGAGTGAAGGGTTCATTTTTACTAAGGTAATGGCAAGTGAGTTCAATAGTAAACACTGCCAACAATGGTATACATAGAGGGTTTGTTGCTCTTGATTAAATGCCAATCCCATACCTTCATACATGATAGAATCCCTTCTTGAAATGTTGCAATCCCACCAATCCTGAAATGTTGAAACACTGAAACTGTCAAGTCTGCTGAATTCTCAACGGGATATGAAATTTTACTCTCTTCATATGATGTTTGATGAGGTTGGAACCACTCTCAAACATCCTGGAATTATTAATAATTTAATGGCAATTTAAAAAACTTAAGTAAAAGGATAGAAAAAGAAGAGAAAGGAGAATGCCAACTTTTGTTGTAAGAATTTAATATTGCCAGTTATAGCTTCCAACAAAAAATAAAGTTGGAGAAATGACCAAAATAAATCAAATTTTGAGCTTACCCTTTTTTCACTGGCTATATGATATTTGGTGATTTTTAGGGCTTTTTCTGTATTGGGTTTGTAATTGTGATTTTTTGACCATTTTTCATCCTTGATACAAATAGATACATATATACGTTCACACTGTTAATGTTTATTTAATTTCTTACCCGACAAGCATGGTGAAGGGACATGCAAACGACTGTTTATCTTGCTGTTTTGATATAAGACAGTGTATAGGATAAGGGTTTTGCAATGCCTTAGCTGGCTTGCCTTGCCCATCCAAATCATAGTATACAGTTCAGTTTCTCCTTTCAATAATTTAATGTTTATTGTTGATTGATGGCTATTTGCTTTAGGAGAATAAGGAAGACAGAAATAATATGTATGTTAATGTTCTAGGTGATCTATGACATTCAATATGATCATCAAATACATCATGTACAAAAGCTTAAGGGCCGTGCATAAGGCATCTGGGGGCTAAACCAAATACAAAATCAATGCATTAAACTTAACAATGAACTGTAGTAGAAATGCCAAACAAAAGATGCTGCTAAGTAACTTACAACTGTCAAAACATATACACCTCCTTGCTAGGAATTACAAAATTCTTGAAAACCTGTTTGAGGGTGTCATCTGGACAAGCATTGGTAATGGGGTATCTTGTGCATTCATAGTTCAGAAATGAGTGGCTTCTGCAGAGGAACCTGTATCTCTCTTAGCATCCAAAGTTAACCTCTCATTTGGAGTTGAGAAGGTACTGATGTGATTTGTAAAATTGGTGAACATCATTATCTTGGCAATTTAGTAAGGAACTTTTCTACCTGAGTAACTTGTTTCTTCTGCACAAAGGTTTTGGAAGCCCTATGTGTATATGCTGACTCCAATTTCTCTATATCAATCCAAAGAAGGTAGAAGTGGACTATTTGAAGTTGGAAGTGATATGGCGCCTAGTTGTAATATTTTCATCTGTCAGGTGTTATTGGTGTAAGGATTAGGGAGAACTTGAAGAATGTTATTTAATTTCTCTCCTCTTCATTTGGAAATTGACTTGAAGCATTAACTGTGCAAAACAAAGGTAACTCTTTTTATTTTGTTGAAAATAATTTTTCTTCCAAGTCGGAAATATAAGAATGGTACTACTTGACTGATGAGGGCTTCCTTTGTCATCAAAAGCTGTAATTGGATTGCATGCCCAAGACTTATGTTCAAGCTAGACATTGAGTTTGTGTAGACACCTCTGTTGCATAGATAAAAGATTAAACTGGATTGATAAGGATTTCATGGGGTTGAGTCTTGACCTTAGAGTGATGTCCTTGTATCACTCAGAGAAAGTAGAATGGAGGTACGGGAAATGTTCCGACTTTGTATCAGGGCAATGTAAGTGGGGTTGTTGAAGTATCCCTTTTCTCTTAAGAATCAAATTCAGGTAAAAAATGGAAGCATTTATGCAGAAAAATAAGCCATGAAGCTACTTCGTGCAAAGTGTTGTAGACAGTTATCATTCTTGTAGTAAGTCTAGTTCATGGATTGGTTTACAGTGCAAAGACGTGTTGTCCTCAATTTATATTGGAATTCAATTTACCTGCTGCCACTGTATTTGCTTATTTCATTTGTTTGCTTGTTTTAATACTTTTAACACATTTATTGGATATTTGTTTATCTTAACCACAAGTACTTGTTTCTGTAAAGCATACAAGATGGTTTATTTTACATTTCCGCAAATTCAGATTTCTGATTTTAAATATTTAATATCAATTTTTGCAGTTATCAAGGACTTTAAATATACTGATTCACATGAGTGGGTCAAAGTTGATGGCCCTCTTGCTGTTATTGGAATAACTGACCATGCTCAGGTTGGTAATAAGTTGGGTCAGTATGTCTGTGTTTTAGGATTTAGATCTCTTCAGGGAATGTTAAGAGAATGCAAGATCTGACTTGGCATGTTATATTTTAAAGCATCTACTTTTTGACTCTGGGCATTCTGTTTGTGTAGTGAATGACAACTCTGATAGCAGCAAGCCTGTTGTGACTTCTTAACTGTGCCGCTATTCTGTAGGTTTTGTTAAGTTTAATTGTGTGCAGAGACCCAAGACTTTGAGATTTAAGTTTGCTTATTATTTTCTCTGGAGCATTGAGAGACAATGCACTTACTGTTATGGTTCTCTGAGATTATATGGTATAATTTTTCATATTTGCTTTATTCTTCAAGTTTGATTATTTCAGGAGCATCTGGGAGATGTTGTGTTTGTTGAACTACCAGACGTGGGAGCTACTGTTTCAAAAGGGGGCACTCTTGGTGCTGTAGAAAGTGTGAAATCAACCAGTGATATATTCTCGCCAGTTTCTGGGGAAGTTGCTGAAGTCAACTCTGAGCTTAATAGCTCTCCGGGTTTGGTAAGGTCTCATTACTGCAGTCTTTATGGTCACCAGCCACCAACTTTGCTTTGTTTTAATATCTATGTCAGAATATTTATTTTTCCTTTAACATGAATAATTATTTAAGTATTATTCAGCTGATGCACAGTAGGTTTTAAGTAATGGGCTTTCGTTTTTGGGTCAGAGCTTGCCCCACAAATTATGCAGTATGTATTAGATTTACCCATTTGGACAGATCCACATGTAATCCTAGTTGAGTCAATGAGTTGGTGTTCTACTCCAAGCATTCAAACCAAGCTTAGATGGGTCTTTGACTAAGTTACCAGGATTTGGATATATGGATCCGGATCTGGATTCAGATCAGTCAATTTTTTGAAAAGCCGGGATCTGGATACTATCGGGAAAGGTCAGTACAAATAATATAAAAATATTTTTATCAAGTTTAAAAAATAACTTATATAAAAATTAAAAAAATATTTTTAATAATATAATTTAAATATATACTACTATATACAAATAATTGATGTATAAATGCCTATAAATAATAACTAATTTAACATATTAACATAATAGATTATAATTTCAGTTATTTAAGAATATACATATATATATACTACTATATAAAAATAACTGATGTATAATGCTTATACATAATAACTAATTTAACATATTATATTTTTTTTTCAGTAAAAAAAAACAGTTCCTTGATATTTTATTGAATCAAAGGTAACCTTGTACATCATCAATCACTACTGTCCATACCCCAATGGGTCAGACAGAACAGTAAAAATCACATTTTAATGCAGTGCAATACAGAAATATAACTATACCCAAGATGAGAAAAAATACTATCAGCACCTGGGTATCAATACATGAAAAGGTCCTCTCATAAGTGAGCAGAATAATCATCAGTCAGAGAATGTCCATAAAGAACATAACAAGAGCCCAGAAACCTTATCCAAAGCAGGACAGTGACTCTCAAAATTCCTGTAACTGCTGCTCAGCATAACTAGAAATAACTCAAAAAAGTCCATGAGATAAATATCTGTAATAGAATGAGCAAATTCTAAAAAAGCTGGAGTGAGACTTCCCCAATAAACTCATCATCATAAGATTTAGTAAGTAAGAGATGACCAGGAGCCATACATAACCCCTCCTTGGATAAGATGTCTGCCCTCTTGTTATGTTCCCTATAGACATGACTGAAATCCACCTAGGTGAATGAGGACATGAGTAATCTGTTGTTGTAGCACCAAGCCTCAAGGTTCACCATGTCAAGGGTGGATTCACCCTTTGCCCAATTTATAATCACCGAGGAGTCGCCAAAGATATGTAGGTAAGGCAGCCCAATATCTTTGGCGACTCGTAAAGATGCCCAGAGTGCTAAAAGTTCTGCTCTAGTATTTGAACTGCTCCCACATCTAAGCTTAATAGCAAAAAAATGGTGATCATTTAACCAAATACATATACCCTCTCCTCCAATGAAGTTTGCCGCAGCTCCATCAAAGAAAACCATAGGAAATTTTGCATTATGAGGCTCACCAATGTCACGAGTTTTATGCCTTGATTTCTGCGGTACCTTATATGAATTTGCCTCATCAAGGATATTATGTGAGAGACTCACAATGTCAGGAATCAGATCTTCAAATAAATTATGGTTCCTAGCCTTCCATATATTCTAGATGAGAAAAAGAGGCAAGTATTGGAGGTTTACACCCCTTGATACCCAGTTTATGAGATTTTCCATAAGGGTTGGAGCCGACCAAAGTAGGTGAACATCAAAAAGACTATTGAGACCCTGTATCAGTTTCTTTACGAAGGGGCAGCCAACAAAAAGGTGTTCCACCGTTTCAGCATCCCCTTTACACAAACAACACCTATTGGGACCGTGCCAACCTTTCTTGCACAGAGTATCCCAAGTGTTAATTTTCATATTACAAGTTAGCCAGATAAAACACTTCAGTTTTTGAGGAATATTTAGGTGCCAAATCTTTAAAAGGAAATCATTGGCCATGATTGTCCGATGTTCAGAGACAATAAGATCATATGCTCTTTTGGCTGTCACCATACCCAACTGTTTGTCATACATCCAAAGAAGTGTGTCTTCAGCAGTCCCAATCCTTATACCACCGTGAGTTAAGCCTTTGACGTATGAACACCATTGATCAGCCCAATCACCCCCCAAGTACAGATCTGATGCAGTATACCAGTTGGAACCATCAAGACCACAATCATCCAAATTTTGAGCCTAAGCAAGATTGGATATCCCCAGGTCGTTAAGGTAATCTCTAAGCTGCTCAGATAATAGATACTGTGAGTTGAGCCCAGCAATAGGGTCCACTCCCAGCCGGATCTTTAAACCATTCCCCACCTTCCAACCCAACTAACTAGTAATCCACTCAAATATCCTAATAAAACCATTCCAGAAGTAAGAAGTTCCAGTAACATTGAATTTTCGGGCTCGAATCCAGTCTTCTAAGGATCTGTTCTTGAAGTATTTATGGGCAATTATTCTGCTCCAAATACTAGTACCATTAAGTAGCTGCCACATACTTTTCAGTTTCAATGATATTCCAAACCATTCAAGGTTCTTTATATCCCAACCACCATATTCTGTAGGGGAAGAGACAGTTTCCCAATTGACCAGGTGAGAATTCTGATGCTCAGCAGAGAACCCCCACAAAAAGGAGAAAATAGCTCTTCTAAGTAAATTCAGAATAGATTTGGGACATCTAGCCAATGCAAACCAGTAGACTGCCAACCCAGTGAGAACAACTTTAATAAGTACCACTCTGCCGTCGAGTGAGAGTAACCTGTAGGTCCAGTTTTATATCTTTTTTTCAAATAAATCAATCATCCATCGCCAATCAGAGGTACGATATCCCAATGGTTTTAAGCGGTATCCCAAATACTTAAAGCCCGATGTAAGTGGTTCCATTCTGAAAGGGAGCAACTCCGCAATTTTGCTTCTAATGTCATCATCCATGTTCTGATAGAGAAATGACGACTTTTCCAAGCTGACAGTCATCCCCGAAGCCGAGCAGAATAAGTCCAGTGCATTTTTATAAGCCCTCCACTCACTAATAGTGCCAATACCAATTAATATAACATCATCAACAAATAACAAGTGTGTTATCGACAGTTTAGGTGAGAATTGAAAGCCCTTTATGAGTCCTTTTTGCTGTGCATCCATAATAATTCTGCTGAGACTCTCAATAATCAGAATGAATAATAGGGGAGACAAAGGGCATCCTTGACGAATTCCTCTGGATGCAGGGAAAAAGTTCGAGGGGGACCCATTAACCAAGACAACAAAGCAGGAGCTAGATACACAGCCCATAATCCAATTCACACCCAACAGGGGAATGCCAATCTGAATAAGCAGAAGTCGAAGAAAAGTCCAGTTTACTCTGTCAAAAGCTTTAACCAGGTCAAGTTTTAAAACCATGACGCTAGAATTCTTAGTCTTTATAGAGTGTAATAATTCCTGGGTTATACCTACAGGTTCAGTAATCTGCCTATCCTTGAGAAAGCCAAATTGTTGAGCAGAAATAGACCTGTTGTGGATTGGCTTCAGTCGAAGGGCCGCAATCTTAGAAATGACCTTGTAGACCAAGTTACATAAAGAGATGGGACGGAAGTCAGCAAAGGTGGAGGGCTTCTCACACTTAGGTATCAGAGTCAGGAAAGTAGAGTTTAGAGCCCCAGATATTTTCCCATGGGTTTTAGCCTGCTCAGCAGCCAAGACCAGTTCATCCCCAACAAGGTCAAAAAAGGCTAGGAAGAACTCAACATGCCATCCATTAGGGCCCGGGCTCTTATCCTTCTTAAACCCTTTTAGTACAGCTTCAACTTCCTGGATCAAGATGGGCTTAAGGAAACAATCAATATCTTTATCAGTAGTCATATTCGGGAAAAGTCTGATAACTCTAAGTTGGTCAGCAATATTTGAAGACTTGTCATCACCAAAAAGATTACTAAAGTGCTGTTTGCCAAGTAACTTAAGTGTAGGGTCCTCCGAAACAGGATTACCATCCTTATCATTAAGAGACCAAATAGTATGAATATTTCTTCTAGCAGATGCATATGAGTGAAAAAATCTAGTGTTTCCATCCCCTTCCTTTATCCACTGAACTCTGCTTTTCAGTCTCTGTGTAGTAAGCTCATGGGCCCAATATATTCCTTTCCTAGCTTGAAGGATTTTCAATTTATCAGCATTGGAAGCAGATAAGAGACTAGAATCCTCAAGTAAGATATTTGATATACCTTCCTTAATATCTAGGATCTGCGGCTTCCTTTCATGGTTCTTCACCCTCTCCCAATCTTTAACAGTACATTTGAGTCTGCGCAACTTAAGAGTAAGGACATCCATATGGCTATAATCATCCATGTCCAGAGGGGTCTTCCACGAAGAAAGGACCAGATGAGCAAAGTCTTCCTCCAAAAGCCAAGCCCTATTAAATTTAAAGGGCCAACATTGAGAGCATAGTTTCGAGCCCCACTCTAGGCAAATAGGATAGTGATCATAGACATCAGTAGGGGTAGCCCAAGTTCTATAGAAAGAAAGGCAAGGGAGAAGAGATTCAGATAGAAGAAACCGGTCTAGCCTTTTACTAATGCCTGCCTCTCTCGAGCGCCCATTTCTCCAAGTAGGGCCTGGAAGATTCATAGAGAGGTCCACCAGTTTGTTATGGGAAATGAGCTGAGAAAAAAAAGGAGCCAAGGGGTCAATCCTAGCCTTGCTTCCCCAGACTTCAGAAGATGAGATGGTAAAATTGAGGTCCCCAGGCAAAAGTAAACTAGGTAATCTAAGTAGTCCACCAGCCACCAAGTTATTTCAGTAAACAGTTCTTTGAGTATAGGGCCCGTAGCAATTAATAACAGTGAAAGTCTCAGACAGACCTTTAAAGGTTGCTTTAAGGATGATACCAGCTAGAGATGTGAAAGCTTTACAACGGACCAAGATGGGGTTCTAGCCTGCAAGTAGGCCTCTAGAAAGGCCTGATGCATCAGAGGCACAAAATTCCCAACCAGGTTTTAATTTGGAAAATAGAAGAAGAGACTGGGAGTAACAGCACAGTCTCTTGAATAAGAATCATGTCAGGGCTTAAGTCAGAGAATAATCTACCAAGGGATTTTTGTTTGGGAAGCCCTACAAACCCTCGAATGGCCATGGACAAAATTTTCATGGGGAAACAGGCTCAGCAGGTGTGCTTGCTCTAAGGACTTGTGAGGGAACAGGAGAGATGCGGGTTTGTCTAGCTGCATTCTTGAGTCTAGTCGAAAGAGGAGTATATACCCCCGTATCCCCAAGGGCCTCGAAAGGTGGTTTCTTGGATTTCTTGATGGTCACATTTTTAAAACGGATAGAATCCAAGGGTAAAGTGGAAAGGGAGATAGGAGTTTTATCAGAAAAGATCGAGAGAGCTGTAAGGAGCGAGGGATCCTGGAAAGCCGGAACTTCATGAGGACTAGATGAAGAGATAATAGGCAGGGGTACAGTACTTTCAGGTGGGGACAAAGGGGGAGTAGATGATAAAGAGGGGGAAGAAGAGGA
Source organism: Pseudotsuga menziesii (assembly GCA_001517045.1). Classification (NCBI taxonomy): domain Eukaryota; kingdom Viridiplantae; phylum Streptophyta; class Pinopsida; order Pinales; family Pinaceae; genus Pseudotsuga; species Pseudotsuga menziesii. The sequence continues at coordinate 1,268,618 of LPNX011156401.1, forward strand.
CATAGGGAGAGAAGGATATTGATCCAAAGTGAAAGGAGGAGGTCCAACAACAGCTATACGCTCTGAGGAAGAATGTGGCTCCAAGACAGTAGAATCCTCAAGGTTCCCCACAGGGCTAGAGCGAGAGTGAAGGGCAACATCTTCCATATCTTCAATATACTTCAGCCGACCTTTCGAAATATTTTCAAAGGTAGAAGGTGAAGAAGAAGCATAGATGATATCAGTAGAGTCCTCCAAAGGTAAATCAGGGTTAAGTGTGACAGCAGGTAGAGGTGGGTCAGGTACAGGTAAGGAATTATAACCACGCTTAGCAGGATAACCTGTGCGAAGGCGATGACAAGTATTCTGGAGGTGTCTAGTTTCATGGTAGAAATTACACCTAAACGACATATGCAAATAATCCAGTTTTTGGGTAAATACCCGATCTCCACAGACAATATTAATTTCAGGAATAAGGCCTTTGGTTAAATCAACTTCGACCAAGACTTTAGCCGTCCGTTTGTCAAAAATAAGATGGAAGTCTTTTTCAAGAGCAACAAAGCGCCCAATCAGGTTCGCTAGACCAGCAAGGATATCCTTATTCCAAAGAGGATAGGGTAAAGCAGGAAGAAGTACCCAAAGGTGTCTAATGGTCACCCTTTCAGTGAGAGGGTCGAAACTCGATTGCCACCGATTCAGAACTAAGGAGCCATCCAGAACAGGCCACAGGTTCCCAAGGATCAGAGAAGCATCCGACTCTTCAATAAAAACAAATACCAACCATTTGTTAGCAAGGAGGCTTATAGAAGGCACATAATGTATGAGAGGCTTCCAATGAGTGATCGCCCATTCGACCCATCCCTCCTTCGACAAAGAGCAGTACTCCAGCCTACCAATAAGAGCCCTACAGCACAGAGTCTCAACTTTATCCATAAATACATCATGCCCAAGAACGAAGCGGGGTTTCAGTTCGAGAGCCTTAAGGGCTTTGGCCTTACGACGAGAGGAGTTTTTATGGCGCCCCTTTCCAGGGTTATGAGTCCTAGTATCATCAGCCGGGACACCCATGATATGGGACAGAGGACCGGTGGAGCCCAGTCGCAGACAAGGGACCCAGAGGCCAAGCCAGCCCCCCGTGAATCAGCAGGGCGGTAAAGCAATACCAGTCACACTAAAAGGAAACAAGATGACAGGTAAACCATACAAGTCGACAAAACTAACAGGGCTGGCATTCGAGGTGAGGCAAGGGACCCAGCCCTCACTTGAAGACCACGAAAGTCCCAAAGACAGAAACCCGATGTAAAAAACCACTACGAGGGAAAAGATAGGCAGGTGAAACAGAGAGTTCAACCACGAGGATACCAAGGTGACCAAAACGAAAACAGATATAAAAAAATTCCCACTTTTTACAACATGGTTGGTACTAACCCTCGGTTGAGGGTGAACTCCATGTGGGGTTAGTGGCTGTCAAGCCCGTAAACCCTAGAAAGGGTTAAATATAAGATCCCGACCAGAACCTTAAAAAAATGTAAAGAAATGTTCAGAGAGAAACATGAATACTTGGAGTCAGGACAGACTTGACAACGGAGAGGAGACCGAAAAACCTAGGAGCGCAGTTAGCAGAGTTTCGTAAGGTTTTGCAAAGGGTTTAGCATCTTCTACCGAATCTCCGGTATCCCACAACAATGGAACCGCGAAGGAGATATCCATGACCAAGCTGCATCGGATATCCGTGACCACAGCACTTGAAAGCGGAGAGGTGTTAGAGATCCCCAGAGCACAGTCAACTATGACAGGACGACAAGCCCCAGCAATACCGATTGCACCGAAGGTTCCAATGCGGTCTGGCGCAGCATAAACACTGGGTCAACATACCCAAGAGGAATAACAGACCCAAAAGGTGAGATAAAATCAATGGTTTCCCGACACCATCAACCAGGTCACCGTTCAGCACTCAAAAGTATCATACGCTGGTGAGAACGGAATCAGCCCGGAATGTATGACCCGACATCTCAGGTAACCGCAGACCGAAAACCCTAGGAACATGCCGGATAAAACCCTCCATCAACGCCACAATACCCCACCTAACAAACCAAATGCATGTCCATCACGGTCAGGAAATTGAGGGAAGCAGCCGGAAAGAATGGTCAAGGAGCCATGGGAGCCGGAAAATTGTGAAACCCTAGCAGGTTTCCATGCGCCCTCGAAGCTCCAGTTAGTGGACCGCTCTTTGTTGCTGGAAAAACATCCAACCCAAAGGGGAGCTTAGGAGCAAAAAAAATAAAATAAAAAAATTAACATATTATATATAAATTATAATTTCAGTTATTTAAGAATATAATTTATATGTATGTGGGGCTTGTTACTTCTGTTAGTTGATATTGATTAAGTCCCCTTATATCAACGACCCAAATCGTATAAACAACAATGACAGCGTACTTTTACTTTATAACTTTAAGGTTCATCAACAGCACGATATAAGGTGAATGCTGTTAATATAGCTATATGCCGCCAAAATCGTGGCACAAATATATACAGTCTAATCGTGGCACAGATATAACATTATACAGCCAAAATCATGGCACAACCAAAGTCATAATATAAATTTATTATTTTAAATATCTTTACAGCTTCTAACACCACATCACAGAGCCCATCCATCCTTTCCAGCAAACTCTTGCCTTTCTCTTCCAAAGCAATAAGTGCAAACCTGTTATTATTTTGATTGTTCATGGATTCCATTAAATTATTCATGGGCTGTACAAGTGATGGGATGGTCGAATGATTATTGAAGTCTGTGTTTACATTTTTGAACCCTCTTGAAGTTTGGAGCAAATCCTGGGTGGATCCGGATCCGAATCTGAATCTGATCCGGGAATCTGCGGATCCATTTCCCAGGGTGGATGGATTCAATAACACAGGTGTTTGATTAATATTTCATGTGCTCCCAAGTCCCTGATCCATGGTTGTTTCATCTCACACAGGGACCAATTGAGATATAATGTCACAGGGGGGTTAGTTCACCACTAGTGCTGTGGCATCCTTCATTACAATCTTTTCCAAAAGAGCACAAGTCGGGTCTGAAGAGGGAACTGAACTCCTTCCTCAGCCAATCCGGCCTCTGGGCTCATGCAATGATTACAATCTGCCTTCTTGTCACGCAGGGAGAATGAGAATGGAGAGAAAAATAAGGGAAACAAGAAAAACAGTTGCTTGCTTTTGCAGAAAGAGTGGTGCTCTAGGCAGATTTTCAGTTTTTGATGGCCTCTCTGCTTTTTTTCTCCTTGCTTTGTAGTTGATTTGAACTTCTGATCCTTTGCAATGAGAAAAATCTCTATTATAGGCTGTTGGGAGAGAAACATGAGCCCCAGAATGAGGTTAGAATCTTTTCTTCAACCACCAATGAGAGTGCTTCTTTGTGCTTTTGTGAGATTCCGTTAGAGGAGCATCTTCTATAATGTTCTATTCAACTAACTTAGCCTCATGCCAAAATCGTGGCTGATTTGGTGATGCTGTGCTGTTACCGGTTGAAATGTCAGTCCAAGCCACCGGTAAGCATGTGAGGATGAAGTGACCACTGTCACCTTAGACAACTTCTCCCAACTGCTTCGGAAGCCTAAGCCTCCTAGAGGAGAGCCCTATTGCAACTCTGAAAAGACACAAACACAAAAATGTCTTCTTTCAAGTATTGTTAATGATCAGTGCCTAATGGAGCCCAAAAGGTGAATGAAGGGTCTGTGTGATTTGTATAGTTGTTGTTGCAGCGATAGATCTACCCAAAAGTTAGCCTTAATGGAAACAACAAAAATACATGTGCAATTATTGATCAAGTACAAGCCTATATTATTGTCCCAACAAACATAAGTACATGGATGTATGCAACAAGCATAGATTAATAATCTAGCCAATTAGTACAGCATGTATGCATCAATCATTTACTCAAATAGTTACAGCAACATTGGACACTTGAAACACAATAATGAACAGCAGCATAAACAATATATCAGTGTGTATCTATATTCGTGGAGACATCCAATACATGCATTAGAGTAATCAATATGAGGTCTGAAATTGCAAAGGTATAGTATACACCAGCAGTAAGTGTTTAGTATAGCAGCATTATGTATTCAGTCATTTAGCCACACTCATGTTATAGCAGCATTATAATGTTAGATTCCTCATTGCACACAAATATAATTCATTTAACCAATAGTGCATTAGCTGACTAGCAACAAAATGTGCATACAACTAATAATTTGCAGACTGTGTATTAATAAGTACAGCGATATGGTGATAATCCAGTGCTTTGCATTAAGTCAGACGTGCTCACACAGTACCCTCTATATCAGCGTTTCAACTTTCAATATCATTAACATTTGAATCAACATTAACCAACAACTTTGCAAACTGTGTTAAGGATTGTGTGTGAACAGTCCCTTTAACAAACAACATGAACTAACTCTTTTCTTGTCACTGTGTAGGTTAGGGGAGATTGGAGAAGCCAAATGGAGGGTTGCCACTGTAAGGGCAGCCCGAGGGTACGGGTAGAGGCCCCGGATGAAGGAAGAGGGAGAGGCTGCTGCTATAGCAGCAGACCCGAAATAAGGAGCAGTCCTAAGAGGAGACTGAGGGGTAGCGAAGGTCCTAGGAAGGGTCTGGAGGTTAAGGGGAGCAGGCCTAAAGGTGGTCCGAGGTAAGGAATTAGCCTTGGGGTAGCCTTTAAGGCAGGCCTGAGGGTGAGAAGGTGGAAAGGGAGACCAGCGAAGGTTGAAGGGAGTGCCTTTAGGGCAGCCGAGATGGTAAAGGGAAGCAGCGAGGTTGTGAGGGAGCCTTTAGCACTGTGTTAAGGGACTATAGCAGCGAGGTTGAGGTGTAGTGAAGGTTGGGAACAGCCCTGAGCTAAAAAGGAGGCTAGCGAAGGTTTTAAGAGGTCTTAAGGAGCAGGAGCGAGGGTTAGGGTAGCCTGCTAAAGGAGCCAAGGATGATAGCGAGGGTAAGGGAAACCCTGGCAGCAGTCTGTTAGGGCAGCGAGGGTTTTAAGGAGCCTAAAACTAACCCAACTAACCCTAAACTAACCTATACTAACCTACGACTAACCTAAACCTAATTTTGGAGGATAAAAAGGTGTGAAACCCAAGGGAAACCCTACCCAACCTAGGGCTTCTATGGAGCATGGCTAGCCTAGTGAGGAAGGGTTTCTATGTCAAGCAACTAGCCTAGAAAAACCAAGGAGAAACCCTAGGGCATCCTCACAAGGAGATGTGCCTCAACTTGCTAAGGTGACAAGAATAGAAGGTAATGGCCTATCCTAGGAAAAAGTACAGCACTAGGGCTACCACTAAGACTTTAAAAGTGCACCCACTAAGACTTTAAAAGTGCACATCCACCATTCAAACAAAAAGGTGAGAAGCCTAACCTCTTTGTGCTCGTGTTCATCCAACAAATCAAAACATCACCAAGCAAAGAACTTCACCAAAGAATTACTAGAAAAAGCTTGCATTAACCCAAAAAAACTTTCTCAGGAAAAGCGCATCCATCTACAGAGCCCCAGCAAGGGTAAAACAAGTGCATAGTGTATTATCCCATCAATTCTGTTTTAAAATGAAAGTGAGGAGATCTATTTATATGATCTCACACTCACTTTTAACAAAATATCCAGGCCTACATGCCTTAAAATAAGTCAACTTGAAATTATAAAATGTCAACAGAAAATTAAAAGAAATTAATAATAAAATATGGCCTAAGGTAGGCTCAATGTAGGCTACCTAGGGTATTTGTACCCCCAGGTGCCAAAATACGCTCAAATAAGCGAATCACTCCGAACGAAAGGCTGCAGTGAGCTGGAGGCTAAGTCACCTGGTTCGAGTTCGTGATCGAATTCGGAGACCTTGAAAATCGACAATAAAAAGTTTGGCCATAAAATTCGGCATTAAGTTCGATATACTATAAAATTTGAAAATAAAAAAATATATGAATTTTTTTAATAAATATTATAATTATACATAAGTTTTTGAAATAAACTAACTTATTATTAATTAGATTAACTTATTTTTAATTAGATTTTATAGTTCTTTAACTTATTAAATAGATTTTTTATTTCTTTAAATATGATAACCAACTTATATCATTATACTATATAACTTAGTAATATATTTATTTATATGTGATGCCATCCCTTTTAATCTATGCTTTTCTAAAAAGCGAGTTGAGTTTTTCCGAAAATCTTGTTCTTTGTCCTCATAGGACAAGCTCCTCGTGAACATTGAACGCGACCGTCTTGTGGCTTTCATGTGGCCCGTGGTTGAGACTGTTGCATGCTACTTCCCACTAACATTGTTGAGAGCCTCACACGATGACGACCTGTGTAGTCTGCTCATGAGTCATAGCCCTCACGATAGCAGCCTCACACTCACGGTAAGGTGTACTCGCGGCATTATTCACGATGGGCTTTACATGCGGGATGACCAAATTCAGAAAAATGATTTTACACATCCCGTTTCTTGTTTCCTCTTCACTTGGCCAATTTACGCGTCCAGGTTCCTCTTCCTGCGACCAATTTACATGTCCAGGTTCCTCTTTGCGCGGTCGTCCTGTGGTTGAAGCTTGAAAATCGACAATTTTCAACGAATAAAATCGCATGTCCAAAAAATCCAACGAATTTCGAATGTGAAGGCGACAAATCGCCGAATACGGTGACTTAGGCTGGAGGGAGGGTGTTATACCCCATATAACCCCTAGAATGCTTTAAAATCCTTCAACGCCCTCCTCAAAGCATGAAAAGGCTTGGCATGGAGGGTAGCTTTTCTCTGAGGAGATAAGGCCAAGGAGAGCAGGTGCCCACTGACTGAAGGGCCAGGAGGGTGTCCAAAATGGCTGCAAATGAAGACGAGTGTCTCGTAGCTGAAGCAAAAGCCACCAGAGCTTGTAAACAAGATATGGAGCCATGTGACCTATTAGTCAACCTTGAGGAGCCTTAGACACCAACCCCGAGGTTAAAAAACCCCATCAAAGGGCAATCAACGGAGAAGTCACCGTGTTCGTCGATTTTCTAGCTTGAAAATCGAAATTCGCCGATTTTTATGGGAGGGCAAATTTTATGGTTAAGTTCGTTGAATTTCATTCCTTTCATTTACCATAGACTGCTAGCCTGCACAAAACTTCATAGCCTCCTTACAGCCGCACCTGTCGTCACTAACTCGCTAAATCAAGCGAGGATGTGCTTTGCCCTACACCCTAGAATGGAACTGGTTAGTGGGAAATCTGTTTCCATAGACAAACTATTTCGTGGGCCCGTCACAAACCGTTTCGACATTCATGAGAACTGGTTTGTAAGCAAACAGGATCGTGGGCTAGTCGGCCGATGCAAATCGTTTTGACTGTCAGTTTATTTAATTGCGATTTCCTTTGTCTCCATTGTTCTTCAGGTCGACGTTGAACTAGATTTCATTTAGATTCCATTAGTTTATTATTGTTAGGTTTATTTTTTTAATTATTTCTAGGTTGATAAACTTTAATGTTCACATTATTATTTATCTGTTTTTTGTGAGGTTAGTTGTAATAATTTTAATAATCTTATTCTTAATGCTAATATTATAAATATTAAAAACTTAATTAATATTGTCATTTATGTTAATTTTATTACAAATATTAAAAAACCTAATTAATATTATCATTTATGTTAATTTTATTACAAATATTATATATGTTATTATTAATATTAACATTATACGAAAATTATAACTAATATTAACACTAGGATTATTAGAACTAATATTAATATTAACATTAAGATTATTAAAATGATATTAATATTAACATAATTAGAATTAATGTTAATACCAAGATTACTAGAAAATACTAAATACTAATACTAAAAAATTTCATATATATATAGTCTCTCGAATTTAATGCCGAATTTTATCACCAAAATTTTCATTGCCGAATTTTAATGTTGCCGATCTCGAACACGAATTCGAACCAGGTGACTTAGGTCAGCGGTGCCATTAAGCCATAATACTCCTAAAGGATGAACCAAAGGGCCCAACCATGACCACCATTGCTCGATAACATCCCTCCTGGTCGAAAAAATGGCCGTCTCTCCCTGGGGTACACCTGAAGGTGCGCTGGGTACAGGTGGAGCGTAACACTGTGCCAACCTATTATAATTTCTAATTCATTGACTGCCTAAATTAGCCACAAATTTGGCTTTCTGTATGCCAAGTATCAATGCTTACTTGGTCTTATTTTTGCCTTGTAGCAGCACTTCGCAGTGGGAAGGAAGAGAACCTAGTGCCTCCAATAGCCTTTTATAAAACTCCACTGCACTTTTTGATTTAGCAAAGACTTAATTACACTTTACAATCAGCACTAAGCTCACTTTTAAATAAACTTTATTAACAAAAGTCTTTCTGAATGATATTGCAAAATGGGGATAGGTTTGTGTGTTTTGTTTGATAGGTATGGGGATTAAAATAATATCGATTTAATGCCCTAAAAGGGCCTGCCACCCATATCTACGTGGATAGTAATTTCTTTATAATATCAAAATTTCATAACATATACTTATACCTCCCACCTAAATGTTATAATAGTATGTAACCCATTTATACCTTGACTATTAACATAACGCAACTCACCTCTACCATGATGCGCATGTAAGCCTAGATGATATGTGCCCACCATTCGTTTAACCATGGAGTGTTAGCTTTTGGGGTTCTTCTGAAAGTGTTTACACCATGTTTGGGAGGTGCTTCATGAGATGTGGGGTGCATGTTGTATGGTTGGCGGTAGCTTTTGGTCAATCCGTGATGGACTTGCACATTGGTGGTGGCTTACGCATTGGTTGGGAGGCCTCATATGGATGCTTGAGGACATCACCCATTGTCACCACGATAGTCATCTTCCTCACTTTATGCTATCCCTTCTCTCGCACAAGGGGTATATTCCCTATTACGACTACAAATCTATCCTTGCAAAGCTTGATATAAAAATCAGATTTGTAGAATGGAGATACTTTTATATTTAGGTAGTAAAGTGATGGTGGACTATCAAATCCAGTATCTATCCATTGGGCACTGGAGTCAACATGAGAGAGAAAGAAGGTCAACATGAGAGAGAAAGAAGGCTTGAGTTTGATGGAGAAGATGTAAGACATGCATTAATGTGCTACAATTAGTTCATCTTCCTCACTTTAAGACAGTCAAGCCTTCTTTGTGATGTAAGACAATCTTCTTCCTCACTTTAAGACAGTCAAGCCTTCTTTGTGATGTAAGACAATCATCTTCCTCACTTTATGCTGTCTCTTCTCTAGCACAAGGGGTAATCCCTATTAAGACTACAAATCTGTCCTTGCAAAGCTTGATATAAAAATCAGATTTGTAGAATGGAGATACTTTTAGATTTAGGTAGCAAAGTGATGGTGGACTATCAAATCCAGTGTCTATCCATTGGGGAATGGAGTCAACATCAGAGAGAAAGAAGGCTCGAGTATGATGGAGAAGATGTAAGACATGCATTAATGTGCTACAGTTGGTTCAAAACAATTTTTCAGATATAAGCGAGGGCTCTTATGTATGATCCACCGTCACAACCATGAGATTACTGCCAAGTAATAATTTGCAACCATGAACAGTAGAGAAATCAACAGAAATGAAACCCTAGATGAAATAGATTGTGTATGGCAACCTCCTAATTGAATGGTCAGCCAACAACATATCATATCTTCAAATCTGATTTCTTCATGAGATCAAGGAACCATAACATAACAGTGATTGCACTTAATCTTCTTTCTTAGTTACAACAGACTTCAAAATTGAATGAACAGCTATAACCAGAAAATTCCAGCAGCAAAATTCCTCATTTATTGAAGGTTACATGAAGAGTTAGGGAGGATTTTACCTCAGCCCTAACGTCCTCTGATTGGACCAATAATGCCCTTCTACAAAGATTTTCAGCCCTAGTCGTCCATGCAAGAGAAAGGAGAAAAACCTTGCTGGGAAACCCAAGGGATGCTTTCCCACATTTCTGGATGGTCTCCCTAGTAAACTTGTTGGCGTAGACTAGTGTGCCTCCCCCAACGGGATTCAGTCCGAGCACTTGTCACCACAGAACTAGCCAAATGCTTTACAACATTGGCACCAACTGATTGGGCTAACCCCTTGGGCTAAGGAGGAGAACCACATATACGAAAGAATAAAATGACTTTTGAGGAAAGGAGACCATTTGAGACCCACATGCGAAGGTTTCTAGACCATGAGCATTGGACCACCATGGTTCCTAATAAGTTAGACTAAGATCTCAAACCTCCTTCCATTCATCTTTTTGTGCGAAGGTATCCATCGTCATTGGTTTGTTTTCTTTTTGGGAGATAGCTCTATTTGCTAACCAGCTTACTAACTGATTTAAGGTTCTTTTTACATGGGCAAATTTTTATGTTTCACAATTCTCTAAGGCCATGACCTTGTATGAAAATATTTTGCACAAAGGTTGAAGGAGAAAATACAGAAATATTTTATTAATGAAGTTTAATGTTACATCTCTCACACTCACATAGTTCATCATACTTATAGCTTATATAGTGCCCCTAGGTGGTTAAATCACATGACCTTTAATATCAAAATTGAATATTACCTTAGGCACAAAATTACCGTATAAAGTGCCATACGTACTAAAGTCTCCTAATTGCACTTCATTGTGTTACCTCTCTTCCAAGTGACATAAGTACTAATGTCTCGGAGGAGGTCCAGTGCAACTACACCATACTATCCAATGACACGCTTAAGGATAAATTGGGAAGAGAACCACATTTATGAGAGAATAAAATGAGTTTTTAGAAAATGAGACCTTGTGAGACACTCATGCAAAGGTTTCTAAAACATGAGGGGGAGGGGGGGGGAGGGGACGGGGCTTATGATAAAATATAAAGCCGCCTTCCATTTATCTTTTTAGTGCAAAGGTGTCCAACTTCATTAGTATGTCTTATTTCCTTGGGACATCACTATTTTCTACCCAAACTGGAGAGACTCTGTAATCCTATAGGAAAAAAAGGACGCACAAAAAGTGGAGAGACTCTAACAGATCTTTACCCTTTATTTGCACAATGAGAGACTCTAACAGATATTTCCCTACAGCTAAAAGTGAGAAAACACATTGAAAAAATGTTTTTAGAGCGGGACACGTCTAGGGCATGTCTTGGATGCGTGTTTGACACATATCTTGTTTCAGGACATGTCTAGTGCACGTGTCCTAGCGTATTCGTGTCTGACATGTGAAATATGGACACAATGCCCCTTAAGTACGTGTCTTGTTTCATAGCATATGGGTAAATGCCCTTCTGTTTGTCATTGGGTGGTGCTCATCGTTTTTTAGAAGAATTTTCTGGGCACATGATATCTTCAGTGCAACAACTGCATCTCCACAGAACTCATCATTGATGTTCAATTAGGTTGCTATCACCCTCACCCTCACTTTTGATGTTGAAGGTAGAAGTCACCTAGGAAATTGTACACATTGAGCATCACCCTCATTGGTTTCCTTGTAGGGAACCAAAGAACAAAACACATACACCCCCTTTCTTTGTTAGAATTTTCAATTTCTTTAGCTTAGAAATTTAATATATTGTTTGTATTATTTCACTCTCTGCACAATTTTTTGGAGAACACATTTTACAAATTCTTTTGCAACCAAATCTTGTGCAATTATGTGGCAGTCAATCAACAACACGCTTACACCTTTTTTTATTTTATTTTTAAAATATTTTAGAAATTTTAATTTTTTGCCGAACACAATTTGCATTTTCTTTTGGAACAAATCTTGTGCAATTATGTAACGAGATACAAATATGTTGAAATAATGTCAACGTTATGATACATGAGCCAAATATATTGTCTAAGAGCCTGCTTGTTCAGGTTTTCATGGGTGGATGCAAATCATTCACTTTATGGGGTAGAGCAATCCGTCTGCTTAAGTTGGACACCTGACATGAGAATCTTCAGTCTAGAATCTAGATTCATGCAGATTTGCAGTCTAGAATTTAGATTCATGCAGATTTGCAGTCTATCTCTATACACTTAGCAAATAGACTCTGATTATATGATCCATTGAGGGCCAGGAGATACTGTGTACGTTCTATAGTGAAAATGACATAGGTCGATTATCAATTCATGATTGTTAATTTGGTGTTTCCTTGTTAACCTCTAGAACTTTTAGATTATTGTTCATATAAACAGTAATATCCAGTCACCTGCCACAAGCATGCAAACTATATAAAAAGATAAAACATAGTTCATTTACTATAAGCCACAATCGTTTGGTGTTTTTCTTTAGCCAATTTGTGTGCAGTGTCATATTTGCATCAGTTGAGCAAATTCCTCCTACCATAGCATGATACATAAACTGGCATAAATCTGGCGTAGTTCGTAATTTTTAAGTTGCTTGCCATGCTCTTGAATTTCTTGTAATACATATGAACTACCGTCCTTCACCAAAACTTTGTAGGGGTGATAATTATCGATTTCGTTTCAGGTTAATGGAAGCCCATATGAGGGTGGATGGATGGTAAAAGTACGGATGGATGAGCCTGCAGACGTGGACTCATTGTTGGATGCAGATCAATATACAGCAGTCTGTGAAAAGGAGGATTCTAGTCATTAAGCATCAACTTCTCTCTCTGAGGAAGCATAATGATTTTTTAAAATCCTTGATGCATTGTTTCAGTAGGTTAGAGTTCAGAGTTTTATTTCTATCCTTTAATGACACTTTTAAGGGAATTTAATTATCACTGCTTCTGTAGGATCTTGAGCTGTGTTCTTCAATCAAATATCTGGAGAATGTCTTTATTAGAGAAAATATAGAGCTACTTTTCTAGAGGCAACCATCGTGCTTGAGTTAGGGATATGTTGATGCGTATATGGTTTTGTTCTGTGGCAGCTGTTCTTAACTTCTTAGCATCAATGTTTATGAACAACACTGCCCAAAATCAGCTTGAACATGAGACTTGGCAACTGCTTACCAATGATCTAGGACATGCTTAACAGGTTTCTAAGATTTAAACAATGTTTCTGAGATTGCCTAGAAGGCAAAGTAGCAATATTTATAGAGGAAGATATTGCATTAACTTTAGAAATCTTGCAAAGAAAATGTTTCAAGTGGATATACGTGTTTATTTTTTCCTTCAAGTGCAAATAAATGCACAAGAAACGTTTTGAAGCCATGGTCTCTTGATTTGAATATTTGATGGTCCAGATGCTTTTCTGATATATTGACTACTCTTACCATGATTTTTTTTTTTAGTTTTTAAATTGTAATGTTTACTCAACAATTTCACAGAATGCTGTGATATATTTCTTTTGCATTTTGTTATCTCATGTATAGATCTAACAGGACTGCATGGGCTGGATGTAATGAAAGAGTGCAATGTGGTTAATGGAAATAGCTGCTTATAGAAACGTTGATGATTGTTCACAATCTGCTTAAATCTACATATTTTTATGAAATGCATTTGGGTCATGCTTGATAGGTGGTAAGGTATAACCTTGGGTTGGAAATATAAATGAATACAAATAATTTTAAATCATAAAATAAAACAAAATGTCACAAAGATCAATAGATAGAATTCAATTAAATACCTTCCAGAATTGCAGTCTAGGGCCTCTATATGTACCATTTTCATTTTCTATCTGTTATTTTGTAGTTCTGTTAGATTTCCTAGAATAGGATCTATTACAGATTTAAGCTCAGTAAGGATCCATCATGGGATACATTTTGGATCAATATCCTAGGAAGAGCTTGAATTTTAAATCTGATCGTTATCAAAGCCCTGATGGAGGTGAGGCACCAGATTTACAATATTCTGATATCTATGGCTGGGATAATGTCATACTTCCCATGGCTCAAGAATATGTCTAGGCGCACTTATTCCGAGATTATGCCTACAACTTTTTTTGGGTCGTTGTAACCCATATTGAGCATACACATACAATGGGGTTCAAGACCTTGGATGATATGGTCGAGCAAAATTATATATAAACGTCTTTGATCAAGGCAACCCACAGAATTAACCTTTCAATATGGAGACTCAGATTCAATTCTGAATCTAAACTATTATGCCGCTCATATGGACGAGAAAATATTTTCAATTTTCATTTCTTAAGTCTGGTTTAGTGAGTTTAGATCAATACAATGAGTTTGGACTAATATCCCACTGTCATATAGGAGAACATTATCAACCCTCTTCTTAAAAGAAAATTGTACAAGGTAATTGTTCTTTTCCCATGGCCACCTTGTTCCTTTCCATTGGTGATGTTCATGAAGGTTTACTTTTTTCCATCTTAAAACTTTTATATTTTAATCCAAGAGTAATCGATAGTGAAAACATTCTAATTATATATTTGTTGGTATTTCTGTTGGCATGCGTTTTGGTGTTAACTACCTTTATGCAGGCTCAATAAAGCCACCAATACATCAAATAGAGGGTTGACACATGGCCTTAAGTTAAGATTAACCATAATTTCAACATACCCCTTATGCCTATTATGCTGAATGAGGGTCTACAAAGAACTTTGTTGCATCAATGCATCATAACAATATGGATCACAATACGCCCCTCTAAAATTGAGTTGGGGGTCATCAAAAGCCATATCGCTCATAAGAGAAAACCTTCATGATCTTCATTGGGATTGATCATGCTAAAAAGAGTCTCCAACCATGCATATTATTATTTGTCAAGAAGTGGACCGCTTATTGAAATCAAGTCTCGTAGTGGGATGACTTTGATCGTGGCGTGGAAGGACTTGCAAGAAAATTGAAAACCTTAGTGAGAGTTGTTAGACTGTAAGTTTTTTTTGCAATTACAAAGTCCTAGAGCATCTTTATTGTGAGTTGTTATTCTCATCACATTACGAGTTGTCATATTCATTCACTGTGAGTTGTCAATCAAATCTAGACCTTGAGGTGACTATGATTGATGTACTATATAATACCATCATTGGTATGAAGATCAATGAAGTTGAGAATGGCTTAAGCCTTTTCCGCAACTGTCTTTGGTTTGCTTGCTCCATAGTTTAACATGGTATAAGAGCCCTATATTTCTTAGGGTTTGAATGAACCTATGGTAGTTTTCCATACCGTCTTGGTTTATATCAAGGGATGCCATCAACGAGCCAATTAAGAAGAGTTGCAATGAATAAGAAAAAGTGTTGGAAATGCACAGATTTCTAAAGTCCACACAATTTTATCTCTCCATTCTTTTTCCTAACAGGCACTAAATCAACTATCCACTTTGAAAACTTGAGTGTAACTATGATGTTAGCATTAAAAAAATTATTGATCTCTTTCTCAATCAAAGAGAGCAACATGGGATTGATCCTTCTAAGTTTCTGTTTGAAAGGTTTTTCTCCTGGTTTTACTGGAATAGTATGTTGTATAATGGAGGTATCATATTCTTTTAAATCTTCATAGCTCTAGGCAAACACATCGGTTTATTTCTTCATCAACTCATGTATTTTTCTTTTTCTCCTATAGACAAATTTTTCGAAAGCTTTATTATTTTGGGGCAATCCTCTGTTCCAATGTTCTGATCTTGAATATCTTCTTCATGGGGTTGGACTTTGGGGTTTTTTGCTACATCATTTTGATCAAACAATTTATCTAAAGGCTTCTGGAATAGAATTACTCTTAAGTTGAATAATATTTTTTCCACCATTCATACCTTTCAGGTTTTTGTGTTCCTCATCCGCTTATACAAATCCTTCATTATCTTGAGCATTCTCCAAATTTTGATTCTCCCCATCAATAATTGTGTTGGAAAATTCATTTGACATCTCTAATTTTTTTTTATCTGCAAATCATCTTCAAAAACTTGCTAGTACTTAGAATTACCAGGAATGGAAGGTTTATTTATTACTTCAATTTTGTATTTTTTATTTGAATAAACAAGAATTTTAAAATTTCTAGCAGTAGTGGCCAAAGATTCGGTTTCTTATTTTGGAAATCACCATCACCCTATGTTCATTGAAAAAGTTCCCAAGCATATCCCAAACTTCATTCTTGTAAGCCCTCATTCTGGGATGTTTGGTCTGATAGCTGCCATTCACTTGATTTATAACCAACTTTGAATCTCCATAAACATCTATTCTATTTGCTTTCAACTATTTTAATGCATTTAATCCTAAAAGCAAAGCTTCATATTCTGCTACATTATTTGTAAACTCAAATGTTAATTTAAAAGAATAAACTTTAAAATCTTTGTCTGGAAAAATCACCTGCACCAACTCCCTCTTTAGTTATTGACCAATCAAAATACATAGTTCAAATCCATTCATCTTTTTGTTTTTGTTTCAAGGTCTCTTGTCTTTTAGCAAACTCATTATCCTACTTTTGCTCATATACTATTGGTAGGTCTTTTTCAATATGGAAATGATTATAAAAAATAGAACACCCAAAATCAATATCAACTGCATATATAGGATGATTATCGGGTCTTTCTTGACTACTCACCACTTATGTCGAACTTTTCTCTCTGTATAATTTTTTGTGCTCTCCAAACAGTGGAATTGTTGCGTAAGAGATATCCATTTGTAGGGTCTCTTTCAACTTTGAGGCCCAAGATCTAGATAAAAACATACCAAACTTAGGAGGAATGTCAGCAACCACTACATCCATGATAATGCTCTTAGTAGGAATCTGGGCAAGAGTAACTACCAAGTCTTTGATCAACCCCAAACACTTAACTTTTCTGGAACCAAAAGAGAATAAATCTTTGTATGGCCTTGTGATTTCTAATCCCAGAGTTTCAATTGCCACTCTTGGAATATGGTTCTGTGAATCACCTGAATCCAACATGGCATTGTGTAGAATCATATCATGAAGATTTAGGCTTACATAGAAGGGTGGAAGATCTTTTTCATTGATATCTTCTATTTTGGGGCCAAGAACAATAGTCGGGGCATCATCATTTAATTCTAATGCATCAGGCTGTCACTCTTCATCTGTTTTGGCCATTATGCTGATTTTTTCTCCATACTCATTATTTTTTAATAGTTAATTGAAAGGAATAAAGATTTTTATTTTTGATATCTCATTCTGCAAACTAAAGGGGGAAACTTTTTGTCATTTTCTTTTGGTATTTCTTTTTTGTTTTTTGGGACTTTCTTTACACTGTCCTCTTTTTGTTTTCTTTATTTTGTTGACTAGGAGAAGGTTGTTTTGGAGGAAGCCTCTCTTTATTTACAATTACATCTTTGTTTCTCAGATTCAATTTCATTTGGAGATCATTCACAACATTCTAATATCCTTTTTGATATTGTTTTGTCTCCAACTCAAAAGTATTACACTTCTCTTCCTGAGCAAACATGTTATGCTCTTCTTCTGTGAGTTAGATCTCAGAATTCACATCATCAAAATGATGTATCTGATTATCCATGGGATCATTTTCTTCTTCATCCACAGTTATCTGGAAAAGGGGGTCTTATTTGCTGGTCCTCTGCATTTCTTGGATTTCTTTGCTCCCTTTGCTTGATCTGTGGGCGAGGAGGTCTCCTAAAATAAGGATTCCTAATCTGTGGTTCAGGCTGTTCTCTGTTATGAGGTTTGTTATCCAAAGCTAACCTATCCATTAGTCTCTCCATAGTTCTCACCATGATGTAAAATTTTGCATATGTGGAAGAAGAGGTCGAGGGTTGATTTTCTTCTCTAATCTTTCTCCTATCTGCCTCTACTCTTTGCTTCATTTTACCAGAAGCTATCAAATTAGCCTCCACCTCTAATGAATATTTAAGCATGGTAGACAAATTAGTTGATTTCCTCTCGCTCAATAGTAAAGGAAAATCACTTTCAAAGGCATCAACATAATGCAGCTTTGCAACTCCTACAAGGGGTTTTATATCAGTAGCAATTGAATTGTACACCCTCATAAACCTACTTGAAAACTCATGCACAAACTCAAAATTTCATTCTTTCAAATTATTATATTGAGCTAAAATTTGCAGAGGATTCTTATCTTCCCACTTATCAAGGAAAAGGGTTTGGAAATCATCAAAATTAGGGATAGATGTTGCAGGAAGATCTTTGAACCATTTCTTCGCCTCTCTAGACAAACTATAAGCAAACAACCTCATCTTTGCATCATCATAATCTACCTCCTCCAGGTCAATGAAATCAGTAAACCTATCAACATGATGTTGGGTTGTAAAGTTTCCCCCCTCATCAAACAATGTGATTCATTGAGCATAGTTCCGCGGAAGGTCATGCAAAACAACTGGTAAAGCCAATGGGGAAAACCTAGCAGCCATAGCTCTAGGAGGGTTTTGAACAATACTAGAAATTTGTGGCTGAGGGGTTTGGATTATTGGTTGTTTCCTCTTGTTTTTACAGTCCTTTGAAGGTTCTTCCAAAGACAATATAGGAGATAAGATTCAAACCTATTTTGATCAATTGTAGCTTTCTTTAAGTTAGATTCAAACTTAGATTTCAAAAGAAATTGTTCCAATTTTATGTCTAAATCAAGAATTTGAAAACTCAGAAACTCTTCTTGAGATAGGGAAAATGATCTTTCTAACTGAGAAGTTCCTTCTTGTTCTTTTCCTTTACTTCTCCTAAGTAAACTTTCTAGATCTTTCACACTATATAAAGCTTCAGAAACAAGATCATCTCTTGTATGCACTCTTCTGGAAGCCAAAATGTCGTCTTTGAAACCACGTTCTTGAATATGAACGTGAAGTCGCCAGGGCAAAGTACAACCAACTTCAAATGCAAGAACTCTTGTTTTCCCACATAAATTCTACTTTTTTTAAAACACTATCGTTCTTCCCAGGGTAAATTTGAACTCTCGTTCTCGGGCAACGACGCTAAGATGTTATCACTCGGATTTTTATCCTTTGGTTGTGGAAGGATAATTCCAAGGTAACCTTATGAACCGATCTTTAGGAGGAAAGCTGACTTCTTTCCTACCAGAGAGGGATCTCTCAATAAATAAATACAAAGGCCAAATATATCTTTTAAAGAAACACGTTTAATAGTTTTGATGGATGAAACAAGTGGATATCATTGGGCACGGAGTCAAAACATGAGTTACAATCAATGACAGTGCTTTGCAATGGAATTCTTTACATAGGTAGGATAGTTACTCTTTTACAATCAATTTCTTGATTATTTGATGGTAGAGAGGGAAAAATGAATAGTCCATTAACATGAATAGTCCATTAACATGAGCATCAAAAAGATGAATCCAATATTAACTTTAGAGGAAAATTGTTTGTGGATACTTGAAATCAAAGAACCATATCATATGATTATGAATTTGATTCAATATACACTTATTCAAGCATGAAATGCAACAACATGGAAATGAATAACATGAAGCACATTCACATAAAGAAAAGATAGTACAGACTGTAAAAAGAACAACATGGGAATCTCTTGTAGAAAAAATTGCTTGGCTCTGCAAATTTTTATTAATCTTGAAGGCGATCTTACAAAATGAGTTTTTCTCTCGGGTTCCAACCCTCGTTACATTACAAAATCATGCCTTTATACATCAAGATTGCTCCTCGAGTTGATAACTACCTACATTCTAAAAATAGGCATTTGTAACTGCCTGATTACATATGTCCCATAACTTAACAAACTAATCTCCTTAACTACTTAGAAAATCTTTAATTTTATTCTAAAACAATCATTGTCATCCTTATAGCTCGGGCCTTGAAATGAAATTTTTTATTGATGCAATTTGTATTTCATTTTGCCGATTTTTTCTATAGTCTTCCACTGATCTCCAGATGGCAGCCCCATACTTGCCATCTCGTTTTCCATTACTCTCAACTCCACATGATCTATGTAATAAATATGTGGCAGCTGAGCACCCGTTGCTCTGAATGCATTTACCAATTCAAAATCCATTGCCAACTTGTCAATTATTACCTTTCCAAATAAGGACTGAGTCATGTCCTCAAACTTCTTATGATCTAGCTTGGATCTAACCAACAGGTCTTGATATTATGACTGAGAAATTAGCTTTCCATCTTCATCCCCAAAAGGAGGCAAGCCCTTCTGAAATAATTCAATAAATAGGCCTTTGAAAGATTTCACTTGATGCAACATTATATCTACCTTTGCTTGGATTGTCTCAATACGCCGATTCTTCCCCACAAATTTCTTGGCACAAGTGATCACTGCAATTCTGTCCTTGATGCCCATTGTTCTCAGTTCCTCTTCAGATAAAGTGTTGAGGAAGTTTATTGTATTTCTAGCTGTATCCGCTGGTTTTCTGTCTAAAGCCTCTTTTATAGCTATACAACTCTATCTTGCTGCATTAATTACCATTTCCTTATTTTTCATAAATTCAGATAAAGTCTTATCTTGGTTTCTTAAACAATAATCATGTCCCAAAGGAGATGCCTGGCACCTTGTACTGGCAACTCACCTATCAGTTGTTTTACCAACTTATCATTTCTATCTAGCAACTTCTCATTTTTATTTTCAAAGAGTTGTTTTTTCTTCCTTCTTTTTAACTATTTCAGCCAAGTTCCGATTTTCTCTTTCTAGTCTCACTATCTCTTTATCTCTCAAGCTAACCTGTGACATAGCCTGAACAATGGATTCAGTGTTTGTTTCTGTACTTGGCTGTTTTGTCTGTATTGGTTCCTTTTTAGTCATTTCTTTTCTTTCTTTTTCCAAAGCCAATTGGTTTTCATTTAGAACATCTATTTTAGCAATAAGGAAACCTTTTTTTTCTTCCCATTGGCTTTGTTCCCCAATAAGCTTCAACAACTTAGTCTTACAATCATTTAACTGTTGAGATAATGACTATTTCTCCTTCTTCAACTCTGTTAATTTAGAAGCCTGAATTAGCCGAGTTGCTGGAATTTTCAATTTCTTTTTTAAGAGATGGATAGTGTTCTCCTTTTCAACAAAAAATTTCTTACATGCTTGTCCTTTGTCCACCTCACTATCCATAGCTAACATATCACCTTGAAGCTTTTTGATTTGTTGTGTATGCAGTTTATTCTCCACCTTTTCTTGTCTCAATTGATTCTTTATTCTAGACATTGTAGTTTGTAACTTTGAAACTTTCAAAGTAGCTTTCATGAGGTCAGTATAGATAACTTCCCCAGTCTGTTTGTGTAGAAGAATTTTATTTGGCATTGGGATCCTCTGAAGATTAAGCCTCATTTTTGCAACTCTATTTTGGGTAGCTACTGCTAGATTCAAAGTATGTTTTCATGATCCTTTATAGTGACTAATGAAACCTCTTTATCTGAAATTTTCCTCACTTTAGAATATAGATTCAATGCTTTTTCAGAGGGAACATTCTTATCTTTACCATATGCTACATATAAGAAACTTATCACTTGATCCCTCTTGAGTCTCTGAAAAACTATATTCTTGAACTTCAAAGGTAGGACCTTGGGGTTTTTCCTTCATTTTCTTACTTCCCACTTCAACTAACTCTTTCTCTCACCTAGTTTTTTGCCTTTTTGATGTTTATGAGTCTGCTTCTTCAACCTCCATAGCTTCTGAATGAATTTTTTTACCTGTTATTTCAATCTTACTTGGAGTTGGCACTGTCATTGTTATTTATTTCACTAAAACAGATGGATTCAGTTGTATATTTTTTGTATCCTCTGCATCTGACTAGTAATCCATCAAATTAGCCCTTTCAACTAATCCCTGTACTTCCTGATGTTGAAATGCTTTATTTTTATTTTGCTGCCTCGTTTGAGAGATGATATGATGTGGATCATAGTTAACCTTAGTGGCCTTCATAAAATTCATATCTTGCAAAAGACCCTCAATCATAGGGAGAGTGATTTTATTCTTAATGATGAATGAGCCCACCTTGAAAGGAAACTTGATTTCAGAAGCCTTTCTGAAATTTATGAAATGTTCATTTTCTTCAATCAACTTCTGTTTGATGAATTCCAGGGCAAATATCTTGAGTGTTAGGAATGCTGGTAGAATGTGTGGTTCATGAGCAAAACCATATACTCTAATGATTGTGTGTTACTTTATTAAAAACCAACCCCCCACCTTTTTGTCTAGAGCAAATTGCAACATTTCCTCCATTTTTGGCAAAACTCTAGGCAACTTCCTTCGAAACACCACTCTGTATATTTCTGCCATAATAAGGTTCATGTCGTTGAAAGTGTTATTCCGGATTTACGAGGCAAACAACATTTCCGGAAATTGCAGGTTTTCTTCAATGAAAAATAAGAACATTCTAACCAAGTAGGATTGGAATATGAAAATCCTAGCTGTGTGGAAATTCACCAGTTGAGAAAGAATATTCTCAGCTATGAATTCATCAAATTTAAGACATGGCAACTTATTTGACTATGACTCTGGATGACACATACTCATCTTAAACAACAAACTCAATAATAGTTATGGGACAAATCTATCAGTGTCCAAGCCCAAAAACTGACTCAATAAGGAAATGACTAACTGGGATTCTTCATTAAACAGATTGATATCAAGAGGAAAATGTTCATTTGCAATAGACACATCAGGTTTAAGGATTTTGGAGTAAGATATTTGTTTTTATTCAGTAGCAACATGTCTGAACTGTTGAATTAGGTTTTCCTCCACAAAATCTTCCTGGTTCAAGGTAAACGATGGAGGAAATTCAAGTGAATCTTTGATAACCAGGGCATTAATGAGGCAAATAATCTTCTTGGTTGGACCAAAAGACCCGGATTTACAAGATTTTCTATATATATACTAAACAATCCAAGTTCAAAAAACGTTCTTTGATGCTATAAGCAAATCATGTTGCTATGTACTTACATTCCTCATTTTTCAAACTGTAATTATGAAATTGACTAGTATAAATCCTTATAAAAGTACTTTGGATCAATATACATTTGATCTTGATTTAACAAGATTGCCAAAAAAGTTCTTTTTGATAGCAATCAAATCTTCTGTGTCTTCAAAAGAAAGTGAGGATAAA
This sequence comes from Pseudotsuga menziesii, assembly GCA_001517045.1. Taxonomy (NCBI): domain Eukaryota; kingdom Viridiplantae; phylum Streptophyta; class Pinopsida; order Pinales; family Pinaceae; genus Pseudotsuga; species Pseudotsuga menziesii. The sequence continues at coordinate 1,291,539 of LPNX011156401.1, forward strand.
AGGATTCCTCATCATTGATCTTCATTTTTGTAACTATGTTTTCATCCTCTTTCATAGAAACAAAGTTATCATTTGATTGAACCTTAACAAAATGCTAGAATGTTCTCTTTATTTATCATCAATCTAAAGGAGATTTCCTCGTACAAGTATATTCATCACAAAAATCGAATTCACAAGATTGTTGAAATGCTCTTGCATGTTGCCACAATCCATACTTATATTCTAGTAAATGCATGTACTATGCCTTAACTCTGAAGGTCTCGTCACATAACATGCCTTCAAATGCATACTTGGAAGCTGCCACCTGGAGGTCATTTCTCGATTTCTTACAAGTACACTAAATAACTAGTTCGTTGAAATGTTACCCATATTAATTGCAGATGGAATCATCCAACAAATATAGTTTAAGGGATGCTACTAAATCGAACCTCTTCCGCACCTAGCATGAGGATACCTTGACCAAGATTGCAAGCCAAATTTTCCATGTTGTCAGCTTGAGTGATCATATTTCTAAGAACAAGAAAAATTTAACATCTTCAAAGTTTGTGATTAATTGCAAAATTCTCCATATTAGTTTGCTTAACGGTCCATCATTTGGGACCTTCTTATAGACGTAAATGAGACTCCCGCAATAGTTACAAAACCTTACATTTATTTGAATGACTTGAGTTATCCCTTTCTAGAATGCCAAAGCTTCTGCTTGATTGTTAGATTGCTCTCCCAATCCCTACAAGCAGTATAACTTTTGTATTCCTTCGGGGTTAAAGAGCACCTCCCCCCAAACTTTCCAACCGTGAATTTGAAAATATTTAAACAATAATAAATAAACAAATTAATAAATAATAAAAAACAAATAAAAAAAACTGGTCAAAATAACCCTCCTCGCCCCCCAAAACCCCAACCCTTCTCCCTCATCCCTCCTGCTTGATTGTTAGACTACTCTGCCAATCCCCACGAGTAGTATAACTTTTGTATTCCCCCAGGGTGTTAGATTTTCTTAAGATTATGGCAGTATATCTTAATTTCATTTATCAATAGGATCACTAGAAGATAGATAAAGCACATAACAATAACACTAGTGTTTTTCACCTGGGAAACCCAAATGGGAGAAAACCAAGCAACCTTCATCTAGAGATAATAATTCTAAGATCAGATTACAATGAAGAAAGAAAAATAAAAATATGGAAATGATTTCCAAAGATTGAAACCCTTTGAAACAATCTTCTTCTGCAGTGTATGCAAACTTCTCTCTCTCCCAGAAAACTGTGCACTTCTCTGAGCTACTGTGTTGCTGCTATGTGAAATAATGAGGAGGGGCGCCTCCTATTTATACTGTTTTCCTACTCGGCATTTAACTGGGGCCGACTTCACTTGGGGGAGCAATATAATTTTATATTATTTCTTTTATTGCTGGCTTTTCACCTCAAGGCTTACATTGTTCTTTCTAGGGTTTGTATGAATGATTACAACGAGTTCAACTCCCAAAGGAGGACAATAAGAATAGCTTTTGAAGTTGCACAAACTCCAACACTCCCTCTAAAAAAGAAAGGTATTCTTCGGTATTCATCATCATCATGATCATTTGGGTTTCATCTGTACATCTATATTGTCTCTATCATCTCTAAACGTACTGAAGGTTGTCTTTATGAATTTGTTCTATCCAGATGTCTGAGAGAAAATATTCTATTACCTATCTGTTTCTGTTGTCAATGGAATACTTCCATACCTCGCTAGAGATCCTGGATGAGCACACATGCACGACCAACTACTACCTGTTCGTCTCATCTGCCGATGCGGTACTCCCATACCTGGCCGAGAACTTGAACGAGTAGAGGTACCTATGCAATAGTATGGTAAGTGTCTCTCAGTCATCTCTCCCTCTCAAGGAGGGATACATTCTCTTCTACTCCAAGTCTTCCGCGAAAGTATTGAAACGTCACTCTGGGAAGAGGCTTGGTGAGAACATCTGCAGCCTGGTCATCTGTCGGAATATACTGTAGCTCGACCGCATCTTTCTGTACCATATCACGTATGAAGTGATACTAAATCTCTATGTGCTTCAACTTGTCATGAAATACTTGATTTACTGACATCTGCACACAACTCTGGTTATCACAGTGAATCATGGTTGGCTTTGGAATCTGGCCAAACAATCCTATAAGAAGTTTACGAAGCCAAACAACTTCTCGGGCTACTGAAATAGCAGCCATATACTCGGCCTCTGCAGTACTGAGAGCTATTGAGTTCTGCTTCCTATTGCAGCAGGAAATTACTGCAGAACCTAGACTGAAACGACATCCTAAAGTACTCTTCTTATTAGTAGAGAATCAGACCCAATTTGAGTCTATAAACCATTGCAATTTCAAGTCACATTCTGAATCATATCGTAGACCATATCCCGCAGTTCCACGTAAGTATCTGAGCACATGTTCTGCAGCAATCTAGTGAATCTGCCTCGGTTTGCACATGAACTGTCAAAGAGCATTCACAGCAAAACAAATATATGGTTTGGTGTTCATCAGATACATCAAGGACCCAAGCAACTGGCGATACATAGTGGGATCAATCAAATTTGAATATGAAATAGAATCCATTAGCTTCTTCAAATTTGCATCCATCGGAGTAGTTATGGACTTGCAGTCCAACATTCCGAATCTCTTCAGTTATATCTATGGTGTATTTTTCCTTGACCTAGGAAAATCTTCTTCTGCCTTTATCATAATTCTAATCCCAAGAAGTAATGCATCAACAATATCATTGAGAAATGTTGTCTTGACATCCATATGATACAACTTCCACCCCATTGCTGAAGTAATAGCAATGATCGATCTGATGGAAGTATATCGAGCCACATGAGCAAATGTATCATCATAATCGACTCCCTCTTTATGAGAGAACCCTTTGGTAACAAATCTGGCCTTATATTTTTCAATGCTCACATTTTCTCCATGCAAAGCTTCATGCTCCTCTGCATTCTACAAAATCTGTCATGCCCATCTGGGTCTCTTCTGACTTACTGCCATATATGTGGGAGCATCAACTAGATCAATGGATCTGATTGGTTTATTCATTTCTTCAGACTCCCTCTTAATGTTTGGAGGGGGAGATGATCTCATCTCTTCATCGTCATTGATCTCCATATCTGATCCTCTTCCTTTTCGAGTAGCCATTTCTTCTTCAAAGGTTGCATCCTGCCTGGCATCGATTTGAATCTATCATGGGATGTATATTTGGTAACCCTTTGAAGACTTACGATATCCCAGGAATGTTTCCTTCTTACCTGAAGGTTCTAAATTGGGCACATGAATGTAGACTGAAAAGTAATTGTCCATCCTGGTGACGACCAGGTTCATCAAGGATCCTTCGAGTCATGACAACAGTGTCATCAGGTTTTTATCATATGTAATAGACTCGAATCCTTGTCTTTGAGGGATAACTCCCTCTGTCTCTCAGAAGTCGGTTGAGTAAATCTTGTTGAAGCAGTAGATAGATTGACATTCGTGAAATCCTTCCGCTTCTGATCACCAAATATTTGCATGGGATCATTCTGGGTCTTAGAGGCTTTTTGCTTCCGTTCCATCTGTATATCAATGGGATCACTTGTCCTCGTATATCATGAAATTCCCTACAAGTCAAATCTCGTTAGATGGTTAGCAATATTTCATAATCAATATATTAACAAAATAATGTAGGAAACCTTTCAGTCAATGCTTCGACATAACACACATAAGGCCATTATTTGGATGCTTATGGTCTCCATTATAGCATACCATTACGAGTGTGTACTACTCCAAGTATGTTATAAAGGAGTTGTCATCCTAGATGGGTTGTGCAACATGATAGGCTATTTAAAAAATCATGTGTATAGCAAATACTACGAGCCTACTTGTTAACTACATGAATTTAGAAATGTAGATCTGTGTAAGACATATTAAAAAAAAACAGATCTAATCTACTTGAGCATGTAAAATCAAATACTTATCTTTTGTAGTTTTGTGGGTGGGCTCCCACTATCAGAGTCCACTGATCTTCATGTGCTCACTTGACGATCATGACATTCTGGATATTCATATCATTTCTTATAAGAAGAAGAACTCTAAATGATCATCATTCCTTGGCTCCTTGTGAGGAGGGTCTTCTTCTACATCAACAGTTGAAGCTTCATGCTTCCTTTTGTTTGAACTTCGACAACTACTGGAATAATGACCGTATTTCTTACACCTGTAGCACTGTATTTGAGATAAATCCTTCTTCTCTTGTTTCTTCTGATTTGGGGGAGGACTTGATCTCTTATCTTGGTGCTTGTGATTGAAGGAGTCCTTCCCCTTCCCTTTCCTTTTTTGGCATGAGATATGAACGCTTGATTCTCCTTAGGTTGGGCGCCATGAAGTCTTTGGTGTGCTGTGATTCTTGTTTCTTCCCGAGTGCATTCTGCCCATAGCTTATCAAATTTGGGAAACTCGGTACGACCAATTATAGTTTGGATTAAATACTCCCAAGATGGTGGGAGACCATTTAAGGTGGTCATAACGAGATCCTTTTCTTCAATATTGTCTCCACTAGACTTTAGCTTGTCTCAGAGTTCGGTGATCCTCATGAAATATGAGGCAATATTCTCGGACTTAGTCATCTTCATATTTGACAGTTTATTCCTCAATGTGAGTCACATTGATATTATTGTGTTCAAATAGCTTATTTAAGGTTTTGAACATCTTTCTTACTGTTGTCTTTTTCGAGATACGAGGAACCAAGTGGTCTCTAACTGAGTCCACCAAAATCCTTCTTGCTTTGGCATCATTCTTCCTCCAGCGAGGTTTGTCTTCTCCAGCTTCTGGTTCTGGGACCTTTTCTTTACACACTGTAATAGGTCATTTTATTCTAGTAGGAGAAGAACCCTAGACTTTTAGGGGATGAAGTTGGAATCCCCTTCTAAACGATCTTCAATCTTCATGCTGATCATCTCGACTGCAGATCTGGATCCGAGACACTAGTAGAGGCTAGGTCAAAAAATGAAAGTTGGAGTTTTGGAAAACTGACTCCACAGATAAATGCGCCCTAGAGAGGCAAGTTGAGTAGAGGTGGAGTCGAGCCAAAACTATGGAGAACGTAGGTCAAAATTGGAAACCTTAATTTATTTTGCAGCTGTAGAATTAGGTCAAAATTGAAAATTCTTAGAATTGAATTATGTCTGTACCAAATATGCGCCCTCCTTAGAGAAAAATTCCTAAGGCTCTTTTTTTGCCAAAAGGTTGAGTGAAGACCTTGAAAGATGAAACCCTAGTTCCGACAGGTTTCCGTCAAAGTTTCGACAATGGCTTCTTCTTGCACTGCTCTGATACCACGTTAGATTTTCTTAAGATTATAGCAGTATATCTTAATTGCATTTATCAATAGGATCACTAGAAGATAGACAAAGCACATAAGAATAACGCTAGAATTTTTTACCTAGGAAACCCAAATGGGAGAAAACCCAGCAACCTTCGTCTAGAGATAATAATTCTAATATCAGAGTACAATGAAGAAAAAAAAAGAAAAATATGGAAATGCTTTCCAAAGATGGAAACCCTGAAAACAATCTTCTTCTGCAGTGTATGCGAACTTCTCTCTCCCCCATAAAACTGTGCACTTCTCTGAGCTGCTGTGTTGCTGCTATGTGAAATAATGAGGAGGGGCACATCCTATTTATATTGTTTTGCTCCTCAGAGTTTGACTAGGGCAGAATTCACTTGGGGGAGTAATATAATTTTATATTTCATAATTTTATTTTATTTCTTTTATTGTTGGCTTTTCACCCCAAGGCTTATGTTGTTCTTTCTAGGGTTTGTATGCATGATTAAAACAAGTTCAACTCCTGAAGGAGGACAATAAGAATAGATTATGAAGTTGTAAAAACTCCAACACAGGGTCAAATAGCACCCCCTGCACCTGCTAACCTTAAGTTTGAAAATATTTAAACAATAATAAAAACAAATTAAAAATAATAAAAAGCAAATTAAGAACTTTTTTTTAAAGCAAACTAATCAAAATAAACCTCCCCCTTCCCCCCTTAAACCCTACCCTTTCCTATTCATCCCTCCCTCCTTCCCCCTCCTCTCCCCCTCCTCTTCCCCACCCTCTCCCACACAACCCCCTCCCCACCTCGCTCNCGTCGCCCTCTCCTCCCTAGCCCACTTTGTTCCACCCCCGTGTCACCCTCCCCTCCACCTCCTCCCCCCTCTTGTCACCCTCCCCTTTGTACAATTTAATATGACGGGTTTGAATTTGAATAAGGAGGTCACTTCCATCAAATTGTAATCACAATTTTGGGATGCATGATCGATAGTACTTGACACATTAAAATCAACATCAATTCAAGCAAGCGTGAAAACAAACAAGTGCAAGCGAGCATGATGAAATTGCAAATAAAACATTGATAAAGGTGAAAGCAATTACAAAATTCAAATCAAGAAATTAAAGAGCTACAAGAATCCTTAGATGACTCGGAAATGAGGTGATTAATATTTGCAAACAACTTGATATAAATTGAATTTCTTCAAATATAATTGACTAAACAAGAGAAAGAAATGATTAATGCAATTTGTGAGACAAGAAACCTAATTGAAATGGTTGATATTACTTGTGATACAAATGATGTAATGGAAAATGTTGAGGCTACTTGTGATACAAGCATGATACAAGTGATTTAGTATAACTAGTTGATAAGGATACTATTATTGAAGCTTCCTTAACTAGTCATGAAAAATACTTAGTCATAAATAGTGAATTTATGAACACAAGTTTTGCAGATGAGTTAAGGAAAGAAGCACAAAGTGATAGCAAAAACAATTAATTTGAATTTGAAGAAAATATTAATGAAGGACATCAACAAGTACAACATGATATTCACTATCATCAACAAGTACAACATGATCTTCAAATCATCATAAATTCATCTCATTCCATTGTTTCTACTGATTTATATAGTTTCTATCCAACCTTCTAGGTAATTTCTAAAGTATGAACTTTTTAGTAGGTGGAACCTTCTAGATAATTTCCAGAGAAGAATATTCTAGTAGGAATAACCTTCTAGTAAGCCTTGTTGCAATTGTTGTTTTCACACTACATGAGCCTTATTTAATAAAGATTGGATAAATACATAGCATTATCCTCTTGGTTGCCTCCCTAGGTACCCCATATTATCCTTGCTAGGTACATTACACATGAATAATGAATGGGTAGGTTCATCATCATCATTGTCATATAATCATTGCAAATCCAACTAGAAAGTGTCACAAGATGGAGAAGCATCACTGTGTTGCACTATTGAGGTAGTAGTAACCCCATTTGAAAATAGAGCATTAGAAGACACATTTGAGAGAGGAAGGACTAGAGGAAGAAGGGACCCAAATACACCATCCCACAATGGTATATGTACTTGGAGGAGTACATATAGGATGACCAATATTATATTTAAATGATGAAAGGTTCACTAGTGACTAGTTGGGAATCATCGTCAAGTAACCTGGCGAGGGAGAAGAGACATGATCCATGGATACATGCAAAGAACCATTACTGAAATCATCACTGGCTAAGTGATGGAAGATATCTCGGCGGACCACGAGGAAAATGTTCATCAAATATAACATCATGATGTTTAGTCACCCGATGAGAGGTGGATCATAAAGATGATACCCTTGAAAAGTCTCTTTTGTAGGCAATTAATGCCACGAGAAGTGTAATGGGTAATTGATATATCTATTCACCTTCAATGAGGCAGAGGGTACCAAAGCACTTGATGCATGGATACAATAGTATGAGATAAAAGGATCATGCATTTCCAAATAATCATGAGTCAAACGATGATTGCATCTGTATGGGTGTGATAGATGATGTATGTTGCATGAAAAACCTCCCCCCACAAAGAAAACTTCATTTCTATTGAGAATGAAACATACAACGGAGAATTTCCATGATTTTCCTATTATTAAGTTCTTAGACACTTCAATTTTCTTACGAGTATAAGGAACACTGTTTTGTCGATAAATTCCATGAGAGAAGACATTGCTAAAAAACAATACTAAAATACTTTCCTCCCTCAACAGTGTGGAGAAACTTGATCTTTTGTTTGCATAAAGCTCCAACGATAGTTTTGAATTCTTGGATTTAATAATGTACTTCCATGGAAACAAAAACCCATGATTAATAAAAATAAAGAAGTAGTTTTCTCTCGTAAGAGAAGTGGCCATGGAACCACAAGTATCATTGTGAATTAATTCAAGGTGCTAAGAAGTGTGCCTTGAGTTTTCCTTTGGAAATAACTTTCGATGAAGTTTAACCATCCTACATCTCTCACAAACACCACTAGAAGGGTTGACTTGTGGAAGACCCTTAGCAAGGTGAAGACGAATCTTGTGTCTCAATGATTCATAATTGGTGTGACCTAGAAGAAAGTGCCATAGCTTATGCTCATCATTTCATTGCGTATCATTGTAATGAATTTATTAAAAGTTGGAGGTGAAAGGAATACTTTCTCGACTTGTACATATGTTTAGATTCATCATGGTTTTTAGAAGAAACAACTTTGAGCTTCTCGTTTATGTGTTCAACAACCCATATGTGCTGCCAAAGTTCCATTTTTTATTGGTGTGTGTGATGTGATAATTAATAGAATAATTGGTCCCACTCTAGGAGTATGGAAAAAATTCCCATACTTAACATATCAATCACAATGGAGACACAACCAAAAATTGGTAGAGTTGAATCATTATCAATAGCTATCTTCCCACGTTTATGCTAATCATTCTAGTTGGAGAGAGAATACTTGTACTTCTTTATATGCCTAGTAGTCCTAGAATCCACAATCCTTTCTTGTAAATAAGTTTAAGACCATAAATGAAAGTGCACAACAAGATGTGCAATACTGGGATTACAAGCCTCGTCTTCAGAGAGATAATTGTTGCTCATTGTTTTCCTGGGAATATCTTCAATCTTTTGGGGATGTAGGACACAAATTTTGAAGGAATGCCCTCCTTTATGGAAATAATACTCATCATTGGATTATGTTGATGCTCAAATTGACACAGTTCGGGGAAACAACGTTGGAAGCACATTTTGAGGGCTATTCAAAGGGATGAAGGAATATGGAATCTCAGGTTGCATTTAGAGCCCTCAGGTAGATAGGATACAAAGGGTTGATCAATTTCGTTAAGCACATAAAGGATCAAAAGTATCATATGATATATGCTATTAAATGCACACATACTTTGAAAATAGAAGTGTCAGTCCATTAATTAAACTAAGTGCAGCCTATCTAAGAATGTATGCATTACTTTTTGAGAATGAAATTGATTAACGAATTAATTGGGCGCAGAGAAATATTTACAAAATGAAAATGCTAATGCAATTGACTTTTTGATTTTTTTTCTTTGTCGTTAGTATGTAGATGCATACATTTAATTCAAACTAATCTAATGCTAGCCATTTCAAATATGAAATAGGAAATATTCAGTTTCATTAATCTTGGAATTTTTTAATTACACTACAACGTCTACGTTTTGTGAAAAGTCGAGCCAATTAAAACATAAACTTAGCATTTAAGCCGTGGATATAAAACTGCAATGATAATTCATATTCCTCTTTTGTCTAAGTAGTTTGGAAAAGAATCTATTAGTGTGAAAAAGAAAAGTTGTCATTTCATTGATATATGCAATTAAAATCCATAGTTCGTTAATGCAAAAAATATCAGCTTGTCAATGTAACAATATTGATGAAAGTACTCAACTTAGCAGATTAGTTGTCTGCTCAAAATAAATTCAATAAATTAAACATATTGTATGAAATAAAAACTTATTCAAAACTCTATGGGATGGCTACTTCAATGTAAATTAAAGAGCACTAGAAAGCCATGCAACTAATGGTTAAAAATCCATCTTATGTATAATTGATAAACATAAAAAAATTAAGAAAAAGAAAAAATCTTAATATTAAGAGTCCTTTTGTACATATGTTACAATGTTGCAGAATGTAAAAAAAACATAAATGACAACAAAACATAAATTAAAGTTGGAATTTGACAGTCATCAATACAATAGAAAACAACTGGTTTAACCCTTGAGAAATGGAGGTTTCTGAAACCCAATGCAATTCTCAACAACTTAGATTCATCTGAGTGAAACTAAGACAACAGGAAGAATTCCTGCTGAGATTGTCATTTAGTAACTTGCGCGCATGAAAACATCAGTACGGAAAATATACAAGAGAAAACGAAATGCATGCAGAAAAATAGAACGTACCTGAATGGTGGAAGGACAATTTGCATTCACCCTAATGGATGGATTTGGACTGTAGCTTTATTTGCAATCATTTCCTGTTAGACTCATGGACGAATGAGTATGAATGGTGGAAGGACAATTTGCATTCACCCTAATGGATGGATTTGGACTGTAGCTTTATTTGCAATCATTTCCTGTTAGACTCATGGACGAATGAGTATGGAGGGAAAATAAATGCAGAAGTGAAAGCTAGTAGTACCTGCCTCTTACCTTCGATGCGAGATGATATTTGCAATAGCTTCACTAAGCTTTTAAAGGTTGAGGCAAGGTAAGTGAAGTGTTCGGTGAGGGGAGGAAAATAGTTTTGGTAACCGTTGAGAGATGAAAAGTGCGTCTTTTGGCATTCAATTTTTTGCCATGTGCATTCAAGAAAGCGGGAGCTGCAGTAACCACCACTCACCCTCTCACTCATACACAAGTATTAATGTGCCAAATATGATGTGCATGAGTTTGAAACGTCATACAATTCATTTTGTTTTCTGCAAGGTCATTCTAAAAGAAGTGTTTTCCTTGCAACATTCGAGTTTTCAGGTCTCTTTGGTGTGTCTTCCAACTTTTAGGAAGGTCCTACTATCATAACACTATTTTTGAAAGTAAAAAAGTAATAATAAGAAGGGCCTTTCCTCTATTAGAAAACATATCCTCATATACATCAAAAAATAATCGCATCCTTCATATCAATATTTCCTACAAGTCTCCATTGATTAACTAAATAACCATGAAATATGCTATTGTTATCGACTTAACCAGACTAACCAGTCCTCAAGCAACAAGCTCGTGAGCTTATAGGAGTATGTAGGAGACAAATTTCCCGCTTTCCATGAATCTCGACTCCCTTCTCGCTTTGGTGTCCTTATTTGTTTGATGCTATTGAAATTAGAAGAATAGGTCTTTATAAAAGAGCTTTGGCTTAAAAATAAATTAAACAAATTTCATTATCCCTTCTGAATTATGGAATAGCTGTCGGTTCGAAATCATTTGATGATATGCGTTCTTTCTATTCGGAGACCCTATTTCGACCATGTTATTTGAAACCTTAGACATCTTGTGAATATCTTCAATTTTGCTTCCTCCTCTTTTCTGGTCCATCTCTTGGGTGTGTGACACCGCGAAATTAAACTTCAGTTACTGCACAGTAAGAAAATTTTCTATTTTTTTTAAACTTTTGGGGCTGTGACACACTGTCTTTGGGAAACCCCACCTTTTACTTCGACGAGTTAACTTTGACCAAAATACTTACGACATAATTTTATCGCGACAAATTATTATTGGGATAGAGTTTTACTACGACAAAGATTTACCGTGACAAACTGTTACTGGGATATACTTTTACTACGACAGACTTCACTGCGACAAGATTCAACTTTCACTTTTGGTCGACACTCCTTTTACGGAATTTTATCCCCCGCACACTTTTACTTAGATAGATACCCACTTGAATTCGATGGGATTTTACTGCGACTGGATTTAACCACACTAACTCTTGGTTGTGACCAACTCCCACTTCGATAGGACCACTTTAAGAGGAAATTTATAAAATTCAGATTTCTTTGTCTATTGACTTATAATATGAAAAACAATTTTTACCAACCCGTAATTTGGGATAAACCTAGACACAACTATATCGCGACAAACTCACAATATCAGATAACCAAAATATTTAAGTAATGCTTGTGTCGAGCACTCTGCGGTTAAAACTCAAACTTTTACACAGTGAAAGATTTGTGGATTCTTCATGTCTTTCACAAAGGGTAAATGCAAACAACATTCACACAAGTAATTCTGGAGAAGATGTGTTGCATAAATAAGACATGCATTCAACCATAAACTATGGGTTTATATATTATCGCGACATAACAAAATAACTACAACCGCAATTGCAAACTTGGAATTTACAAGGATGTTTCACCTTTTACAGATCTTGGGCTCTTAATACATTCTTGAACACATGATTTTGAGCTCTATAACTCTTCTCAGAGTTTTTTTCTTCTCCTCAACTACTCCGCGCTTTCTCTCTATTCTCTCCTCTATTCAACTTACTATTTTTCATTCTACTTCTTCTACATATACATAGACTAAAATTTGCTTCTCTTGGAAGCTACTGACTAGCATTAAATACTGTAATAAATTTCTATCTAAAAACTTAACTTCAGAAATACAATTTGACTTCTTAAATATGGAGAGATGTGAACTCTTCATCCTGACATACTGTCTGACAACAATGTACTTCTACAGACTCTGAATGAGTCGGTTGATACGTGATGTATATATGCGAGTAATTAATATTACCAACATTCCCCCTTAATTATGAGTATATGGGGATCATTATACAATTTGTTTACAAAATGTTTCAAAGCTGAAACTTGCTCTGTACATGACAAAATTCACTGAACAAAACTTGTCATTCCTAAATAACTTCATAGATACTGGAACATATCCCTTGCCAATGGTTTTGTAAAGATGTCTACCAGCTGATCTTGAAACCTACAAAATTATAAACAAATCTCTTTGTTATTCAACAATTCTCTTATGAAGCACATGATTCTTTGACAATGCGATCGCTGAACTGTTGTCACAGTAATGGTTGTCGTTTCTTGCTGGTTCTGTGAAGGGTCTTTTAACATTCTCCGCATCCAAACAACTTGACATGCAACATACTCTGCTTCGACTGAAGACAGACCTACAATGGGCTATTTCTTCGAAGTCCACGACACAACACCTGTACCAAAATAAATGTGTACACAAATGTGATTTTCCTATCATATGTGCTACCTCCATTGTTGCTGTCAGTGTATCCAATGAGTTTGAAATTTTATGAGGTTGAATGCATAATGCCAAGATCCTTTGTGCCACTTACATACCTTGTAATTATCTTACCTACTTTCCAAAGAGAGTCTTTTGGTGACTCCTTGAATATTGAGATCAGACTTACTCCATACATGATGTCTAGTCTTGTCGTAGTTAAATACATAAGGCTACCAACTAGCCTTTTAAACAACATAGGATCTACAGTTGATCCATCATCATCCTTGCTCAATTTTAAACCTGTTATTACTGGTGTTGGGGATGCCTTGCAATTAGACATATTGAATATTTTTAAAACTACACTTGCATACTTTGACTGTGATATAAATATACCACTTTCAGACTAATGGACTTCAATGCTCAGAAAAAAATTCATAATCCCCAACTCAATCATTTCAAATTCACTTTTCATGACTGTTCTAAAATCCTTTATGCAAAAATCAATAGTAAATATTAGATCATCTACATACAAGCAACCAATTAACATGTTACCTTGCTTATTAAATCTGGTGTACATCGTCGGTTCACTTTCACTTCTATGAAATCCATTTTGGGTGAGGTAGGAATCAATGCAACTGTACCAAGCTCTAGGAGTTTGTTTCAAACCATAGAGTGCCTTTTTCAGCCTGTATACTTTGCTTTCTTGTCCTGGAACTTCATAGCCTTGTGGTTGTTCCACATATAGTTCTTCCTCCAGATAGACATTTAAAAATGATGATTTAACATCCATTTGATAAGCATGCCATTTTTTGTGTGCAATAATGGCCAAAACTGTTCTGATTGTATCCATGCATGCGATAGGTGCAAAAGTTTCATTGAAGTCTATGCCGAGCTGCTGTGTGAATCCTCTTGTGACCATTCTTGTCTTGTGCTTCTGCACATTCCCATCAACACCTTGCTTGGTCTTGTAAATCCATTTGACAATAATTATATCCTTATCTTTTGGTACATCTACTAGCTCCCATGTTTGGTTCTTCTCAATGCATTCTATTTATTTATCCATGGCTTGTTCCCATACTTCTTCGACAACTTCCTCAAATGTTATAGGATCATCTATTTGAGAAAATAATGTAAAATAGAAAATGAACTTGGTTTACTCGTTTCAAATATCTCACGTAGACTTCTTGTCTTTATTGGATCTATCGAAGTCAACCTAGAAGAACTGCTTGATGGTGTTTGTTGACCTCTTGGTGTGCTTGTCGGTGTAGCTTGACCTACAACTTGTGTTGATGTTCTTTGTGATGAAACATGTCGCTGTGTCTTGGGAGTCGACGACGTAGTGAGATTTTGGATTACATGTTTGAACCACTTCCTCCATCATGTCATCATGCTCAATAGACGACACAATATTGACATTATTCTCAATGGTTCCATCCCTTGATTCATTCTCAACAAATTGAACATCGTGACTTATGATTACTTTCCTTGCGACAAGATCATACAACTTGTATGCTTTTGTGTCTTCAGAGTAGCCAACAAAAATACATTTTTGTCCCTTATTGTCTAATTTCCTTCTCATATCATCTGGAACATGAACATATGCGACACAACTAAAAAATTTCAATGAGAAACACTATGATTCATACCTGCCCATGATTCTTAAGGGACTTTGTTCTTCATGCTCTTTGTTGGACACCGATTCATAATATATACAACAGTTGCGATTGCTTCAACCCAATATTCATTTGGAAAATGCTTGGCTGCCATCATGCTGCATGCCATCTCCATAATGGTTATGTTCTTTCTCTTTGCGACACCGTTTTGCTGAGGTGTATACCGTGTAGTGAACTGATTGTGTATGCCATGGGTCTTGTAAAAATTTAGGAAGTCATTTGAGACATATTCACCACCTCTATCCATCCTTAATATTTTGATGCTATATCCACTTTGCTTCTCCACGAGTGCCTTGAACTACTGAAAACATCCAAATGCATTAGATTTATGTTTTAGAAAATATACCCATGTTTTTCTTGTGAAGTCATCAATAAAATTATGAAAATAATTGCAGCCTCCCATGGATGGTGTCTGCATTGGGACACAAATATCAGAGTGCACAATCTCAAGTGGTGTGCATGCTCTGTATGACTTTATGAGTGGAAAAGTCTCTCTATGCTGCTTGCAAAAACTGCGACCTTCACAAAATATCTCTGGTTTGTCGATCAATGGCAATCCTTTCACCATATTATTCGTGTGTAGTAGCTTCAACCCACCAAAATTAATATGTCCAAATTTGAAATGCCATAGCCAGGACTCATCCTAAACCTCTAATTGAAACACTGCTTGAATCTTAGCGCTGCCCTTTTCTTCCTTGTCGTAGTGCTTGTCAGTTTCTTTGCTTCCTTCCTTGAATGCAACTACTGTATTTGCCTTTCCTTTCATGTCTGGCATTATCCTCAAAGGAAATGAGCAATTTCTTGTCATTGGTACTTTTTCTATTATGTAACATACCCAAAAACTAAAAAAATAAATATTTATTATTTATTTCAGAAAAAACATTATGTTAAATTTACTGTAAAGTTTATGACCAAGTGGGTCAAGGATTACTGTAATTGAAGAATTATTTATTTTAATAATTAAATAAAAGAGACACCTATCCAAGGGAGACTGTTTAATGAGTGTTCACTGACCCAATAGGAGGAAGGAGCAGCTGTAGAAGGCTGGTTGACAAGTGGCAACACTAGCATTTTACTTTCTAGCTGTTGCAGGAGCATAATCCCTAAAACAGTGGTCATGTTCCCTGAGAGGGGGAACTGAGCTAGTGGCTCATTTAATTCTAAAACTGATCCAAAGAACTAGGCAATCTTATATATATATATATATATATATATATATTCCATCAAATTGAGTAGGGGGTTCACGACTCATTCTGATTTCCAAGTGAATGAACCTTGTGTCTGCTGCAAACTGAAAAGTCAGGCACACAAGGAATTTGACGAGGGGATAGCTAAAGTGATTTTCTGAGATAAGTATGCTAATGAGTGCTAAGTTGCGGTAAGTTTGTTGTGTGGAAGAGATATTCATCCTAGTGGTTCAGTGAACAGGATCGGGGGTCCTAAGAAAGTAACTTTGGATGCTTCAGGAGACGGTTGGGTGGAACAGTCTCCTTTGGGTGTTTGTCCCCTTCTGCATTTTATCCAGGTTCAACTGTCAATTAATTCTGAATCTGTACTTTTATTTAGAATGTGTTTAATAAATATAAATAGGATGATTTGGATAGGTTATGAATTCGATATCTGAAAGTACTTAGGAAGGATACATTTTTGTTTACTCAAATTAGAGTTTAAATCTACTGATTCAGTTATACCTGTAAAGTATTTCATAGTTTAAATGAGGTTCTTCTTTCCGCTTGTATCAGTTTTAGAATATCTCTACATGTATTATAATTTAGCAATATGTTAGTGATATAAATCCTAATAGACTAAGTTTAGAATCAAGTAAATATATATATCATAGTAAAGACTTGTAAAAGTCCTATAGCAAAAAAATATAGAAACCTATTGTAACATAGATGTTCAAATATGAGAATCTATATATGTATATATATAGATATTTACTTAAAAACATAACTCTTCTTCAACACTGTAAGTTTTATTATGGTTTTAACCTAAAATAAGATTTATATAGAATTAAGCCTAACTTATAAGAAAACCAATGTACGAATCCAAGTTTCTTCCTCAGTATTGGTGCTTTACATTAATGTTTTTAGAATCGAGTCCTATATCCTTAAACCAAACTCTAAGCACTATTTTAGGATAACCAAAGCTTCAAATAAAAAATAAATAATTGAGCTAGGTCCTTTATAAGGGCATCTTAAACTCAGACTCCTAACTATTAATTATTTAATAACACCAAGTCGAGATTATCGACAGACCTAGCACTAGTTACAAGATATTGGCCAGTTTGGCATTGTTATCTGCAACAATATGCTTATAGAAAAAAAAGAGTTACATATAGCCTTAGGGATAAAAGTGAATTACTTGCAAACAATATTATATCTAAGAAAAGTCCAAATTTTAAAACAATGGCCCTGCAACCTCCTTTAAATGTAGCAATGAAAATGACCTCACAACCACAATATCATAAGTATTTATAAACTATAAATGAAACTAACAAACAGAGTAGAGAGTGGAGAAGATATATTACAACAAATATTTAATTATAAGAAAGGTTTACATAGCATTATGTATGCCTCACAAGAGTCATAACCGTGGCCTTATCTTAATTTACAAACTGTAAAAGGATGAGTAAAAACTGATAAACAAGTATATGGCAGTATATATATACACAGTCGCATTGATAAGAAAGTAAGTTTGATAAGTAACAGAGGTCTTATGGCTCCTCCTCAAAAGCATACATTACAGGGCAAGAATTCCACGACCGTATTTTAGGCTTTTATAAAATTACAAAGACCTAAATTTATTTTACATCTGAACCCTACACTCAGCTATCAATCAATTTAGAGTGACAGTAAAGTACTGTACAAAACTACCATAACTACAATCCGTGAGTAATAGAATGAAGGAAAAAGGGTAGACGTGAAAGTCCTCATTGGTCGTTCTTTTTATAAGCAAACACAATGCTAATTCTTTTAACAATGAGCAGTGGCCTTCGACCCTTCCTAAAGTACAAACCACGTAGTATAAAGGCGTCATGATCACTTATCATAATACTGTAACAGAAACACCAAACATAGTAGATAAATGAATTGAAATACCTCTTAAACGCAACATCCATATTGATAACCAAATCGAGGAGCTTATACAAACCTGCACAAGTTTCACAAAGATTTAATTACTATGCTATCAAACCAGTAACAAAGCTGTGAGAGTAGATTTTTAGCCCAAAAACAAATATCGACAGTAAGAGCCTCATGACCTTATTGTCTTCCAAATTATACCACAAATTGTAAACAAGACTGAAATTTCAATTAGAGCACATCCATTATCAAAGCAAACAGAGTCACATTAAATAAACAAAGTTACAATTTATTAAAAACTAAAACATGGCCGTTTAAAAGCCCCTGTAGGGTTTTTCAAAATTTAAGTAAATCTTTATAGAGATAGTCATGGACTGTTTTCTCTAAAACACCTGTGATAACTTTGAAAACCAAAACAGATATGCGTGGCATAGTCTTATGACTCCACGGATTATGGGAAAACCCCCTTACATTGCCAACTTCTTAAAATACCAAAATAATTCTTAATACAATGCTACAGGAATAGTCATAGGAATTCCTTTACTTTCTAAAGGGAAGTCATTACAAAACCTATGTTATCGCCTCTAAAGTAATAGATCATGTTCACCACGAAACCAACACAGAGTTTGGCACCCAAACTATACCTCGACAAAACCAGCCAATCACAAAACAAAAAAAAGGAAAGGTTCTAATCTTATCCGAAATTTGAACCCTTTCTTCAACGTTTGTTTGTTGCATTGGAGTGTTCAGATGGGTACCTGCACATACATTTTCAAAATTCTTAGATACATATAAATGATCAAGCTCTGATTTTAAGATTTGAGATAAAACCAGGAAAGGTTTCATACCTGTTGATGCATGACAAAATCACCAGTACAGTCTCTGTAACTATGTCTTTTTTGATAGAGATGGTGTCGAGGGCTGTGTAGCTTGGCTCCTCTAGCATCGACATTCGAGAGGTTTCAAAATCACTAATAGGATGAGACTGGAGAAAACAAGACAAATGCTGTCAAAACCCTTCAAAACTCTTTTTGGGCAGATCAACTCTAATCTCGAAAAGCATTAAAACCCCTAGGGTTTTTTTACCATCTTTTATGGATGCCAATGAGTTCATTATTACAATCACATGGCTGCATTTAAGTCTCCCAACTATTGCTTGATTCGTGTACAAGGGTCGAAAGAAAGGTTTAAGCCATAGTGGCATTTTGTTTATCCAAAGCCCAAACTTTTACATAATGATTCCCACCACGGAGAACATACATACGATATACTTAGGAGGTATCATGCAGAAAGATGTAGGATATAGTTTAGGCATGCAACTTTGGAAAGTTTAGTACTATTTTATAATAAGGATAGATATGTACAACATATGTTTAAAGATCAAATCTTAGGCTAAGGTTTACGACATTTTTTCCAAACCAAGGTAGGCCACCGTTTCTTGTTGATTGTTGCGTTGGAATGTAGGATTATGCCTTAACAAAACATAATACTATTCTCATCCACCTACAAAAAGGGAAAGACAAGGTTCGTGCATTAGTCGTAAAGACTAAGTAAGACTAGGATCTGTCCCTTTTATAGCTCTTGAAACGACAAAACAACACTACAAGTAATTACTATCACATAATAGTATCCATCAGAATGTATTATCGACCAGGGTCATGAAAAGAAGTATGATAACAAATTACTCTAGTCATAGGCATTTAAATTTTATAGTTACCCATAAAGCCATAATCTTTACGATAGAAGAATTATGAAGAATAACATCTCTTTAAATATTTCCTTGGAACTTTTAAATTTACATGCAGTAAATAATTTTTTATTTATTTTTTATTTTTAGGGATTTTACATGTGGTATCAGAGCGAGTTTCCAAACACTAGGCCTGATTGGATCACTCACATACAAATAAGAAAAAAAATATACTGAATTTATTTACATTTATTTATGTATAGAAATATAAAATCTGTTTTGCAGGAAAATGCAAGGTGTTGAAGCATCTGCTGAAAATGGTTCTAAGCACAACAATCCAGACAACATTTATGTAGAACCGAATAGTCCACCTTCAGAATTACTACAAACAGTTAAGGAGTTAAAAGATGAATTGCAAACTGTAAAAATGGATAATGAAATAACTCTGGAAATGAATTAGATGTTAATAGAGAACATGCATAACAGAGGAGAAGATAAGCGAAATGTTTATGAAACTGATTCTGAAACAATGTCCTACAAACATAAACAAAAGAAAGCAAAATATTTTGATAGTGAATCCTCTTCAGAGGTTAATGCAAAGTCACATAGGGTAAGGTATAAATACATAAGTGACAGTAGTGGAAGTGACTGTAAACCTAGGAGAAAGAAGTATAAACCCTATGAATAAATTTTTGGGGAATTCAAAAAAAAAAATCCTCCCATGTTTAACGAAGAAGTAGAGAAATGTGAAGAAGCAGAAGCTTGTCTGTTAGGAGTGAAGAAATATTTCCAGATTTACAATTATTCTGACAGACTAAAAGCCCGGATGGCTATTTACAATTTAACTGGAAAAGCTGATATCTGGTGGTAAGATATAAAAAGGGTAAAAAATATTAAGGAGAAGTACTTAACCTGGAGATTTTTTAAAAGTATTTTAAAAGAAAGTTTTTATCTGAACAATACTACGAGGAAAGAGCTAAGGAATTCTATGAATTAAAATTGGGTTCAATGTCAATGAAAGAGTTAAGCAACAAATTTCTAAGTCTGTTAAGATATGTACCTTACATAATGGATGAAAAGCCTAAAATACAAATATTTTTAAGCTGTCTGCCCACTGGCTTCAAATATAGGTTTGAGTTTGATAACCCGAATACTCTTGAGGAAGCTATGAGAAAAGTTGATTTTTGTTATGAACAGAGCAAGAAAAGATAAAGTTTACCTAACTGGAAGACTAAAAAGACAAGTCATTTTGATCAGAAGAGAAGAGGGTTTAAGTCAAAAAAGAGTTTTGGGAGTAAATCTTAGAATTTTTCCAAGAATAACTATCAGAGAACTGATTTTTAAAATAAAGCACCACAAAATACTACAACACCAAGAGGTAGGGATATTCCTAACAACTTTGTTAAAACTAATGAACAAAAGGAACCTGTTAAATGCTGGGAATGTGAAGGACCACATTTGTTAGGATTTATAATATTCCCTTGACCATATTGTCTATTATATTATTTTAGCACAACTTAGGAGTTTTAAGTAATTAATTAAGTCCACTAGTACCATTGAGTTTGCTTGGCCTAATGGGGCCCCATGTACCAGTTAATAGAGTATGGGGAACACTGCTAGAGGGTAACTGCCACTGACTGCACTTGCATGCATAAGTTTAGGCGCTTCCTAGACCAATCCATACATTTTAGGATCCACTGGGAGTCCCGACACCAACCTCCTTCAATCAGTTGGAGTTGGAACTAGTTAAGCTTAGTTAATTTCCAGTTACATTCAGTTAGATCACAATCAGTTCAGTTAGTCCTAGTTATGCATGGATGCATGTGGATTGGGTGCCTTTTCTCACCTGCCACTTCAGTTAGACTAAGTTAACTGTTTATTACTGATTGTGTGAGTTGTTTAGACATCTGGAGTTAACCATTTGGACTTCGATATAGATTGAGACATCCTGAGTCAGCTATTCAGTTAGGTACAGTCACATCTAGTTGGTAGATTCGAATTCCTCCCTAATGGATTCAAATTCTTCCTTATGTAAACTATTGTAACACCAGATTTAATTAATGACAATGATACTGTAATTATCTGAGCTATACTCTTCCGTTTCCTGTGTGGTTTGATTTGTTCAATGTGTATCTTCATTCTCCTTTTACCGCATCAATAATGCTGGACTCATTGCTTGATGATCTAAATGGCACAACAATTTTAACATAGTATCAGAGCCATCTCAAGCAAGCTTCATGTATGTCTGCTCTCCATTGAACACTAGAAGCAGCTCGGTTTCCATATAAGTCCCACAAAGGGTACCTTTTTTCCTCTGAATTTATTCAGAGTGGCAGTGCAGGTGTGATGGACCTTTAGAAAGTGTTCATGTTGAGAGGGAAGGAATGATTCTAACATAGTTTGAATGTTTTAGTGTTTTGTAGCGAAATTCTACAGGTGCTACGTAGCTTGTGTGAATATTTGTGTTTTTCCAGCAGGATAATTATGGATTATTTACCCTCTACTCCTCGGACCCTTTTACCCTTCAATTATCTTGATTGGAGGCAGATCTACAACTGTCCTTGTAAAAGCTTGGCTACTACAGGATAATACTTGGAAGGGAGGTTGAGCCCCATCAGCGAGTTGAGAAGAACAAGTTTTTGAACCGCTTAGATGAAGATTTTGGTTATCTATGCACTCATATATTCAGAGATCTCCTCTTACACCTTGAAGGTTTGAGGACACCCAGAGGATCCTGGGTGAAGCTTGAAGACTTGTTTTGCAAACAAGATGAGCTTCGGGGACACCTCCTGGAGAGTGAGCTGGTAACCTTACATCCCAGCAATTTCGAAACTGTAGAGCAATTCTTTACTAAATTCAAGTCTCTTTCACTCCAATGTAGACCATGCGGAATATAAATAAAGGATGAGAAAAATGTGCTTTCCATTCTCAGCAAAATCAACCCAGAGTATTATGTATTTTTCTCAATCTTCCATTCTAAAAGGGATTCCTTTCTCGATTGGAAAATTCCTTCACTTGATTACTTTTCTGAGTTTTTAATCAAGGAGAAAGAGAAGTTGATCTGGATGGGAGTCATGAATACCTCTAAAGATCAATCTCTTCTAGTGAAATATTCGTCCGAAGCGCAGGTTAAAGGGAAATCAAAGCAGAAGGAGCCCAAAGCAACCGATTCAAATCCTAAACAGAATCAGAAGACTTCCAAAGGAGCCTCAGGATCTAAGAAAAAGAAGTTTGATAAGAAGATATGTCCCTATTGTGAGAAGGGTTTCCATCTTGAATATCATTGTATGAAGAAGCGAATTGATCAACTGTCAGCTCTCCTCAAGCAGCATAACATTGCTCTCCCACAAGGAGCAAAGAATCCTGATGAAGAACCACATACAAAAGAGGATGAAAGGTGCCATGCTTTGAAAGCTAGCATTACTCAGTCTAAAAAATACATAATTGATTCTGGAGCATCCAACCACATGGTTTCCTCCAAAGAATCCTTCTCTTCCCTCACACTGTCAAAGGGGCCTAATATCCACATGGGAGATAATTCCTAGATTCCAGCAGAAGGAAGGGGATCAGTCAGAGTGAAGCATGGTGAGTTCAAGAATGTACTCTATGTGCCCTCCCTTGTAGCTAACTTGTTGTCTGTTTATCAAATGACTCATACAGGATCTCTTAAGAGAGTTACATTCGATTCAGAAACAATTGAGATTACAGAAAAAGTCATTGGACAGCTCATAGCGAAAGGTATTACAAATCACTCTACTAAAGCTTATGAGTTCTCACATTTATTACATGTCTCTCCTCCTAAAACTTTATTCTCTCATGATAACAACACCAACAAGATTTGGCATGAGAGATTTGACCATCTCAATTTCAAATATCTCCAACAACTCCACAATGATAAAATGGTTGAAGGTTTTCCTTCCATCCAAACTTCCAATGGATTATGTGCTGGTTGCTTGTTAGGTAAGCATCCAGAGAAGAGGTATGATTTTGGGAAGGCTCATAGAGCTACCTATATACTT
Source organism: Pseudotsuga menziesii (assembly GCA_001517045.1). Lineage (NCBI taxonomy): Eukaryota > Viridiplantae > Streptophyta > Pinopsida > Pinales > Pinaceae > Pseudotsuga > Pseudotsuga menziesii. The sequence goes on from LPNX011156401.1 coordinate 1,315,056, forward strand.
GATTTGATACATATTTATGTAGCTGGACCCATGCCCACAAACTCCATTAATGGTTGCAGGTATTTCCTCACCTTTATTGATGATTTTTCTAGGTACCGTTGGATCTACTTCATGAAACAAAAATAAGAAGTTTTTTAGACTTTTAAAGTTTTTAAGGCTATTGTTGAGAACATCTTCAGTAAGAAAATCAAGTCTATAAGATCTGATAAAGGAGGAGAGTACACCAAAGGATACTTCTAGAATTTCTGTGAATTATAGGGGATTTGAATGGAACACTTAGTTCCATACACACCACAACATACTGGTGTGGCTGAGAGGAAGAACAGATCACTGAAGGAGATGGTAACATGCCTTCTTCATGCCAAACATCTTCCTCCTTCTCTTTGGGCTGAAGCTATAAACTGTGCTTCATATTTGCAGAATAGAGTGCCTCATAAACTAGCGGGTTGCGCCACTCCATTCGAAGCACTGCATGGGCATAATCCCAATGTCTCTCATCTGAGAGTTTTTGGTTCCAAATCTTGGGCTAGAATACCACTTGACAAGAGGAAGGCCTTCCAAGCCCAAAGTAGCGAATGCATTATGTTGGGATATGCAGAAGAAGCAAAAGCTTACAAATTGATGGAGGTTGCAACCAGGAGATGCTTCATTGAAAGGAGTGTTCAGTTTGAAGAATATAATTTGTATGACACACCACCATCAATAGCACAGGAAGATATAATCATTTATCCACCAAATTTTGATGATGATGATTTGCTATAGGTTTCAGATTCAGATGAAGAAGATCAAATCTAGCGTGATCCTGTTATTGAGACTAAATATCATGAGATTCTAGATATAGATCCAATATCCATTCCAAACCTAAATCCTAAGCCCAGATGGGCTCAAAATATCCTAGATGCAGCTGGAAGTGGTGCTGGAAATGAAAAAGACAGAAGAAGAACTAGGTCCCAGTATGAGAATGAACATGCTGCACTATCTCTCACAGATTCGCTCCCTACAGAGTGGTGCAACAAAGTTCCAGGTCGGTGCTACTTGATGATGGCAAATGATCAGCTACAAGGCCCACATAAGAAGAAGCTTGATCATCCTCTACCTTCACCATCCAGAAGAAACATACAGAGTCATCAGTTCAGAAGAAATTTGAGATGTTCACATGCACAACTTTAGGATGCCGCTGCACAGATGGAGCATGCTGCTGCATAGAGGTGCAATTTTGCAGCAGTGTTTTGTTAAAGTTATTTTTCTAAGGAGGAAGCTTCTTTCTTCTAAAGATAGCTCGCATTTTCATATTTCTGCTTATTTTGGGGGTGTTTTTTCCCATGAGGTTTCCCCCTGTTTCCTCGGTTGTATTAAGCAACATTCTATCTTTTATATTGTATATGGGTGACTTATGTACTTGTTGCCAGGGCCCACAGTTGTCCAAGTTAGGATTCAGGGGGGGTGTTAGGATTTATAATTCTCCCTTGACCATAATGTCTATTAGATTATTTTAGCCTAACTTAGGAGTTTTAATTAATTAATTAAGTCCACTAGTACCATTGGGTCCACATGGCCTAATGGGGCCACATGTACCAATTAATAGAGTATGGGGAACACTGCTATAGGCTAACTGCCACTGACTACACTTGCATGCATCAGTTTAGGCGCCTCCTAGACCAATCCCTAAATTTTAGGAGCCATTGGGAGTCTCGACACCAACCTCCTTCAATCAATTAGAGATGGAACTAGTTAAGCTTAGTTAATTTCTAGTTACATTTAGTTAGATCACAATCAGTTTAGTTAGCACTAGTTATGCATGGCTGCATGTGGATTAGGCGCCTTTGCTCACCTACCACTTCAGTGAGACCGAGTTAACTGTTTATTACTTATTGTGTGAGTTTTTTAGACATCTGGATTTAACCATTTGGACTCCGATATTGATTGAGACATCCTGATTTACCTAGTTAGTTAGGTACAATCACATCCAGTTAGTAGATTCTAATTCCTCCCTAATGTATTCGAATTCTTCCTTATGTAAACTATTGTAACACCAGATTTAATTAATGACAATGATATTGTAATTATATGAGCTATACTCATCCGTTTCCTCTGTGGTTTGATTTGTTTAGTGTGTATATTCATTCTCCTTTTACTGCATCAATAATTCTGGACTCATTGCTTGATGATTTAAATGGCACATCAATTTTAACAGGATTATACCAAGTACTGTCTGAATAGGAAGGGAAACTTCAGCAACATACACACTATACAGGAAGAGGAAACAATTGGAGATGTGGCAAACGAAATTCCTGGAATAAATCCAGCTCTGGAGTACCGACAGGCGGACCATCTGACTTCCATGGTTGAAGTGCAAGGTACGATACAAAACCAGTCTATTTCCATATTGATTGATCCAGGTGCTAGTTTAAGTTATATATCTCCTAGCATAGTCGAAAAGTACGGCTTATCTTTAAAAAAGTTTGAAAAATATTGGCTGGTCTAGTTAGCTACAGGGACTAAAAGGAAAGTGGTCAATTATGTTGAAAATTGTCATTTGCTTATGAGTCAGTTTGAAACTTAGGTCAAGTTAAATGTGTTAACATTAGGATATTATGATGTCCTAATAGGAATGGATTGGCTGGAAAAACATCAAGTGATTTTACATTGTTTTCAGAAAACTTTTACTTGTTTAAATAATAAAGGAGAGAGAATCACAGTCACATGAATACCTAGGAAAATACCTGTTAGAGAAATCTCAGCCTTACAGATGAAAAAGGCTGTAAGAAGGGGCTGTAAAGTCTTTTCTATACACATAATAAATAATGAACAAATTGGTAAAGAAGATAGGCCAGGATTTGCGGATATTTCGATCCTGCAAGATTTTGTGGATGTATTCCTAGAAGAAATTCCAGGATTACCTCCCAAGAGAGATATGGATTTTACAATCAAATTAGTACCAGGAGCGGTACCTAATTCGAAGGATCCCTATCGAATGAACATCTTGGAGCTGAACGAATTAAAATTACAATTACAAGAATTAATAGACAAAAACTATGTAAGACCAAGTGTATCCCCTTAGGGAGCACCGATCCTTTTTGTTAAAAAGAAAGATGGTACTTTACGTCTATGTATAGACTACTGTCAACTTAAAAAAATGACGATTAAAAATAGGTATCATTTACCCTTCATTGATGATATGTATGATCAGATATGCAAAGCGACAATATTTTCAAAGATCGACTTAAGATTTGGGTATCACCAAGTCAGAATTAAAGATGAAGATATCTTTAAGATTGCTTTCAGAACTAGATATGGGCACTATAAATTTGTGGTTATTCCTTTTGGGATAACTAAGACACCAACAACCTTTATGTGCTTAATGAACAATGTCCTAAGTAAGTACTTAGAAAAATTTGTAGTCGTATTTATAGATGACATATTAATCTATTCTAAAACAAAAGAAGAACACGATGAATACTTACAGATAATACTACAAGTTTTAAGAGAACATCAGCTCTATGCTAAGTTCAGTAAATGTGAATTTTATAAAGATAAGATACAATATCTAGGACATGCAATATCCGAAGAAGGGATATCGGTAGACCTAGATAAAATAAAAGCAATAATTGATTGGCCTGTTCCTAAGGACGTAACTGATGTACGATATTTTATGGGAATAACAAGGTATTAAAGAAAATTTATCGAAGAATCTTCGAAAATTGAAAATCCTATAACATCATTACAGAAAAAGGGCAAGAATTCATTTGGGATTAGAAATGCGAAGAAAGCTTTAATAAATTAAAAGGATTATTAACCACTACACCCATTCTAAATATAACAGATCCATAGAAAGATTTTGTTGTATGCACTGATGCATGCAACACAGGTTTGGGTGGAGTACTGAAACAAGAAGGTTATGCAATTGTGTATGAATCAAGGAAGTTAAAAAGTCACGAAAAGAATTACGCAACTTATGACTTAAATTTGGCTGCCATAATTCATGCTTTAAAAATGTGGCGCCATCAGCTAATAGGTAAAATATTTTTGCTAATGTCTGATAACATAAGCCTAAAATATTTGTTTGATCAGCAAAATCTAAATGCGAGACAATCTAGATGGCTATCTTTCCTTAGCGAGTATGATTTTGAAATCAAACACATTAAAGGGAAATAAATAAAGTGGCTAATGCCTTAAGCAGAAATGCAGTAACAAGTTTTGTAGCTACCATTAGTAGTTATAAAACTGATTTAGAAGATAAATTGGAAGAAGGAATAAAGCTGGACCCAGAATATCAAAGTCTAAAAGAAAGAGTAATTCAGAATGTATCTAAAAATATAATTACATATTACAGTTTTAATGAAAAATGTCTAATACTATATAAAAACAGACTTTATGTGCCAACTGTATCGAAAGTTAAACTGCTGATTTTGAATGAAGTGGGTATCAAAAGATGATAACTATGTTGAGAAAAGAGTATTTTTGGCATAATATGAAAAATGAAGTTGCTAAATTTTTAGCTAGGTGTATAGAATGCCAACAAGTTAAAGCTGAACATCAACACCCAACAGGTCTTTTACAACCATTACCAATTCCAAATTGGAAATGGGAAGTCATCAGTCTTGATTTTGTAACTGGCTTACCTAAAAACCAGACACAAAATGATTCAATAATGGTAGTTGTGGATAAACTAAGTAATGCAACCCACTTCATACCTATTAAAACAACTCATAAAGCTGCTAACATTGCTGACGTCTTTATGAAAGAAATCTTCCGATTGCATGGAATTCCAAAGGTAATAATTTCTGATAGAGATACCAAATTTACTAGTAATTTTTGGAAATCTTTATTTAAGGGACTAAACACTAAATTGAATTTCAGTACTTCTTATCATCCGCAAATGCATGGACAGACAAAAAGAGTCAATCAAGTACTAGAAGATATGTTACGAATGTATGTTAGAGATTACCCCGAGAAGTGGGAAGTCTATTTGCACTTAGTTGAATTTGCTTCTAATAACCATTATTAAGCTTGAGGAAAGCTTAGTCCTTTTGAAATATTATATGGTAGAAAATGTAACACTCCTATTACATGGAGTAATCTAGTTGACCGTTTCATGTTAGGACTTGAATTGTTAAAAGAACTGGAATTAAGAGTGAAACAGGTACAAAGCAATTTGAAACTGCTCAGGACAAACAAAAGAGTCATGCTGACCTTAAAAGAACTCCGAAGGAATTCCAAGTAGGTGAGCATGTATTTGTTAAGTTAAAACCAAGAAAGAGATCATTTAAACTAGGGATTTGTGCTAAATTAGCACCCAGGTATTGCAGACCATTTGAAATATTGGCAAAAGTGGGGCTAGTGGCATATCAGTTAGCCTTGCCACCTAATCTTAGAATGCATAATGTCTTGCACGTTTCTATTTTGAAAAAGTATGTACATGATGGTACTCATGTGATTGACTGGAATGTGATTCAGGTAGAACCAGAAGGAGTTTTTCCAGTGGAACCGGACTATATTCTCAACAGGAGGGAATTTTTTTTCTCAAGAATTGCACCATTGGACATGTAAATGTGCAATGGAAACACCTCAGTCCAGATGAAGCAACCTAGGAATTGGAGAGCGATATGCGGGTGACATATCCGACTCTATTGCAAGAAGACTCAGAATAACTTAAGAAACATCAAGGACGATGTTGAGCTTAAGGGGGGGTGTTTGTAACATACCCAAAAACTAAAATACTAAATATTTATTATTTATTTCAGAAAAAACATTATGTTAAATTTATTATAAAGTTTATGACCAAGTGGGTCAAGGATGATTGTAATTGAAGAATTATTTATTTTAATAATTAAATAAAGGAGACACCTATCCAAGAGAGACTGTTAAATGAGTGTTCACTGACCCACTCGAAGGAAGGAGCAACTATATAAGGTTGGTTGAAAAGTGGCAACACTAGCATTTCACTTTCTAGCTATTGCAGGAGCATAATCCCTAAAAAAGTGCTCATGTTCCCTAAGAGGGGGAATTGAGCTGGTGGTTCATTTAATTCTAAAACTGACCCAAATGCCTAGGCAATCTTATATATATATTCCATCAAATTAAGCAGGGGGCTCATGACTCATTTGGATTTCTAAGTGAATGAACATTGTGACTGCTGCAAATTGAAAAGTCAGGCACACAAGGAATTTGATGAGGGGATAGCTAAAGTGATTTGATGAAATAAGTATGCTACTGAGTGCTAAGTTGCGGTAAGTTTGCAGTGTGGCAGAGATATTCGTCCTAGTGGTTCAGTGAATAGGCTCGGGGGTCCTACTCAAGTAATTTTGGCTGCTTCTGGAGACAGTTGGGTGGAACAGTCTCCTTTGGGTGTTTTTCCCCTTCTGCATTTTATCTAGTTTCAACTGTCAATTAATTCTGAATTTGTAATTTTATTTAGAATGTTTCTAGTAAATATAAATAGGATGATTTGGATAGGTTATGAATTTCATATTTGAAATCACTTAGGAAGGCTACATTTATGTTTACTCAAATTAGAGTTTAAATCTACTGATTTAGTTATACCTATAAAGAATTTCATAGTTTAAATGAGGTTCTTCTTTTTGCTTGTATCAGTTTTAGAATATCTCTACAAGTATTACAATTTAGTAATATGTTAGTGATATAAATTCTGATAGACTAAGTTTAGAATCAAGTAAATATATGTATCGCAGTAAAGACTTGTAAAAGTCCTATAGCAAGCAAATATAGAAACCTATTATAACATAGATGTTCAAATATGAGAATCTATATATGTATATATAGATATTTACTTAAAAACAAAACTCTTCTTCAACACTGTAAATTTAATTAGGGTTTTAACCTAAAATGAGATTTATACAGAATTAAGCTTAACTTATAAGAAAAACAATGTACGAATCCAAGTTTCTTCCTCAGTATTGGTGCTTTACATTCATCTTTTTAGGATCGAGTCCTATATCCTTAAACCAAACTCTAAGCACTATTTTAGGATAACCAAAGCTTCAAATAAAAAAATAATAATTGAGCTAGGTCCTTTATAAGGGCACCTTAAGCTCAGACTCCTAACTATTAATTATTTAATAACACCAAGTCGAGATTATCAACATACCTAGCACTATTTATAGGCTATTGGCCAGTTTGGCGTTGTTATCTGCGACAATATGCTTACAGATAAAAGATTTAGAGATAGCCTTAGGGCTAAAAGTTAATTACTTACAAACAATATTATATCTAAGAAAAGTCCAAATTTTAAAACAATGGCCCTACGACCTCCTTTAAATGCTGTAGCAGTGAAAATGACCTCACGACCACACTATCATAAGTATTTATAAACTGTAAATGAAACTAACAAACAGAGCAGAGAGTGGAGAAGATATATTACAACAAATATTTAATTATAAGAAAGGTTTACATAGCGTTATGTATGCCTCTCAAGAGTCATAACCCTGGCCTTATCTTAATTTACAAACTGTAAAAACGATGAGTATAAATTGATAAACAAGTATAGGGAATTATATATATACAGTCACATTGATAAGCAAGTAATTTTGATAACTAACATAGGTCTTATGGATTCTCCTAAAAAGCATACATTACAGGGAAAGCATGCCACAACCGTATTTTAGGGTTTTATAAAATTACAAAGATCTAAATTTATTTTACAGCTGAACCTACACTCAACTATGAATCAATTTAGAGTGACAGTAAAGTATTGTACATAACCACCATAACTACAATCCATGAGTAATAGAACAAAGGCAAAAGGGTGGACGTGAAATTCCTCATGGGTCGTTCTTTTTATAAGCAAACACAATTCTAATTATTTTAACAATGAACAGTGGCCTTCGACCTTTCCTAAAGTACAAACCAGGTAGTATAAAGGCATCACAGTCACTTATCATAAGACTGTAATAGAAACTCCAAACATAGTAGATAAACGAATCGAAATACCTATTAAACGCAGCATCCAAATTGATAACCAAATCAAGAAGCTTATACAAACCTGCACAAGTTTCACGAAGATGTAATTACTATGCTATCAAACCAGTAACAAAGCTGTGACAACGGATTTTTAGCCCAAAAACAAATATCGACAGTAAGGGCCTCACAACCTTATTGTTTTCCAAATTATACCACAAAATGTAAACAAGACTGAAATTTCAATTAGAGTGCATCCATTATCAAAGAAAACACAGTCGCATTGAATAAACAAAGTTACATTTTGTTAAAAACTAAAGCATGGCGATTTACAAGCCCCCGTAGGGTTTTTCAAAATTTAAGTAAATCTTTACAAAGATAGTCGTGGACTGTTTTCTCTCAAAAACCTGTCATAACTTCCAAAAACAAAAATAGAGATGTGCGGCATAGTATTATGAATCCATAGATAACGGGAAACCCACTTACATTGTCAACTTCTTAAAATACCAAAATAATTCTTAATACAATGCTATAGGAACAATTGTAGGACCGCCTTTAATTTATGAAGTGAAGTCATTACAGAACCTGTGTTATCGCCCCTAAATTAATGCATCATGTTCATGACGAAACCAACACAGAGTTTGGCACCCAAACTATACCTCGAGGAAACCAGTAAACCACATAACTAAAAAGGGAAAGGTTCTAATCTTACCCGAATTTCAAACCCTTTCTTCAACATTTGTTTGTTGCATTGGAGCGTTCATATGGGTACCTGCACATACATTTTCAAAAGTCTTAGATCCATATAAATGATCAAGCTCTGATTTTAAGATTTGAGATAAAACCAGGAAAGGTTTCATACCTTTTGCTACATGATGAAATCACCAGTAGAGTCTCTGTAACTATGTCATTTTCGAGAGAGATGGTGTCAAGGACCATGTAGCTCGGATCCTCCACCATTGATGTTCGAGAGGTGACAAAATCACTAACATGATGAGACTGGAGAAAACAAGACAAACGCTATTGAAACCCTTCAAAACTCTTTTTGGACAGATCAACTCGAATCTTGAAAAGCATTAAAAACCCTAAGGTTTTTGTACCATCTTTTATGGATGCCAATGGGGTCGTTATTGCAATCACACGGTTGCATTTAATTCTCTCAACTATTTCTTGTTTCATGTACAAGGGTTGAAATCAAGGTTTAAGCCATAGTCACATTTTGTTTATCGAAAGCCCAAACTTTTACATAATGATTCCCACCATGGAGAACATACATATGGTATACTTAGGAGTTATCATGCAGAAAGATGTAGGATATAGTTTAGGCATGCAACTTCATAAAGTTTAGAACTATTTTATAATAAGGATAGATATGTACAACACATGTTTAAAGATCAAATCTTAAGCTAAGGTTTAGGACCTTTTTTCCAAACCAAGGTAGGCCGACATTTCCCTGTTGATTCTTGCGTTGGAACGTAGGATTATGCCTTAACAAAACATAAGACTGTTCTCATCCACCTGCAAAAATGGAAATACAATTTTCGTGCATTAGTGGTAAAGACTAAGTAAGACTAGGACATGTCCCTTTTACAACTCTTGAAACGACAAAACAATACTGCAAGTAATTTCTGTCACGCAATATTATTAATCAAAATGTATTATCGACTATGGTCATGAAAAGAAGAATGCTAACAAATTACTCTAGTCATAGGCATTTAAAGTTTACAATTACCAATAAAGCCATAATCTTTACGAGAGAAGAATTATGAAGAATAACATCTCTCTAAATATTTCCTTGGAACTTTTAAAGTTACATGCAGTAAATAATTTTTATTTATTTATGATTTTTAGGGATGTTACATATTAGCTGGTTGCTTGAACGTAAGTCTTTAATCACACAATGATTGTCTTCCATGTAGACTCTATAAGCTTTTTGTATCAATTGTCCAATGCTCAACAAATTGCGTTTCAGATCTTATACATAATAGACATCAGGCATAATATTTCGCTCCCCCTGTTTGGTTAAAATACCAACAATACATTTTTCCAAAACATTGACTTGTACATTATTTCCAAGTGTCACATTAGTTTGAACTGATTTATCTAGATTGGAAAACAAATTTAAATTACCAGTCATATGATTGCTACATCCTGAATCTAAATACCATATGTCAAAAGGGCTTTCTTGGACAACATTACATTCAATTGGGGATGCACATGCCAACAACATTGTGCTCGATGAAGTGCTGGTGTTGCTCGACTGATTTTGTCTTTGCCTTCCTTAGTCATACTGCTTCTTCCTACATTGATATGCATAATGACCAAATTTCTTGCAGTAATGACATTGTATTTTTTGACTTATCAAACCCGTGACCACTTGGCAGACTGGGGTTCTGATTTTGTTCTCTACCAGCGACATTCGCAGGACTGTTGTTGCGTCCTCCTCTGGAAAAAAATCTTCATATACATCTAGAATGATATCCCCCTTGCCTCTTCCATGACTTATAGATGATTGTCCTGCAAATGCACCTTCTAATGATGTATTTTATCTACTGATTCTATGTTCATGATTTATGATTGAGGATTGTAACTCATCAATAGTAAACTGAGACAAGTATTTGTTTTCTTCCAAGATCACGACCAAGGATTTAAATTTCGGGAGAAGAATTATAAGAACTTTTCAACAATCCTTCTGTCTTCTATATTTTCTCCATGATATTTCAGTTGATTTATTAGACCAATGACTCTAGTGTATAATAATTCAACTGACTTTGTATCTTTCATTAACAAAGATTCAAACTCTATTCTAAGAATATGCAATCTATAAGTCTTTACTTTGTCTAAGCCTTGACATGCGGTTTCCAATGCATCTCATGTCTGCTTAGCGGTCTGTGCTGATGCTACTCTTGGAAGTATGCTTTCATGCATGGTTTGGTGTATGTAGAACATATCCTTTCCATGCTTCTCAGCATGCGTGAGATTATTATATGTTTCCTGATCTGCTGGTTCTATATAGCCATTTTGGACTATCTCCTATACATCTTTTTTTTTTGTAAGTAAGAGATTCTATTATAATACAAAAATGATACAAAGCGTGGCTGAACCATAGGTCGATGGAGCTTGACCTACAACCCATAAAGGACCCAACTTAAAATTGTCTGTTACTGCTGACTAGACCATGCCTAAGATCAGACTTGGAGGAGCCTGATCCTGCTTACAACCCAAAAAACTGGTGTCTTCCATCTCTATATCTCAAAGAGACCCATTACTACCGTAATTACAATAAAGAGCCATTGCAGCCCGAAAACAAAAAGAGCCATTACGGCCTACAGACATATTACAGACACCCCATCCTCAGACCTTCATAACTTTTACATACTTTTTACATAAACCAAAAGAGCCATTACAACCAATAGACATACTTGAAAATTATTTAATTGTAGGAAATACCATAACTAGAGAAACCTCTGTATTTCGACACGAGAGCAATTCAACGCAGAAAGACCCTGAGGCTGGGATAACTCCCACCACCTGTGCCCATTAACTTTCGGCCTCCCGGGGAGGCTGAATTGCGGAGACTGGGGAATTTGTCGGCATGTACCCCGGGTTCGAATATTCCTCCTCAGGAGTGGCCAACAAATTCTGAGTAATCTGCTCAAGCAAGCGGAACCCGCTGCACTCTCCTGTTGGCCTATGCAAATAGTGTTCATAGCTTCGCGGATGCCCTGGACCATCTGAATCCTAGCTTTAATATCACGGGCTAACAGAATCCGTGCTGAACAAAATGGGTTTGGGATCAGTGGGCCACCCATTGTCATCTTGAACTCCCTGAGAAGATCGATCTCCATAATTGCGATGAAAGCCTCGACCGCCGTGGGCGTTTCCGCCATGTATTGGTCTCCCCAGTTAAAGAGAGCTTCATTTGGCACACCCTTGTCTTGGGGCATAGAGTGCTCCTCTGCACCAATATACACCTCACCTGGGTTACCCCTTTGATTAGAACCTCTCGCTCTGGACCGTCCTCTCCATAGCCTTGGCATGGTGCAGACTCTCGGTCAGCCAGAGGATAACACCAGAAAGGAGTAAAGAAACTTAGATAGGAACAAGGATTTCGACATATGAGCATAAATAGGGCTTGCCTCTACCAACGAAAACCTCCTGCAACCACCATCCTTACCTCTCCCCGGTCCTGCCATAATACCCTGCCCCTTACCACGCTCGATCCAATCGTTCATCCTTTGCGAGCAATTCACGATTGCAAGTTTTATAGCATGCTAGATGATCCGGCTCTCCAGCATAGAGATCTTTCTATCATAATCAAGGGCAGGTGCTGTACCTGCACTTCTGAACTCCCTCGTTCCCACAGATCCTTCTTTAATATTGCCTTCGTAATGCCTTTAAAGCCTCTCTTTCCTTCCATAATGCGGGATGTCAGGCTTAAGATCCATGTGCTCCGTACCTGGGCCTCGTGTAGGGCTTAGATAAATGGAGGATAACTGTGTGGTAAGACAAAACTTACCATACCCTAGCTGGCGATTGAAAAATCCCTTGTCCTACCCCATATAGCGATTAGACTGTAGTGGGCCCAACTTTGAAGTCGACACGCCGCCTTTGTGCCGCCCCTCAGATTGGAACCATCTGGCATTCTCATGCGGAATGTGGAGTGCTTTGTCTTGCGTCCTCATCTGCCAACCTATAGCCTTTGCTCCAGATTTTTTTGGTTTTCCCGTCATCCTCTTTTGTCTCTGCATGGAAAGAAAACTCGCTCTCCACTCCTGCGTTAGCCATGGCATCCGCCACCCTGTTCCCTTCCCTCTTGAAATGCATTAACAGGAGAGCTTCCTCTCCACTAAGGATATGCTTTAGGACCTGTAGCCTGCTCTCCCATCGCCAGTTTTTGGAAATTTGGGGTGTAAGGGATCCTGCTTGGAGTTTGCGGGCCATGTTTATAATGATTTGGGAATCGCCTTCCACCATCAGAGGCATTTTTTTGGTTTGCCTTGCCCAGATCAGGCCATTGATCAGACCTTCTAGCTCAACCATATTGTTCGTATTTGACCCTATAGAACCCTAGAACAGACTGAGGATGATTCCTTCCGAGTTACGGATAACACCTCCATAACCAGCTGGGCCTAGATTTCCTTTGGCCGCCCCATCTATGTTGAGTTTAAAGGTTCCTTCTGGAGGGGGATTCTAGGACCGCGGGCTGGAGACTTGCACCGGGCGCGAACGAACAATTGATTTTTCCAGAGGTATATCTGTGAACCCAAAAGCCTGGAATATACTACGTTCATTGCTTTCTGCTGCAAATTCCTCCTGTGTCCAAGATTGCAATGTTATAGTTTCTTTCATATGGGTTTCGATGGAGTTCCATATTTCTTCGAGTTTCCTTGCTTTATTCTCGAATGTCTTTTTATTTCTAGTTTTCCATATTTCCCACATTGTGAAGCCAGGGAAAAGTTCCCACAGTCGATTCATTATTTTATTTTTGAAGCTGTTGAGGGGCCATTCCGCGATTGTGATATCCGGGCATCCCCTATGTCTATGATCTCTTCTGAAGATCGTTGTCCCCTTCTCCCACACGGAGTTAGCTATCCTGCACTCGTCCAATAGATGATTGATAGATTCATTCTTTTCTTCACACATGGGGCATTGGGATGGCCCCTGAAAACCCCTGACATGAAGGTTGTCCCATGTTAGAATACGATGGTTTATGACAAGCCAACAGAAAACAAATATTTTGGGCCACCACCCTCCCTTCCATAATTTAATCCATTTGTCTTCTGGGGCAATGTGTAGGGTTTTCGTTAATAGGCCTAGGGATTCTTTTGGATTGAAGTTTCCAGAGGTTGAGTACCCCCATCTTAGCTTGTCGGGGTCCTCACTCTTGGAGAACATTTTCTTGGAAAGCTCTGCTATAAAATTTTCGATGTCTTCTCCTGGTGCCTTGTCTTGCCACCATCACTTTCCCTTCCATCTTCTGACCCTCTAGTCTGAATTGTTGTTATCCCAGAACTTCGCTACCTTAGCCATGGGATTGTTATGGAGGAAAGAGCGTAAGAGAGGAGTGTCTTCCCCACAGGCAATGGCTGGTTCTTGGTTTAGAGCTTCACTTGAAAATCTTGCCGTTTGGCCATTACAGACTTCCCAAAAGCTGTGTTTTTGAACCAGAGCCCTGTTTTCTTGAGCGGTCTTCCATATGGAGGATCCTGGAATATATTCGCCGAACCTAACTAAGGAGTTATGTGGCCAGTGAGGTGCATATTTCAAATGCCACAGTGTGGCCCAAGGCTCGTCACTATAGTTCACCCATCTCCACCAAATTTTTGCACGCATCACTTTGTTATTATCCAAAGGGTCTCTGAGGCCCAACCCTCCCATGCCTTTCGGGGTGCATATGGTTTGCCAGTCCACCAGAGGCCATTTTCTTTTATCTTTCGATCCACCCCATAGGAAATTCCTATGGATGTTCTTGATTTGTTTGGTGATGGATTTTGGGGCAGCCAATACTGAGAAAAGATACATGGGCATGGCCTGCAATACCGATTTCACCAAGATGAGTCTGCTAGGAAAATTAAGAGCTTTGAAGGTCCATAGACTAAGCTTTTTGTTAATTTTGTCTAACAGTTCTTTCCATGAGACCTGTTTGATAGTTGACTCTGCCATTGGAGCTCCGAGATACTTCGAGGGGAAGCTTCCTTCCAAAAAATCCAAGATCCTTAGGATGTTTTGCTTGGTGATCCTAGGGGTGTTGACGAAATAGGTCTGAGATTTCTCCTTGTTTATTTCTAGGCCACTAGCTTCAAGAAAAGTATTCAAATAGTCTTTCATTCTCCTAGATTCTTGAACTGAATATGGGCCCATTAGCATATTGTCATCTACGAACTGTTGGTGAGTTTGGGGATCCATTCCCTCCGTGAGGGATAAACCATGGATTTTGTTCCCGGCTCTCCTGTTCTTGAGAAGTCTTCCAAGCCCTTCAACTGCAATAATGAAGAGGAACGGAGAAAGAGGATCTCCTTGTCTTATTCCTCTGGTTGCATTGAAGGGCCTCGAGGGAGAACCATTAACCAGAATAGAAAAAAAAGCAGAGGAGATCATGTTCATAATCTAGTTAATCTAATCTTCTGCAAATCCAAAAGCTTTTAAAATGCCACCTAAAAATTTATAGTTCAGTTTATCATAGGCCTTAGATAGGTCAAGTTTCAGAAGCATACCTGGGGACCTAGTTGCTTTGAGTGAGTGGATGGTTTTATGGACAAGAATTATACCATCCAATATTTGTCTGCCTTCCACAAATATAGCTTGCTCCGGAGAAATGATAAGAGGAAGGATGGGTTTTAAACGATTAGCTATTACCTTAGAGATGATTTTGTAGATAACATTGCACAGGGAAATTGGTCTAAGTTTGCCTGGGTCTTCGGTTCCGCTTTATTTTGGAATGAGAGCCAAGAAAGTCAAATTGAGAGTTTTGAGAACACTCTCCGATTTCTGAGAGTCCTCCACCAGGTCCACTATTTCTTCTTTCAACCAATTCCAGCTAGCATGGAAGAAATTGGTAGTGAAACCATCTGGGCTCTGTCTTTGGCCATTTGATTCACTGCAGTTTATACCTCATCCATCTCGATAGATTTGCAGAGAATTTGATTGTGGTCCTCTGTGATGAGCTTGGGGATGTGACTGAACACTTCTCTTTGAGCTCTTGCCTGTCCCTATCCGGTTCCTGTAGAAGATTAGCAAAGTAGGAGTATAAGGTGTTCTCCAAATCTTCATGGGATTCGGCTATACTTCCGTCCTCCTTCTTCAGTCTATCCAACCTATTACCCTATTTGTGTTGTATGGTTGCTTTATGGAAGAATTTGGTGTTGCGTTCCCCTTCTTGGAGCCATTTTATGCGTGACTTTTGGCTCCAGAAGACTTCCTCCTGTCTTTCTCTTATATTAAATTCCTACAAGAAGGTATTTTCCTGAAGTCTCAACTCCTCAGTGTAACCACTAAGCATAACTTGTGACTGAAGATGTTGTAGCTTGATCTCTAAAGCTTGCTTTTCTTGAAATATATTTCCAAAGGATTCCTTATTCCACTTTTTGATGCAATCTTTGAGGTGTTTGAGCTTCTGTTGGAATTGAAACATGCGCGTTCCCCTAACAGGGGGGGATTTCTCCCACCAGTCTTTGAGATTCTCTTGAAAGTCTGGTTGGAGGAGCCAGAATTTTTTGAAACGAAAAGGTCTACAGGGGTTGACTCCGACATTGTCCCATGCTAAAGTGATGGGCCAGTGATCTGACCCTGTCGCTAGAAGGATGACCGCTCTGAGGGTGCCTCCAGCCATCATGACCGATTCTAATAGCATCAATCTGTCTAGTCTACAAGTGATTCCTCTGTCCCCTGATTGTTTATTATTCCAAGTGAAGAGACCATTGGAAGTTCTGAAATCAATCAGATCCAGATCAGAGATATTGTTATTGAAAAGAGTACTTGTAGGGTTTAAGCTGCAAATACCTCCTTTTTTTTCCCCTAGATTTCTTATCAAGTTAAAGTCACCTCCAATGATCCAAGCCCTATTCAGAACTATAGTTTTAAGGTCAAAGAGAGACTCAATGAAGATCTGCTTCTGATCCACCTTCGGGGGCCCATAGACATTGGTGATGATTCCTCTGATTCTGGTTCCGTGAATGTGGAAATCAACCGAAATAGAGCAGTTGGTGGTAAAGAAACCTGACAAGGTCACCACACGGGGATTCCAAAGAATACCCAGACCCCTTGCCACACCTCTGGCATCGATGGCGATCGTTTCACAACCCTTCCACACTTTTTGGGCTATTTTCGCTAAGTCTTCTCCCGAGCATTTAGTTTCTTGAAGGAAGACTATCCCTGGTTTTTCCTTATCGATTCTTCTTTTCAGAAGGCGCTTCTTGAGTGCGCTATTACAACCTCTGATATTCCAGGTTGTAATCTGCATTAAGGGGGATTTAATTGGAGGGGGAAAGGGCTGCATCTATGGTTGGATACTTCCCTGACGCAACCAGTTGTTCTCCTATTGCTTTGATTCTCTGTACATTTCTCAGTATGCCTCTTTTATCTTTCTTTGAGTTTTTCCCTTTCCCATCTGTGACTTTGAGAGCTTCAGTGATGAATCCTAGGTTATTCGCGTTCTTGGCTTGGATGATCGCTTTCTCTAAAAGAGACACTTGCTGCGGTGGAATTTTTGCAGGGTCTTTGTCAGAGCAGGCAGCTTCCAGTCTATCCAGATCTAGGTCCCCTATTTCCATGTCCTCAATAGCACCTTCCCCTGATCCTAAGTCTATTTGAGGTTCCTCGGGTCATTTCAGAGGAGTGCCATCTGGGGTATCTGTCGGAGCTGGATTCTTATCATCTCCTTATATATCGTTATTCTTTTCCCCTTCCTGTTTACTCGAAAGTTGATCTATCGTGGCTTCTGATGGTGCTTTGACATTTTTTGTTGCCTGGTCACCCTGAAGGTTAGCGAAGCGGTTATGAGTCTGCAACCTTTTGTGAGCTTTTGAGCCCGATATCTTTCTGGCTTGCCTTTTCTTGTTTTGAATCTTGGTGAATCCTTCCGCATCCTGAATTTCTTGATCTTGCTTCCCTCCTTGTCTCTTATTTTGGGGGAAGCCTCTGAACAAATGCCCATGTTCATGACATTTCCTACACCTGAATGGGATTTGCTCATAATCAATGGCTTGAAACCAATCCTCATCTTCCCATGTTAACTCTATTCCATCTGGTAGATCTCTTGAAATGTCCAGGTAGATGCATATCCTGGCATACAGAATGTATTTCCTTTGTCTTGTTTGTTCAGAGACTTTGATAAATGCCCCCAGAGAGTTTCCTATGTCTATTAAGATTTCTTCTTTCCAATATTCTGATGAAAGGGAATACATTCTGATCCATACTGGTGTGATAGTCAGATTTTCTTTATTCGGGTCAAATCTCTCTTTCCAGGGTCTCAAGAAGAGACCGGCTGAGTTGAAGAAGTACGGACCATTCTCAAAGATTTTGGTTCTGTCGTCTTCGTTGAAGAAAATGATGGTGAAGAAACTTTTATCCCCCAAATGTAGATCATAGTGCCCTTGGGGTTTCCACGTAGAATTTATCCATCCTACCAGCATCTTTTCTGTGGGCCAGATCCCCACGAATTTTCCTATGTGGGCCCTTTCCTTCATGTATTGAATTTCCTCCCTGACTCTGTTTGATGTGATCTGAAGTCTTGGGATCGTCTTGGACTTTGGGACACATTGTCCTATCCTTCTTGCATCCTGGTTAGTTTCCTCTTCTTTTCTTGTTCCACTGCACCCTTCCCCATCCTTGGCAGTTGCCTGATCATTGAGTACTACTTTTCCTTTGTCCTTTTCTGATTCTGATATGGTTATCTATGCCTCCATAGCTTCAGGCCTTCCTCGGTCCCTCTCCCCCCGATTAGGAGCAGGAACCATCTCGAGACTTGCTGATGCGCCTCCACCGACCTTCTTAGCGACTAAAAAACCCCTTCAACCATTCACCGTACACTTGCAGAGCTCTTCTTTCATTTCCCGGGCTTCATTTTCCTATAAAGCCATCTTTTCTTTCCTCCTATACATCTTGAACTCTAAACAAAGCCTTCATTGTTAGAGACCAATACTCATAATTATTTCCTGAGAAAATTGGAGTTTGTAAACTCGACATGTGTGTACCAGAAGTGGAATCTATATTTTAATTTTAATTTTCCTTGGGCAATTACTTTTTCCTTTTAAGACAAGGTTTCTTTCCTAAACCTGTTTTGATATCAGATCTTGGGTGTGTCACACCATGAAAGTAAACTTGAGTTACTCTGCAGTAAGAAAATTTTATTTTCTTTTTACTTTTTGGGCTGGGACACACTACCTTTGGAAAACCCCACCTTTTACTTCGATGAGTTAACTTCAACAAAAATACTTACGACATGACCAACTCCCACTTCTACATGACCACTTTAAGCGGAACTTTATAAAATAAGATTTCTTGTCTATTGACTTATAATACTAAAAACACTTTTCACCAACCGGTAACTTGGGATAAACCTAGACACAACTATAAGTAAGGATTGTGTCGAGCACTTTGGGGTTAAAACTCAAAATTTTATACGGTGAAATATTTGTGGGTTCTTTGTGTCTTTCACAAAGGGTAAACTACAACCTTAATTACAAACTTGCAAATTTACAAGAATGTTTCACCTTTGACAAATCTTGGGCTCTTAACACATTACTGAAAACATGAGCTACTCCTCCCTTTCTCTTACTTCTCTCCTCTATTCCGCTTATTGTTTTTCATTCTTTTTCTTCTCCATATACAAAGACTAAAATTTGCTTATATTGGAAGCTACAGACTAACATTAAAGACTGTAATAAATTTCTACCTAAAATCTTAACTTGAGAAATACAATTAGGATTTTTAAATATGGAGAGACATTAAATCTTCATCCTAACAAAATGCCTATCAATAGTGTACTTCTATAGACTTTGACTGAGTCGGGTGAGACGTGATGTAGATATACGAGTAATTAATATTTCCAACACCATCGAGCTAATTCCTACCTATTGATCTGCCCCAACAGAGTGCCACCTTGTCTTCAATGGTAATCTCAAAGCATGATCATTGCTACTCAAATGGAATGACATGGTGATGTCAAATTCCCTTTGCATGAGAAGAGAAAATCCCTTTGCACTTAGCTTGCTTCCATGAATGAGCTGCCATGAAGTCCATGAGCGTGGGTGCTTTCCAATAACGTTATTGGGTACTAGGTAGATCTGAATTTAAAGTGAATCTAAGATGATTTTTTAAATTCCTTCCGGTCTATGTGTTTCTTTGGTGTTTCTCCACCACAGTGCTCTCCTATGGCGTGGCGTTATTTATCTGAGGCAAATGGCCCTCTCTCTCAGGCTTGTGCAGGTGTTGCAATTACTCTTTGTCAAATAGCATGGCATGGGCTCTGCCAGACTTTGCATTTCATGGGAACTACATATTATATCATTAATATTTGCAAGGATGCCATATTAAAATACCCACGTTTAATATTTCTGTATGTGCGGGTGCACGATCCACATTCACCTAAAAAAACTTTGGTTATGAAGATCCTGTACTGAATGAACCCCCTTTTAATAAATCTTATATTTTAGCTTAGGGAATATGGATAAACAAGAGAGTTGAAATTCTATTATATCATTTTGTTTAAATGTTTGGATGGTCCGACTGACCACTTTCATCTATTCCTTGAACTAGGCGTCGTTAGTATCTGTTAACATCAACTTCACTGTAACCAAAGCATGGTTAAATAGTGAACCTACTCTACATCATTTAATGTCAAATTTCAAATTTCAAATGTTGTATTTGACGGTGTTCTATTTGTCCCCTAAACCTGCTGGCGGTGGAAGCCTTCATCTGTTTCTCTTCTCTTCTATTCAGAATCCATATAACTTTGTTGAATACTTGAAATCAGTTTGTTATAAGCATTAGAATCAATTTATTTCTCGAGATGGCCAAATACTTGCAGAAAATGGTGGATGCCGGAGTTTCAATGGCACTGCCATTAGCCATTGCACAAGTATTATCATACTGCAACTTCCAACACCAACAGTTGCAGACCTAAAAATGGGGTGAGGGCATCTCTTGGTTCCAGAAGAATTTTGTGGATTTGCAGCTAAGGGTATCATTTCTGCATGAAGGGATAAATTCAGTTCCCCTAGGAAGGATAATCCAACCAACAATTATGAGAAATATCTTGGGGAATACGACTGCAACAATTAACTTGAGTTACTGTGTAGTAAGAATTTCCTTTTTTTTTGGGTTCCGACACACTACCTTGGGAAGCTCAATTTTTTTTAATTTGACGAATTAATCTTCGACCAAAATATTTTGACCGATTAATCTTCGACCAATTATTCTACGGGTTAATATTCGAGAGACCACTTTTGGTTGGCTTAATCTTCAACCAAAATGCTTCGACGGGTTAATCTTCGAGAGACCACTTTTGGTCGGGTTAATCTTCGACTAAAATACTTTGACGGGTTAAACTACTTTTGGTTGGGTTAATATTCGACCAAAAGATTACTTTTGGTCGAGACACTTTTTACGGACTTTTGACCCGACACCTTTTTACTTCGACAAAGAACCACTTGACTTTGACCAGCTTTTACCTTGACATGATTTACCCTCAACACACTTTTTCTTGCGGCCAACTCCCCCTTCGATTGGATCATTTTTAGTTGAACTTTTATAAAAATAAATTTCTTAGGTTAAAGACTTATGATATGAAAAACATATTTCACCGACCTGTAACTTGGGGTAAACCTCAACACAACTATGATTCGACAAACTCAGAATATCCTATAACCAAATATTAAGTAATATTTGTGTCGAGCACTATGTCGTAAAAACTCAGACTTTTACACGGAGAAATATTTATGGATTCTTTGTGTATTTCACTAAATGGTAAATGTAAACAATCATTTACTCAAGTAATTCTAGAGAAGATGTGCAACTAAGTAAAAGATGCATTCAACCATAAACTATGGAATTATATATATAATGTCGCGATATATCAAAGAACTATTCCCACAAATACAAACTTGGAAATTTACAAGGATGTTTCACCTTTTTACAGAGATTCGGCTCTCAACACTTTTAAAAAACACAAAGCTTGAGATATTGAACTCTCCACAATTTTTTTCTTCTTTTTCTACGCTTCACTCTTCTTCTCTTCACAATGTTTTTCATTTTTGTTCTTCTATATATACCGAGACTAAATTTTTCTTTGCTTGGAAGCTACCGACTTACATTAAACACTGTAATAACTATCTACTTAGACACTTATCTTCAGAAATTTAATTCGACTGATTTATATATGAAAGACATGAACTCTTCATTATGTCAGACTGTTCGACAGAAGATGAACTGTTACAAACTCTAACATATTTGGTTGAGATATGATATGGATTTGCGATTAATTAATATTTCCAACACTCCCCCTTAATTATGGGTAGACGGGGATCTTTAAACAAAATTTTAGAAAATGTTTCAGAGCTAAAACTTGCTCTGTTCATGAAATAATTCACCGTGCAGATAACTTCACAAATATTGGAATGTATCCCTTTCCAATTAGACATATTAAATATTTTTAAAACTGCACTTGCATACTTTGTCTGTGATATAAATATACCACTTTCAAACTGATGAACTTCAATGCCGAGAAAAAAAAATCATAAGCCCCAAATTTGTCATTTTAATTTCACTTTCCATGATTGCTTTAAAATCCTTTATGCCAAAATCACCAGTAATTATTAAATCATCTACATACAGGCGTACAATTAACATGTTACCTTGCTCCTTAACTTTGGTGTACAACATCGGTTCACTTTCACTTATGTGAAATCCATTTTGGGTGAGATAGAATAATGCGAATGTACCAATCTCTAGGAGCTTGCTTCGAACAATAGAGTGCCTTTTCAGCTTGCATACTTTGTGCTCTTGACCTGGAACTTCATAGCCTTGTGGTTGTTTCACATACACTTCCTCCTCTAGATAGCCATTCAAAAGTGCTGATTTAGCATCCATTTGATAAACATGCCATTTATTTTGTGCAACAATGGTCAAAACTACAGCCACCCATGGATGATGTCTACATTTGGCCACAACTATTCGAGTGCACAATATCAAGTGGTGTGTGAGTTCTATATGAATTTACGATTGGAAAAGTCTCTGTATGCTGCTTTCCAAAAATGCAGCCTTCACAAACTCTCTTTGGTTTGTTGTTTAATGTAAATCCTTTCACCATATTATTTGTGTGCAATAGCTCCAGCCTACCAAAATTCAGATGTCCAAATCTAAAATTCCATAGCCAAGACTCATCCCAAACTTTTGTTTGAAATACTGCTTGAAAATCATCGCTTTCTTTTTCTTTCTTGTCTCAATGTTTGTCTGCTTCTTTGATTTCTGCCTTGAATGCAACTCTTGTATTTTTCTTTCCTTTTATGTCTGGAATTATCCTCAAAGAAAACAAGTGATTTCTTGTCATTGGTACTTTTGCTATCAACTAGTTGCTTGGACACTTGTCTTTAATCACATAGTGATCATCTTCCATGTAGACTCTGTAACCTTTATGTATCAATTGTCCAATGCTCAACAAATTGCGTTCATTCCTTAGACATAATAAACATTAGGCTTTTTCTTTCGCTCCCCTCGCTTGGTTAGAATACCAACAATACCTTTTCCTACATCAATGACTTGGACATTATTTCCAAAGTGTGACATCAGTTTGAACTGATTTATCTAGTCTGGGAAACAAGCTTGAATTACCAGTCATACGATTGCTACAACCTGAATCTAAATACCATATGTCACATGGATTTTCTTAGACAACATTGCATTCAAGTGGGGATGCACATGCCAACAACATTGTGCTCGACAAAGTGTTGGTTTTGGTCGATTGATTTTGGCTTTGCTTTCCTTGGTCATACTTTTTCTTCCTGCATTCATATGCATAGTGACCAAATTTCTTGCAGTAATGACATTGAACTTTTGATTTATCAAACATGTGACCACTTGGATGACTGGGGTTCTTATTTTTTCCTCTACCCGTGACATTCGTGAGATTGCTATTGCGTCCTCCTCCGGAAAAAAATATTCCTCTACCTCTAGAATTATATCTCCCCCTGCCTCTTCCATGACTTATGGATGATTGTGCCGCAAATGCAACTTCCAATGATGTATTTGATCTACTGATTCTATGTTCATGATTGATGAGTGAGGCTTGTAACCCATCAATGGTAAACCACGACATGTCTTTGTTTTCTTCCAAGGTCATGACCAAGGATTCAAATTTATGGGGAAGGCTTCTAAGAACTTTTTCAACAACCCTTATGTCTTCGATATTATCTCCATGATATTTTAGTTGATTTATCAGACCAACAACTCGAGTGTAGAATGAGTCCACTGACTCTGTGTCTTTCATTGAGAGAGATTCAAAATTTCTTCTAAGAATATGCAACTTAGAAGTCTTTACCTTGTCCAAGCCTTGAAAGGCGGTTTCCAAAGTAAGCCATGCCTGCTTAGCAGTATTTGCTGCTGTTACTCTTGGGAGTATGCTTTCATGCATAGCTTGGTGTATGTAAAACGAAGCCTTTCTATCTTTCTTCCTCTGTTCCCTTAGGGCATCCTTCTCATCTTGCATGACATTATTATATGTTGCTTGGTCTAATCGTTCTATATAGCCATTTTGGAATATCTCCCATACATCTTGTCCTCTGAACAAAGGCTTCATTCTTAGAGACCAATATTCATAATTCTTTCATGTGAAGATTGGAGTTTGCAAACTTGACATGTGTGCACCAAGGTAATTTTTAGGGGTGAAATTTCACCAATTGGCTATTTTTGGAGTTTTTTTCAAAAAATAAATTTGCTATTTGGTCATTTTTAGTGTCTAATATAGCCTATATTTACATAAAATATGTTTTTTTATCATAATATTCGCCAAAATTTACACATTTCAATGTTAATTTTATGTTTCATATTTAATATTCGCCTACCTATCTATAAACATGTGTTTTTCAATCCAAAATAATCGCCTAGAATACTATACATAAGTATAATATTAGAATCCTTAAAAAATACCCTGGTGTGCACAAAAAGTGGAAGCCATATTTTTTATTTTCCTTAGATAAATATTTTTTTAAGACAAGGTTTCTTTCGTAAACCAGCTCTGATACCAGATCTTGGGGAATACGTCTGCAACGGTTAACTTGAGTTATTGTGTAGTAAAAAATTCCTTTTTTTGGGGTTCCGACACACTACCTTGGGAAACTCGACCTTTTTTTATTCGACGGGTTAATATTCAACTAAAATATGTTGACCGATTAATCTTCGACCAATACCTCTACAGGTTAATATTCGACATACCAATTTTGGCCGGATTAATCTTCGACCAAACTAATTCGACGAGTTAATCTTTGAGAGCCCACTTTTGGCTGGGTTAATCTTCGACCAAAATACTTCGATGAGTTAAACTGCTTTTGGTCGGGTTAATCTTGGACCAAAAGACTAATTTTGGTCGGGTTAATCTTGGACCAAAAGACTACTTTTGGTCGAGACAATTTTTACAGACTTTTGACACGACACCTTTTTACCTCGACAGAGACCCACTTGACTTCGACCTGATTTTACCTCTACATGATTTACCCTCGACACACTTTTGGTTGCGACCAACTTCCACTTCTACCGGATCACTTTTAGTCGAAATTTTATAAAAATAAATTTCTTAGTCTAAAGACTTATAATATGAAAACACATTTCATCGACCCGTAACTTGGGGTAAACCTCGACACAACTATAATTCGACAGACTCACAATATCATATAACCAGATATTAAGTAAGACTTGTGTCGAGCATTATGTCGTAAAAACTCAAGACTTTTACATGGTGAAATATTTATGGATTATTTGTGTCTTTCACTAAATGGTAAATATAAACAATTATTTACTCAAGTAATTCTGGAGAATATGTGCGGCTAAGTAAAACATGCATTCAACCATAAACTATGGAATTTTATATATAATGTCGTGACATATTACAGAGCTTCGACTCTCAACACTTTTCAAAAACATAGAGCTTTAGCTCTTGAGCTCTCCACATAGTTTTTCTTCTTGTTCTACGCTTCTCTCTTCTCCTCTTCAGACTGTTTTTCATTTTTGTTCTTCTATATATATAGAGACTAAAATTTGATTTGCTTGAAAGCTACCGACTTATATTAAAGACTGTAATAACTATTTACCTAGAAACTTATCTTTAGAAATTTAATTCGATAACTTTATATATGAGAGACATGAACTCTTCATTCTGTCTGACAGAAGCTGAACTATTATAGAATCTGACAGAGTCTGTTGAGATCTGATACCGATCTGCGATTAATTAATATTTCCAATAGTTCTGCATGAAGGGATAAATCCAATCCCCCCATGAAGGATAATCCAGCCAACAGTTATGAGGAAAAAGGAAAACAAAGTTTTTTGTAAATTTTTCAGCATTCCCCCAACCTGATTTCAACCACCATTTTCATCATTGTTTAATGCCCAACCCAATTTACTTTCAGCTACAAATTAAGTCATTTCTCATAAACAACTTATGACTGAAATACATGAAGAATTTTACTACTTTTAATGAGCAACAATTAAAAAAACACAATCACACATAAAAAATCAAACTCAGAATTTTTTGGTCAAATGACCGAGGAAAAACCCCAACCTCCAGAAAAAACCTATTCTAGAGAGAGATTATGGTATGCCCATTGCTGTACCATACAGACTGTATGGTATGCCTCAATTTCCTTGCCCAATGTATGGACTGTATAGAATTATGTGCTTAGATTTTTTCCTCCTTCTCGAAAATCGTGCCAAGAAAAATTGCCTCAAAAAACATGCCCAAAATTTTCCTCGGGAAACATGCTGTGCGAAAATGTAATTTCTGCTGCTGTACGGGCTTGGGAAATCTACCCTCTTCTCTTTTCCCTCAGCTTGCAATTTTTTATCCTTCTGTGCTCTCCAACTCTCGTGAAAAATAGAATGAGACTCTAATGCCTTCCCTTGCCTTTTTGGTGTCTAAATGAGGAAGTTGAATAGTCATCTAATCCAAGGTCCCAAAATGAATTAGATGAATGGATGATATTAAATGTACTTTTAATTCTCTCCAAAATTTATCAAAAAATCACTTTATTCTCTAAAGTGAAAATTAAAACTCATCTCAAGTTATTAATTGCAAGGGTCACTTTAATTTTCCCCTTTTAATGACTTAGGCAAAAGTCACTAGGGGAACACTTTCGTAGGTACAAAAAATAACATTTTCAACCTGCCAACCAATTTAATATGCGTTCTTCTTGCGACGATAAGCTCCCATCTAAAATTTTTGATGTGAACATAGAAGCCTTGTTAGACCATACAATCTATACAAGGTTTTAAACATTTGCTGGGGTTTTTCAATCGAAGCCTGTAATGTGGTTTTTCAATCACTATAGTTGCATACTGGTCCTCTTCTTATTCTCATTTTCATGTTTCTTTGGCAGTTTACACATGTGAAAAATTAAGAATGATATTAAAAAGAAGATAACTAATTAGAGTGAAATCTGAATTCTAAACATGATATCAAGCTTTGTATTATTCAATTTAAGAATCATATTTACAGCTATAATTTTTCTATTATATTTAAAAAGTAAATTTAATTATAATTAAATCTAAACACCCTTATAACAATTGTTATAATCTAAATGAGTGATTATAATTTTATATAAATTTGAATGTATATTCAAATTTATCAACCTCTCTTATAATTTAAATATAGTTGGGGCTATAAATTCTTTACATCTCTTTTATATCTAATAAATCTATCACAATTTAGTAAACTTTCATCATAATTTTATTTATATTTTTATGTATATTAAAATTTATCAATCTCTCTTATAATTTAAATATAGTTGGGACTTTAGTTTCCTTATATCTATCACGATTTTGTAAACCTTCATCCCTTTTTTTTTTTTTTTTACAGTCGAAAAAATCAGTTCCTTGGTATTCATTGAATCAAAAGAACATACAGACCCCTCTGGGCCAACAAATCAGATATCACTACATATAAGATCTATCCATACTAATCCAAAAGAAAACAACAAGTATACCAGAGATACACTAAGCATATGGGTATCAATACCACAATAATCCTCTCATAGGAGAGCAATAATAATATTAGTCACAATATGTCCCTAAGGAATATAACAAGAGCTTAGATACCTTATCCAAGTAGGGGAGCGACTCTTGTATATCCTGTAATAGCTGCTCAACAAAACTTGATATAGCTCAAAGAAACCATGAGACAAAAACTAAAATAGAATGAGCATATTCTAAAATAGTTGTATAGAGTCTTCCCCTATAATCTCATCATCATAAGATTCGGTAAGTAAGAGATGGCCAGGTGCCAAGTGCAACCCCTCCTTGGATAAGATGTCTGCCCTCTTGTTATGTTCCCTATAGACATGACTGAGATCCACCCAGGTGAAAGAGGACATAAGAAATCTGGTGTTGTAGCACCAAGCCTCCAAGTTCACCATGTCCAGGGTGGAATCCTTTTTTGCCCAATTTATAATCACAGAGGAGTCACCAAAGATAAGTAGGTAAGACAACCCAATATCCTTGGCGACTCGTAATGATGCCGAGAGTGTTAAGAGTTCTGCTCTAGTATTCGTGCTGCTCCCGCATCCGAGTTTAAAGTCAAACAAATGATGATCATTCAGCCATATACAAAAACCTGCTCCACCAATACTTTTAGCAGCAGCTTCGTCAAAAAAGATCCTGGGGTAATTTGAAACATAAGGCTTTCCTATGTTCCAGATTTTATTCCTGTACTTCATAACAGGTTTGTAGGTATTCACCTCATCAATGATAACATGTAAGAGACCAGCTATCAAGGGACGCCGATCTTCAAATAACATGCAATTTCTAGCCTTCCAAATATTCCAGGTAAGAAAAAGAGGCAGATACTGAAAGTCTCCATCCTTAGAAACCCAGTTGGAAAGATTTTCCATGAAAGTAGGGGTATTCCAAAGAAAATGCACTTTGAACAAACTGTTAAGTCCCAATATCATCTTCTTCAAAAATAGACATCCAACAAAAAGATGGTCTACAGATTCAACTTCCTCATTACATAGACAACACCTATTTGGATCATACCAGCCTTTCTTGTATAGAATATACCAGGTATTGATTTTCTTATTACACATGAGCCAAATAAAGCACTTAAGCTTGTGGGGAGTATTAAAGTGCCAAATATTCAAGATTATATCATTCTCCATGATAGTTATATGATTTGAAACAATAAGATCATAAGCTTTTTTTGCAGTCACCGATCCGTGCTGTTCATCATACATCCAAAGAAGTTTATACTCAGCATTCCCAAGCCTAATACCCTGATGGGTCAGGCCCTTAACATAGGAGCTCCATTGAGCAGCCCATTCACCACCAAAGTAGATCAGTAGTAGAGTACCACATGGTACCTTTTGGACCACACACATGCAAATTTTGCGCCTGAGGAAGGAAAGAGATCCCTAGATCATGAAGATAGGCTCTGAGTTCCTCTGATAGAAGATGCAACGAGTTTATCCTAGCAATAGGGTTAACCCTAGCCTTGATCTTTAATCCATTCCCCACCCTCCAACCCAGCTGACAGGTAATCCACTAAAAAATCCTAATAAACCCATTACAAAAGTATGAGGTGCCATTGACACTAAAAATCCGGGCACGTATCTAGTCTTCTAAGGATCTGTTTTTTAAGTATTTATGGGAAATAATTCTACTCCAGATACCTATACCAGTAAGTAGCTGCCACATGCTTTTTAATCTCAAATATATACCAAACCGTTCAAGGTTCTTAATATCCCAACCACCAAATTCAATAGGTAAGGAAAGAGTTTCCCAGCTTACCAAATGGGGTTTGTGATGGCCATCAAAGGAGCCCTAGAGAAAGGAGAAAATAGTTTTACATAGAACATTCAGAATAGATTTAGGGCATCTAGCCAAAGCAAACCAGTAGACAACCAACCCAGTAAGCACAAATTTTATAAGGACCACCCTGCCACCAAGTGAGAGATACCTGTAGGTCCAGTTTTGGATTTTTTTCTCAAATAATTCGATCATCCATATCCAATCCGAAGTATGGTACCCCAATGGTTTAAGCCGATAGCCCAAATACTTAAAGCCCCCAGTAATAGGTTCCATCCTGAATGGGAGAAACTCATCAATCTTATTTTTGATATCAACATCCACATTCTGATAGAGAAAAGAAGATTTTTCAATGCTAACAGTCATCCCTGAAGCAGAGAAAAATAAGTCAAGGGCATCTTTATATGCACTCCATTCTTCTACAATACCAACACCAATTAAAATAACATCATCCACAAATAACAAGTGGGTGATGGACAGATGAGGAGAGTACTGGAAGCCCTTAATATGACCTTTGTGCTGAGCATCCAATATAATACAACTGAGACTCTCCATAATCAAAATGAATAACAGGGGAGACAAAGGACAGCCTTGACGTAGCCCCCTGGAAGCAGGGAAAAAATTTGAGGGAGAACCATTAACAAGCACAACAAAATAGGAGCTAGAGACAAAACCCATAATCCAATTAACACCCAACAAGGGTATACCAATCTGAATGAGCAGAAGTCTAATAAAGGTCCAGTTGACTCTATCAAAATCTTTAACCAGGTCCAACTTAAAGACCAATACATTAGAGCTCTTCGTTTTGATAGAGTGTAATAATTCCTGGGTGATACCCACAGGTTCAGTGATCTCTCTGTTCTTAAGGAAACCAAATTGATGGGAAGATAGCGAACGGTTAAGTATAGGCTTCAGTCTGATGGCAGCAAGCTTGGATATAACCTTATATAGTAGGTTACATAAGGATATGGGTCGAAAGTCAGCAAAAGTCAGGGGCTTATCACATTTAGGTATCAGGGTCAGGAAAGTAGAGTTAAGGGCACCGAAAACTTTACCATGAATTCTGGCCTGCTCCATAGCCATCACCAACTCCCCCCCACTAGATCAAAGAAAGCCAGAAAAAACTCGACAGGTCACCCATGAGGTCCCGGGTTCTTATCCTTCTTGAACCCGTTAAGTACAGCTTCAACCTCTTGGGACGATATGGGCTTAAGGAAACGATATATATCTTCTTCAGTGGTCATGTGCGGGAAAAGACTAATAATTTTAAGTTGATCAGCAATCTTAGTTGACTTGTCATCACCAAAAAGGTCACTAAAGTGCTATTTACCAAGCTGCTTAAGTGCCAGATCCTCAGAAACAGATCTTCCATTCTGATCCTTTAGAGACCAAATAGCATTTGTGTTTCTTCTAGCAGAAGCAAAAGAGTGAAAAAACCTCGTATTAGCACCCCCCTCCTTTATCCACTGAACTCTGCTCTTCAGTCTCTGAGTAGTAATCTCATGAGCCCAATGTTTTCCCTTCCTTTCCTGTAGGATTTTCAACTTATTAGCATTTGAGGCCAATAAAATACCCGTGTATTCCAGTAAGAGCTCTGATATACCTTCATTTATTTCCAATATCTGTTGCTTCCTTTCAAGGTTCTTCGCCCTTTCCCATTCCCTTATAGTTCCTTTTAGTCTTCGTAATTTCAAAGAGAGTACATCCATATGGCAATAGTCATCCTTATCTAGAGGCACCTTCCACGAGGAAAGAACCAAATGAGCAAAGTCCTCCTCCAATAGCCAAGCTCTATTAAATTTGAAGGGCCAGCAATGAGGATTGCTTTTCGAGCCCCATTCCAGGCAAATAGGGTAGTGATCATATACAACAGAAGGGGTAGCCCAGGTCCAATAGTAAGAGAGGCAAGGGAGGAGAGATTGAGATAACAGAAACCTATCTAGCCTTTTACTTATACCAGCATCCCCCAAGCGCCCATTTCTCCAGGTAGAGCCAGAAATATTCATAGCAAGGTCCACCAGCTTGTTACAACAAATGAGCTGGGAAAAAAAGGATGCCAGAGGGTCCAACCTAGCTTTACATCCCCAGACTTCAGCAAAGGATAAAGTAAAATTGAGATCCCCTGCCAATAGTAAATTAGGCTGCCTCAAAATCCCACCAGCCACCACATTATTCCAAAAAGTGATTCTCTAAGTATAAGGCCCATAGCAATTAATAACAGTAAAAGTCTCAGCCAAACCTTTAAAACTAGCTTTAAGTATGATACCAGCCAGTGAGGAAAATGCCTTACACCGAACCAAAAGAGGGTCCCATCCAGCAAGCAAACCACCAGATAGACCTATAGCATCAGAGGCACAGAATTCCCAACCAGGTTTAAGTTTAGAGAACAGATAAAGAGCTTGAGAGTAACAACACATAGTTTCCTGAAAAATAATCATATTAGGTCTAAGGTCAGAGAGTTATCTACCAAGCGATTTTTGTTTGGAAACCCCCCCAAACCCATGGATGTTCATGGATAGGATTTTCATGGAGAAGGAAGCTCCACAGATGTACTTGCTCTAAGGACCTGAGAGGAAACAGGAGAGATATGTGATTGTCTAGCCTCCTACTTTAAATGAGTCGAAAGGGGGGTGTAAGTTCCTGGATCCCTAGTCTCATCCTTTGGAGGCTTCTTGGATTTCCTGATGGTGACATTCTTGAAGCGGATAGAGTCCAAGGGTAAGGTAGAGGGAGAAATAGGAGTCTTGTCTGAGAATATTAAGAGAGCTGTAAGGAGAGAAGGGTCCTGAAAAGCAGGTGCGTCAGGAGGACTATCTGATGAGGTTGTAGATAAGGTCACAGTACAACCAGTAGAAGACAAGGGTGGGATAGAAGAAGGGGACGACCCAGTAGAGGACTGAGGGAGAGAGGGATAGTGATCCATGGTATATGGAGGAGGGCCGTTTGCAGCAAAAAGCTCAGATGATGAGTCACGAGAAGGAGAAACCAAAGTCTCCCCAGGTTCAGCTCGAGAGTGTAGAGCAGCGGCTTCCATATCTTCGATGTACATCAACTGTCCTTTCGAGAGGTCATCAAAGGTAGAAGGTGAAGACAAAGCATAAATAATATCGGTAGAATCCTGCAGTGGTACATCAGGAAAGGGGCTGATATCAGGGCAGGGTAAATCAGGTACAGATAAGAAGTTAAACCCCCTCTGGATAGGCTGACCAGTTCGGAGACGGTGACAAGAATTACGTAAGTGCCCAGTATCATGACAGTGATTACACCTGAAAGCATATGCAGGTAATCCAGTTTCTATGTGATACCTTTATCACCACAAACAATATCAAGTTCAGGTATAAGACCCTTAGTAATATCCATTTCAACCAAAAATTAATCTTGCACATTGATCTAGGGACTAAACATCAGTCTCATCAAAGATTAATCAACAAATAACTCATGAAATGGTGTAATCGGTCTATAGAATGAGTAGCCGCTCTATATAATCAGATGAAAGAATGATAATACAATACAATGTCATGCTACAAACATGAATGAATGAGCAATTCGAATCCTCAAGGAGGTCATTCGAATTGAATGAGTGAGTCTAGCTTAACTGAATGTAAGACATAGTCAACACTCCAGTTAACCACTGATCAAAACCCTAACTGACTCCATTGAGCCCTAACTGAAGTCAGAGTGTAATAAATGACCGAGTCTCAACTGAAAGAGATCAGACACATGTCATAGAAAGCCAACCATCAAGTGCTAGCGCTTCAATGACTCCAATGAACCCCGATGAGGTTAACTGAAGTTGAACTGAACATCAGAAGTTGGTGGAGGCACCCCTGTTGGCTCCACTTCATTAATTAATCATTAAATAATCAATTAAATGAAAGGAGGTGCCTTCACTGCCCTGTTTAACTGATTGTAACCATAAGTTAGCAATTAGGTGCATTAATATCACTCAGATCACCCCCGGAGTGCTCCAGTTAGCCTCCCCGAATGTAGGAGAAGGCTAAGTTAGCCTCCTTGACTAAAGGTAGGAGTGGGTGTGACTGGATGATGTCATTTAATGCTCCACTAATGTCAATTAATGTCAGTAATACTTAGGATAGTGGTTTAACTAGGCCAATTTGACCAAAATGAGTGTGTATGGTGGTAAATGTCTCCAACACCCCCCCTTAAGCTATACTCAGGAGGAGTTAGAAAACACAAATGCATAAAAATGCTAGGGCCCCAGCAACTAAGGCCATAGGTCACCCTGTACAATGCTGAAACTGAAACAATGCTCAAAACAAACTAAGTGAGGAAAAGGGGGAAAACCTAGTGGGAAACCCCCCCCCTCAAGCGGAACGGAACATTGAAAGTAGTCTGAATCACCCTGATGAAATCACCCCCAATAGTGAATGGAGGTAAGTGAACTTCTTTTCTGAAAATCTCTTGGTGAAGATGTCTGCAATCTGCTCATCATTCGGGTAGTATTGCAGAATGATGGTCCTGTAATGCACTAGCTCCCTGATGTAGTGCATGTGGATCTCTACATGCTTGGTCCTCTTCCTGGTAACTGGATCTGTGGAAATCTTAATAGCACTTTGATTGTCACAAAATAGGATAGTGGACAAAGTACTACCAATATCAAACTCTGAAAGAATGCCTTGCAACCAAACTGCTTGGATGCAAGCATTCACCGCTCCTCGATACTCGACCTCTGCTGAAGATAGTTCTATGGAAGCCTG
This sequence comes from Pseudotsuga menziesii, assembly GCA_001517045.1. Classification (NCBI taxonomy): domain Eukaryota; kingdom Viridiplantae; phylum Streptophyta; class Pinopsida; order Pinales; family Pinaceae; genus Pseudotsuga; species Pseudotsuga menziesii. Next base: position 1,349,198 of record LPNX011156401.1, read on the forward strand.
CTTTTTGCTGAACCAGCAAATGGGGCCACCACCAAACATGAATACATATCTGGAAGTAGACTTCTGATCAATAGAATCACCTGCCCAATCGGAATCTGTGTATCCAACCAGCTCTAGCTCGGAGTCTGCAGCATAGTGAATGCCGTAGGTCCTGGTTCCCTGAATATACCGGAGGATCCTCTTGGATGCCTTCCAATGAAGATCATGAGGCTGCTGCATATATCTTGATATAGAATTCATGGCATAACAGATATCAAGCCGAGAATGTGTCAAGTACAACAAGATACCAATCAACTGTCAATAGATAGTGCAGTCCATGGGAGGTGTGCTTTTTCCTTCTTCAAGGCTGATCCCTGAAAGGAAAGAGAATGGTGCAGGCCTATAATCAGCCAGGTTAAAATTAACTAACAGGTCTGAAATGTATTTGGACTGAGTGACCATAATCCCATTAGAATTTTGCTCAATTTCGAGCCCCAAAAATTGTTTTAGAAGCCCCAAATCACTCATTTCAAAGGCATTGTGGAGAGCAGTTTTGATGGCTGAAATGGAGGCAACTGTGCTACCTGTTATCAGTAAGTCATCAACATATAAAACAATGATAATTATATGACCATCAAACTGCTGTAAATACACATTTGGATCTGATCTACACCTTTGAAATTTTTGCGAGAGAAGGAAGGCATCCATCTTGGAATACCACTCTCTTAGGGCCTGTTTTAACCCATATAGTGACTTCTTTAGCTTGCAAACCAAAGATGGATCAATGATGTATCCCTCAGGATGCTTCATGTATATCTACTCATGAAGATCTCCATGCAAAAAGGATGACTTAACATCCATGTGATGCACTTCCCAGTGCTTGGATGCTGAAATTGCCAAGGCAGATGGAGTCCATTTTTGCAACCGGTGCAAAGGTCTCATGGTAGTCCACACCTTGGACCTGAGAGAAACCTTTTGCTAGTAGAATTACCTTATATTTTTAGGTGCTTCCATCAGGAGTAACCTTGGTTTGAAACACCCACTTGCATTGAACCAATTTCCTTCTCGGAGGAAGAGAAACTAGCTCCCAAGTAGTGTTTTTCTGAAGAGAATTCATCTCTTCATCCATGGCAACTTGCCATCTCAGATATTTCCGAGCATGATAGTAGGATTTTGGATCTGAACTAATCATCAAATAGAAAGTTTCAGATAGTAATTATCAGGACAAGATAGCACAATACCTGCTCTTTGGAAATCAGACCGGGTTCTCCTTGGATCATCCAGATTTCCAATGTTGTCTCCTGCGGAGGAGAGTGTCTGTCGGGCCCATGTAGGAAGATGATTTTGCACTTCAAGTTTTGATTCAGCATCTAATTATTGCTGTACAATGATATCAGAAATCATAGGATCCAAATTAGGGTCATCACCCCCAATTTCATCATCCAAATATTCAGTAGAATAGGAAGGAAATTCAACAGTTTTCTCCTTCACTAGTTCCACCTCCTGAAGAGGCTCATCAAACTTGACACTTCTCTCGATGATGATCTGTTTGGTATTGATATCCAATAGCTTGAAACCTTTAGATTCATTAGGATACCCAATAAACATACATTCTTTGCTTTGCGGTTGCAAAACCCTTCTTTTATCAAGCGGAATCCGGGGCCATGCAGTGGACCCAAACACCCGCAGGTTCAACACATCCGACTTGTGTCCAAAGTATGCTTCGAAAGGGGTATTCCATTTCACGGATGAGTATGACACCCTGCTCTGAATGTATACTGCAGCATGCATGGCCTCAGCCCACAAATTTGCAGCAAGCTTCTTGGATTCCAACATACAGGTGGTCATCTCCTTGAGAGACCGATTCTTCCTTTCCGCTACTCCGTTCTGCTGGGGAGTGTAGGGAATTGAATGTTGGACCTGAATACCACTTTTGGAGAATATGTGCAGAAAATAATTACTGACATACTCCCCTCCATTATCAGATCTCAAGATATTGATTTTAATCCCAGAGGCATTTTCGATCAAGGCCTTCAATTCATAATTTTTTTCACATACTTCAGACTTCTTTTTGAGAAAGAAAACCCATGTGTACCTTGAAAAATCATCAATAAAAGTAAGAAGATACCTTGATCCATTCATGGATGTGATAGGCATCGGACCGCTAATATCAGAATGCATCAGCCCCCATATGCATGTAGCTCAGTTTTCCTTCCCTCAATCGAACTTGTGCTCAAGGTGTTTTGCAATCACACAGCCTTGCAAATTCCCGTGGTTGCCTTGATGACCGGGAGGCCTTCAACCATGGAGTTTTTTTGTAATTGCTACAAATATTTGAAATTAAGATGGCCAAACCTATCATGCCACAACCTACTAACGTCATTTCCATGAGTTAGCAGAGCGGTGGGATTTGCATCCGCAACAAAGTGAGAGAACTCATAGACTTTTGCATGATGGTTTGCAAGGCATTTAGCAATGAGTTTCCCGGATGCAATTTCTGTTATCTCAACATTATTTGCGCTGAAAGAAACTCTCTTAGGCACTCCTGTATGTGTCATTTGATAGACACTAAGGAGATTTGATGCCAGAGACGATACATATAAACATTTGAAAAAAAACCATTTTCAAGATCAACAGTACCTTGTCCTTCTGAAATGATAGTGGAGTCATCTCCCATGTGGATGGGGATGGATTTGCCGGTCTCCAAGGATGAAAAGGAGTCTCTTTTAGCCATCATGTGGTTTGAAGCTCCAGAATCAATCAAGACTGCTTTGGACTTCGAAGTGCTTGCCATGAGGGCATGACCCTTTTCATGCTGTGGTTCCCGATCTTGCTGATCTCTCCTCTAAAATCTCTCCATAAGATTGATGTGATTTCTCTCAAGGAGAGAGGTTGCTTTATCAAGATTCTTCTTCATGCAGGCATGTTTAGGGTGGAATCCCTTCCCGCAATAAGAACACTTGACTTTTTCCTTGCCATGGTACCCTTTTCCTTTGTTCTTCCTTGAGCCGGAAGACTCATCATGCTGCTGGTTTTCAACTCTAGGTTTAGGAGCATCAAATTTGGTTTTTGGGTTCTTCTTTTGCTTTCCTTTACCCTTCAGATCTTTGGGCCCCGAGACATGGAGGGTTTGATCACGGGAAGATTTGATGATCCCCATCTGGACAAGCTTGTCATGTTCACTTGTTAGGGACTTAATGAAGGCATTGAGTGTAGGCATCTTCCATCCAGGGGTTGTGAGCTTCTCCGCACGGAATGTAGAAACAAAAACTGAATAATCAGCCCCAAGTTTGGAGAGTATGGCGAGGATGAGATGATCATCCTCATCCACTTTGCATTGCTTCAAGAGTAAAACAGTATGCTTGAACTTTGTTAAAAAGTCATTCAGAGTCTCGAAATTGGAGGGCTGGAGAGACATTAATTCATTTTCGAGCTGGTAAACTCTCAAGTCATCATGATTTCCATATAGAGTTTCCAATTTGTCCCATATTTATTTTGGATTTTTCAATCCCGCAAGATGGAAAAGAAGATCCCGGGAAATAGAGAGGCACAAGAAACCGAAGGCTTCATCCTTCTTGTTCAAGAATCTTAATTTTTCTATGGCTGAACAGGGCTCATATTCAGTGTCCATGGTGACTCTAAAAAGTCCTCTGGAGCGTAGCTGAATCTCCATATCACCTTTCCATCAGTGGAAATTGTATGGAGTCAAAATATCTACTAAGGAGGCCATTTGGATCTGCTGGAGCGGATGCTTCACCTGTAGAAAACCTGAAAATCAAAACAGAAAGGGCAATGTAAGGTCGGACAGCCTGCATATTTTAGGCTTTCATCACACCCAGCATAGTCAATCAGGAAAGCTTGATCAACAAGTTCTTTACTTGGGGTATTAATTGGTAATCCTTGGCTTCTGGTGCAGTGCTGGATTTTTGAGCTATTGCTCAATTTTCATGCAGAAATATGTCAAAAAGCTTGGTTTTGAGAGATAGAGCTTCGTCCCGCCGTGATCTCTGATACTATATTAATCTTGTACATTGATCTAGGGACTAAACATCAGTCTCATCAAAGATTAATCAACAAATAACTCATGAAATGGTGTAATCGGTCTACATAATGAGTAGCCTCTCTGTATAATCAGATGAAAGAATGATAATACAATACAATGTCATGCTACAAGCACGAATGAATGAGCAATTCAAATCCTCAAGGAGGTCATTCGAATTGAATGAGTGAGTCTAGCTTAACTGAATGTAAGCCATAGTCAACACTCCAGTTAACCACTGATCAAAACCCTAATTGACTCCACTGAGCCCTAACTGAAGTCGGAGTGCAATAAATGACTTAGTCTCAACTGAAAGAGATCAGACACATGTCATAGAAAGCCAACCATCAAGTGCTAGCGCTTTAATGACTCCAATGAACCCCGATGAGGTTAACTGAAGTTGAACTGAACATCAGAAGTTGGTGGAGGCGCCCCTGTTGACTCCAGTTCATGAATTAATCATTAAATAATCAATTAAATGAAAGGAGGCGCCTTCACTTCCCTGTTTAACTGATTGTAACCATAAGTTAGCAATTAGGTGCATTAATATCACTCAGATCACCCCCGAAGTGCTCCAGTTATCCTCCTTGAACGTAGGAGAAGGATAAGTTAGCCTCCTTGAACGTAGGAGAAGGATAAGTTAGCCTCCTTGACTGAAGGTAGGCGTGGGTGTGACTGGATGATGTCATTTAATGCTCCATTGATGTCAATTAATGTCAATAATACTCAGGATAGTGGTTTAACTAGGCCAATTTGACCAAAATGAGTGTGTATGGTTGTAAATGTCTTCAACAAAACCCACACCGAGACTAAGATAAAATAAACCAGTAGTGATCTATTAAGATAAAACAGAAACCCTCCTGTACCAATACTACCAGGTGGATCCACAAGAAGAGAGATGGTCCCAACTAAATACCAGAGAGTTAAAAAATATATAAAGCCATGTCGACGAAAGAACCAGGTGACAGGCCAAGCTTCTAAGTAATAAACAGACTTATAGAACCAATAAAAAACCAATATCAAATAAACCATCATCACATAGTTGTAAACGTCAACTGACAGTCTATCAGAAGGAGCAGTCAGGGCATAACCATATATATGCAGGGCACGATACCAAAGACAAACAACCTGAGAACTAGAATGCTGATAGAATCCCTAACCGGTTAAAGAAAAAACAAGTATTAAAAAAAAAACCACTACCAACAACTAACAGTCTATCAGAACGAAGAGTCAGGGCGCAATCGTAAACACACAAAAACCCATATATATGCAGGCCATATTACCAGACAAATAGCCCGAGAAACCGGGATGCTGACAGAAACCCTAACCCCCAAAAAAGCAGACAGCAATAAAACAAAAAAGATGATAATTCCCACTTTTTTAACACATGGTTGGTACTAACCCTTAGTAAAGGGTGGACTCCATGTGGGGTTTGCAGTACATAAAACCAAGAAAAACCTAAGCAGGGTAAACTGAAATACCCCCGACCAGTAAATAAAAAGACGGTCAGAGAAAGCACAGAGGTACCTGGAGTCAGGTATCACCTGACAGCAGAGCCGTGAGTAGACCGACACAGAAATCCGGAGTCCGCAGCTTCAGTACTGCTCCAATGGGCACAGTGAAAGGAGCACATCGCTTCACGGACATTCCATTCCCCAGATCGACCAACAAACAAGCAGGGTCGTCTGTTTTGTCAGCCCAGATCCATCAAGGGTTCAGAATCACCTGCACCCGTCAACCCCGGCACTACCGAATGTTCCAATGCGGTCGGTTGTCCAAAGACCCGGGTCAAAACTTGCACCAATGCAATCATACATTGCCCAACAGCAATCGCAAAAACATAACCCCGCACTCAGAGTCAGACAACACCCGCAAAATCATGAGGCGGAGTAGAGTCAACCCCGGAGCAAAATGCACCAGAGACACAGGCTTAGGGGCCATGGGTGGCCAGGGCCAAGAAACCGCAAAAACCCTCATGCTCCGCAGAAACCCTAGCGCTCAAGTCAATAGGTTCGTGAAAGGTTTGAGGTAGGGATAATAAGGGACAAAACGTAGAGCTCGTGATGTAGCATGTTTGTAACGTTGAATCGGACAAAATGGTCGAACCTGAAAGCGTCGATCATTGTAAACCTTCATCTATTTACACTGGGATCAATGGACTTTAAAAAATAGATTCATATGAAGTGGGTTTTTGAATATTAATATTTACATTGTTATTTACATTTAAATACAAGATGGTCTTTTTCATTAGATTTTAAATGTGTAAACTTATATAAATTCCATTGATCCCATTGTAAACCTTCATCTCTTATCACTGGGATCAATGGACTTTAAAAAATAGATTCATATGAAGTGGGTTTTGATTATTAATATTTACATCGTTATTTACATTTAAATAAAAGATGGTCTTTTTCATTAGTTTTTAAATTTGTAAACTTATATATATATATATATAAAGTCCATTGATCCCATTGTAAACCTTCATCTCTTATCACTGGTATCAATGGACTTTAAAAAATAGATTCATATGAAGTGGGTTTTGAGTATTAATATTTACATTGTTATTTACATTTAAATACAAGATGGTCTTTTTCATTAGTTTTTAAATTTGTAAACTTATAT
>LPNX011156401.1:1356484-1368708 GCA_001517045.1 Pseudotsuga menziesii
TACACCAACCCTCGAGTTCAAGAGCAGATAGGTCACCCTGTCCATTGAACCAGTCAATGATTGCTGAAAAGTCTCCTTGAATGTGTAGATATGGTAGCCCAATAATGATAAAAAATGTCAATAGTACCTAAAGAGCAAAAAGTTTTGAGCGAATATTGGTACTCTGTCCACATCCCATTTTTAAACAAAAATAATAATCCTTACTAATTATGAGATGAACACCAGTGCCTTCATTCTTGTCTACATATGTTTATTGGAGTGTCTACATAACAAAAGAAAGTGCGTAGTCGCATGGGATGCAATCTGTTAAAAAACAAATGTTTATTGGAGTGTTCCCAATAAAGACAATGAAAGTGCGTAGAAGCATGGGATGTACTCACTGTACATCACTTTTTTTTTTTTTTTTAAATTTCTATCTTTTGGACGATTCTTATCATAAACTTGTCTAATATAAGTATTAGATTTATGTTATTTTGAATTATTACATTAAAATCTATGTGATAGTTTTAATTTTTTTCTTTATTCACAAGTAATCTTTTTATCATGTAAGATTATAGAAATAATAACCATTAGGCCTTGCCCCATTGTGAAATAGTTTTTAAGAAATTTGTAAAATTTACTTAATTTCAAAAAACTTGTTGCTATATAAATAATTATCTTAATGATTTTTCTTTAAAATATTTAGTAATTATTTGTCTTCAAATAATTGGATTTAACAAAGGTACTTTAAAATAAACCTTAACTTAATGATACCATAACATATACATTACATTTGATTATAAACATTGTTTTTTCTAAGTTTTTCATTTATTTATATATCTAATATTCTTATAAAAAAACTGATTAAAACAATTTAACAGAAACATGGTTATCTCATGAGTCTGGTTATTCATTCAATTTCAAAATGAGAACTAGTCAGAGATAGGAGAAGAGAAACGGACCAGGGAGAAGCTAGAAATTTTTAATATTAACGATACCTTTGCCTTGAGGAATATAAGAATTAATCAAAGATAGGAGAAGAGAAACGGACCAGGGAGAAGTTAGAAATTTTCAATATTAACGAACGATTCTTTTGCCTTGGGGAATAATGAAAAGGTAATAAATGTCTGGTGCCCTAAAAGGGGACATCACAAAAGCACCGTCCTTGATTTTTTGTTTTGTTTAATCTTTCTTTGTAATTGGACAACTTTTATACGGAGCTAATAAAAGGTTTCGTTATTGCGCTCTCCTTGGTTTTTTTTGTTTAAAATTTCTTTGTAATTGGACAACCTTTATAGGGAGCTAATAAAACGATTCGTTATTTTTATATTTATGTTGAAGACGTTTTCTCTATGGAGACGCAGTCTCGCAAGATTCCTCATCTTTTTGGCTATTAATATTTCGACACGTGTCAAATGGTGGTTGACGAGTTGAAATTTCCATGGTTAAATTTTCCGGTTAGTATATCCCGTGATTCGGCAAAGACGAAAGAAGCGGTATGGAGTTAAAACGCTCAGGCTTTATTCTGTACCACGACATCTCCAATTGAACTACCAAAGCGTGGTTGTTCTTCCTTCTTCTAAACATGTTCACCAAGGTTCCTTCGAGCACTTCCGAGGAAGTTTACCAAATATTCTGCTACCATTGCTGGCCTTAATGTCATCGCAATCATTAATGAACCCACCGCTGCAGCTATAGCTTATGGGTATCATCAAAGCTCACAATCCTGGTTTTGATGCTTCGGTGTTTTGAGCATGGTATTGATTGTTATTCAGTTATGTATTTTTTGGCAATACAATTTATGTGTGGGTTTGGTTTATGGCTTCGTGCTGTTGAGAGATTGCTTATTTGACTGCTGGTCTTTATTTTTTTGCGATAATTATCGCCTTTTCCTCTTATTTGAGGCTCAGTCTTGCTCAGCGTTCCATCTCCGCCTTGCTCAATTGATCTCCTTGATAATTTTCGGTATTTTCCTCTGCTTGGATTCCCAATCTTGACAGTATCATGGAAACCACTCGTTTTGTGCGCTTTCTGCAGAAAATGCAATTCCGGGAGAACACGTTATTCGAGTTTTTATGGTCGACTTAAGGAGCGATCCATCTGGATCCGATTGTGACTGCCTTTCTGAATGACAAGGGAGACTCTATGTCCTTTTTGTATATTTAGTGTTGATAGATGGATCCGCCAATCCATCTTTCTCTAGATTTCCTTCATCTTTCTTTAAAACAAAATCATGGGGATGACTCTAACGAATTCAATGACTTGCACTGCGGAATGCGGAAATCGGAAATACATATAGTTTTATTAATAGCTTGTAACTTCCGATTTTTGAGGTGCGAAGAAACACTGAGAGGGTAAAATATTGAGTCTTTACCGCAACAAACTCTCTGCAATAGACCTTTCCTGATGGCATTGTTCGTTTACATAACTCAAAACCGAGATTCAAAAAGCTAACATGCCTTCTTTCCTCACTTCGACACTTCCGCACTGTTGCCCTTCCACATTTCCGCACTTCTGTTCTTTTGCACTCTCCAATTTGAACATTTGAGTACAGGTTTAAAGGATGGGTAAAATAAAAATCAACATATCTCAATGAACAACAAGTATTCCGCACTCTCAGACCTTGATGATTTCCGGTTTAGATTGAGGAAGTTGGTTGCTTTACTTACGAAATAGGTTCGCGCAGTTTTCGATTTCCAGTTTGACTTACGAAACAGGTTTCCAGAGTTTTCGATTTCCGGTTCCTGATTATCATTATAAAACCTGTAATTGTTTTTTAATGAAATAAAAGTTTTAATTATATGTCCTTATGTTATAATATGTCCTTATTGTTACATTCATTCATTCATTCATTTCTTTATTATATGTCCTTCTATGTGTTATAATTTAGATCTTATCGCGAGATCTAAATTTTATTAACTATGGCGCAATCTGCATCTCGCAATTGCGGGATGCGGGATCAGGAAATTATGAAGTTTATGTTGCGTGTTACAGCAACAAAATCACAAAATAAAACACATCCCACAACCCGCGGGTCACTAAAATTACAAAATAAATCACTCCCTGTAACCCGTAATCACTTCTGTGCGCGAGTCAGACATCCCGCAACCCGCAATGTGGATTGCAGGATCTTAAAGTTTATATATTGTCAAATTTCCATCCCGCAATCCGCCCTTTGTGGCATGCAGGTTACGGGATTCCCGACTCACGCACACAAAATATATCTGCATCCCGCATTTTGCGGGATGCAGAATAGCAAACTTTTCGAAGTTATCTGTTGCATGTTCCTGCAAAAAATTCACAAGAATCACAAAAGGGAGCGGAAAGGAGGAATCAGAAAAGTCAAAATAGATCATTGTGAAAGCAGAAACCTCGAATCACGACCTGAAAGGGAGCGGAAAGGAGGAATCAGAAAAGTCAAAATAGATCATTGTGAAAGCAGAAACCTCGAATTTTTGCTTTTTGTAGCCCGTAGCTTGATCTCAGATCAACAACTGGGAAAGTTTCTGTCTAAGATCGACGATGTAGAAAATGGAAACATGCACATAGGACAAGTAGATTTCCCGATATGCAAAATCTGGTAGACCCCACATCATTCAACGACCCAGATCAACAACTGATCAGGATCCACAGTTGAGAAAAATTTCGCTGCCAAAACATGCGAGGAGAAATTAAATTTCAAAATCTGCGGAATTTAGATACCCATTGCTAAATCCAAGACACACGTCTACACAAAATGGTTTAATCAAATTGATTAATGGATGGGAAAAATCCTGCTAGTTCAAAGTGTTGTTGGTTTAATTTTCCAGAACTCGGCGAAATTTTACAGAGTGTGCAAGTCAATACACATGTAGGTGCATCCGAGTGTTTTCCAAACAGATCCATGGTCCAAAACAATTTCGCTGGTTGAAGATGCAGGGATGAATGAAACTGTTGAATGCCGCTCAATGATCCTTTGAACAGTCGTTTTCATCTAGCAGGCTTGAGTCTCAGGTGTCTAATTTTCCCAAATTGATCCACCACACACATTCCAAAGTGCTTTCCTGATTTGTTTGTGATCATGGCGAATCTGCTAGATCAGGATTTGTTAGGATTTTGTGTGTTCATGTTTGATTCCCGTATCAGAACTGATTTTTGGCTCTATTTCAAGGTTGGTCTCGGTAGCATATTACTCTATAAATATAGCCTCAATATAGGAACAACGGGTTCGACATTCATATTTTGAATCCTCTACGCTTGGTTTTGTAGCTCTGGAACTTTCTTGGAAGTATTAATGCAAAGCATTTCATGAGTGTCTGAGATTCATCATGGTGTTCAATGTTCAGTTTGTGTTCCCCTGTATGCTTCATTTCCATGTTTGTGTAGTTTCAGCTAATACGTTTCTAGTTGTATGCAAGGAATTAATTCTCTATTTAGAGCTCCCTGCATCAGATAACATGTTTGTTATGTGTTTATGGTAAATGTCTTGGAATTCATCCTTTGTTAGATGCTCCATTTTAGTTACCAGCCTTTACTATTGCTTTTGCTAAAGGTGTTTCAGGAGATTCATCCATAGATAGGCGCCTCCTGTCTCATTGGGATTCTTCTCATTCTCCCCTGCCATTTATCAAAGATATTTTGCTGAACATTAACACTTACTTTGCCTCATATTACGAATGTTATCAATATTCATTATGCTATAAGCCCTTGAATGTTTTAGTTTTTAACTCCATTTCCCAATGGTATCTAATATATGTCTATCTTACAGTCTTTAGAATACAAACAAACCTTCCCCTCTTAAATATAGCCTTCTGAATGCTTGTTTAAAGCTATATGTGTATGTGAATGACCTTGTGACAAAGAGAGATCCCTCTTTGACTTTATAGGCTAGAATACAGTCTAAATATTGGTTTGAAATGGTTAGACCAGCGATTCTCCTACCACAACCATAGGAAAATAATTGGGTGATAACATCTTGACATCGTTGTCGGGGACTAATTTCTATGATCTCCTTGGGGAAATGAGATTGTTCTAGTTCTACGACCTAGTTGAGAAGCCGGTCATAGACACATGCTGGTTGTACATGATCTAGCGACTCCACTCAAAATTTTTGGAAGGTGAATCCATTGGGAATACTAGCGACCAGAAGAACCAACACGAGGAGCAATCCTGATGCTAAATATTTCCAAGATATTTTTGATCTAGAGAGTCTGATTCGAAGGGCCAACAAGTTGCAAAGGTTAGTCATAACTCTTTCCTTACCTACTGAAGGTGTTGTTTCGGTTAATGATATATTTGAGCATTGTCATGAAGAGTTTGTGCTAGCTTTCCCTAGGACTAAATATGAATCCAACCTCTCTGAAGTGGTTTCTGACACCTCTGCATTTGAATTCTCCTGCATTTCCTAGTCACCCCAGACCTCAGAGCCTCTAGGAAGGGATCTCCAACACTTTCCTGACCCAGAGTGCCCCTCGTTTTCCACTGAAATAACTGCCTTAAGCTCCACTTCCAAGCTCAAAAAACCTACATCATCCAGTTTCGCAACCCCTAATAGCTCTGTAGTTCCTCACAACACTGATTTTTTCTATCACACCACCTTCTATCCCTCTTGGAAACCCTGCCTTACCTCTAAGGATGGAAAATAGGGTTTCCCCTATACTTTTCCCTGCTTCTCTTCATGACCTTCCTCAGGAGTACTTGCAAAGGCTCAAACAGTTTCATGGGGAGAGGGGGTATTCAGCTGTGGAACACTTGGGATGGTTTTTATATTGGGTAGACCTGGAGGAAGCAGACCATGATGATGTTAAGGCCAATTTTTTTTCCCAAACCCTATGTGGAGAAGCAAGAAAATGGTACAAAAACCTCCCAGACAACTCTATTCTAAGCTATCAAGCCTTTGAAGATTCTTTCAAGGACAAATGGGCAGACAAGGAGAACCCTAAGCAATATTTGTCCCGATACCATTGCATGAGGAGGAGGGAGAGTGAATCTATCCAATAATTTTCTGACAAATTTATGAAGACATATATGCCATCCCTGCCTAGTTCAAACCTCCCCTTAGTTCTTCCCAACTCCAATATGATGAAGCATTTGATAATGAGTTTAGCTTGTGGCTAAGTGAAAGGAGATCAACCTCCTTAGTAGACATGATGAAAGATTCCATAGAGGTAGAGGTAAACCTGAATGCTACTAGAAAGAAGAAAAAGGAGGAGGGAGAATGGATAAGGGATGAAGGAGAAAGAGGAGAGAGAAGAAAAGATAAAGAACTTGAAAAACCCTCTACCTATAACTCACAAGAGGCCAAAATGGACGTGATGATGAAAACCATGGAGAAGATGATGGAAAGACTCAATGTGGATAACAAACCATCTCCCAGGGAAAATTAGGAGCAACAAAATAGAAACCAAATGTGAGAAGACCCCAAGTCCTCCAGAAAAGGCAGAGAGACCAGTGAAACCGTCCAGATCCATCTGTCAGGCCCCCATTTCAGGAGAACTATGTGGAGAAAGGTTATGAATACCAAGCTGAGGATGAAATCCACTAGTTGGATACTAACTCATCCTCTATCTTTTTGTCCAAATAAGAGCATGACAATCCCTATCAAGTAGTGGAGGAGTTGCTTACTAAGGAGACCGATGATTTTCAGAGGGGATATCAGCTTGCTGAAATGGATCTTCAAAGATATATTGGTCTAAGGAATAGAGATGTTATTGTTATAAGAATAAATAGGCAACAAACAAATCCTATACATGCAAAACCAAGAGCAGTCCACCCCCTAAGGACATCTCCAAGAATGTGACAGATCCCAAAGGGAAAGAGAAAAGAGAAGATAATCCAAGGAGCTTAGATCAATGATAGACCTCTTTCAGTATGGAGGCTGAAATCAAAAAGGTCAAAATCTCTACCCCTCTCACTGAATTATTAAAAAATTCTGAATATCATTTGAAAATTGCCACAATGTTGAAGCTTCTAGGGGAAGTTTCTGCAATATCAGATTCCCTAAATCTTCAAGATGATAGTCCCACCATCTTATTTGGACCTCATGTAGATGAATTTGACGATGAAGATGTTCCCCCATTCCATGTCAGTCTAAACATTCATAATTCCATCTTACACAATGCCATCCTTGATTTAGGAGCCTCCCACAATTTGATTCCCAAGATGATCATGGATAAACTGGGATTGGAAGTGACCAAACCATACAAAGACCTCTTTTCCTTTGATTCCAGTAAAGTCAAGTTCCTAGTACTGATCAAAGATCTAGTCATCTCTTTGGCCCAAATTCCTGCCAAAACCCTCGTCATGGATGTAGTTGTAGCTGACATCCCTCCAAAGTTTGGAATGTTGTTATCAAGATCTTGGGCTGCCAAACTCAAAGGTGCTCTTCAAATGGATATGTCCTATGCCACCATCCCTGTCTTTGGAGTACAAATAAGGATTTTTGGGAGAAAAAGTTAGCATACATGGGACCAGTGTTGAGAGGCCAAAAAACCACCCCATCTATTTATTGAACATTGAGATGGGATCTACTATTTTCTTCACAGAAGGAGGCAAATACAGTTTCAATTCATAGAATGCTACATTTGTGCCTACTCAAGAAGAGCTGGAGGGAGTGTGGAATGTAAGTTTTGATGTGGCAACATGTAGAGAAGGGGAAGGAGCTGGAGTTTGGGTGAAACCCCCAGGAGGGAGAGCTCTCAATTATTCCTACAAGCTTGCCTTTGATTGCACAAACAATGAGGCAGAATATGAGGCTATGATGTTAGCAATCCAAATCATAAAGTTCTTCCAAGATAGGAGGGTAATGATACATGGAGATTCTAAGCTAGTAATTAAACAAATGACAGGTGAATATCATGCCAGACATCCTAGGATGAGAAGCTAAAGAAATGCTGCCCAGGACCTGATAGAATGTTTTGAAGAATGCAATTTTAATCTGATTAACAGATTAAAAAATTGTATAGTTGATTCTCTAACCAATTCTGTTGATGTTTTCAAGGTCCCCATACACCCTAGTGCAAAATATGAAGTTGAAGTTAGGCACAGACCCTCTGTCTCAGATAATGTTAAGAGTTGGAAGGTCTTTGAAGATGATAAGAAAATCCAAAAGTTCCTCACTCTCACTGGGGAGTTTCATGGATTGACTATTTATGAAGATAATGGGATTCTAGAGGAGGCTACTCCCCACTCACCAACCAGATTGATGCTCCCAAAGAAATGCGACGAGATGAGGATGTTATTCCTGTTAAATGTGCTGATGGCGGCGAAACTAAGGAATCTTGTGGGCTAGAGTTGCAAGAAGCTGAGGGACAACATATGTATCTAAAACATATATGTGGAATATAAATCCTCTAGCTCAACGGTAACTCTATCCCCAGAGGTTTAGTTCCTTTAGAAAATATCTTTGACCCAAATGATGTTGCTAAGGAGCCTCAACTAGTTCCAAGTTTTAAAGATGTAGAAGATGTTAACATTGGGACAAAAGATCATCCAAAGGTCATCAAAATATCAAGAAACCTCTCACCTGAAGCTAAACATAAGTACATTTCATTGATGAAGGAATACTGAGATGTATTTTCTTGGAGCTATAGTGACCTTAAGGCTTATGGTACGAGTATAATTCATCACACTATACCAATAAAAAAGGATGAGATGCCTTTCAGGAAAAAGATGAGAAGAACGAAACCAAAGATGCTACCCCTGGTAGAAATAGAAATAAAGAAATTGTTTGAGGAAAAAAATATTGTGGCCCTCATATTATCCAGATGGGTGGCCAACTTGGTCCCAGTAAGGAAGAAGAATGGAGAGATAAGGATATGCATTGATTTCATAAATATGAACAAAGTTTCTTTAAAAGATCATTATCCTCTCCCTAATATGGATCACATTTTGCAGAGGCTAGTGGGATTCCAAAGGATCTCCACATTGGATGGATTCTCAGGCTACAATCAGATCATGGTGCACCCAAAAGACCAAGAGAATACAACTTTCACCACACCCTGGGCACTTTTATGTATGAAACAATGCCATTCGAACTCATGAATGCAGGGGAAACCTTCCAGCGAGCCATGGACATAGATTTTGTAGACGAAAAGAACAATATCTTGGTAATCTATTTGGATGACATCACTGTCTTTTCACAGTCTGATGAGGAACATGTTGCACACTTACTGAGAATGTTCAAAAAGTGCATAAATTTCGCCATCTCTTTGAATCCAAGTAAGTCATTCTTTGCTATGAAGGAAGGAAAGCTATTGGGGCAAAATTTTTATCAGGAATGCATCAATATAGACCCAAAGAGGGTTGAGGCAATTCGTAAAATTGAGCTCCCTCGGAATAAGGTTGAGGTCCAGTCCTTCCTGGGGAAGGTAAATTTTCTAAGAAGGTTCATTGCTACCTTTACTGAAATAGTAAGGTATATAAATAACATATTGGGAAAGGACAAATAAATCAAGTGGACACCTGGAGCAAAAAAATCCTTTGAAGATATCAATAAGGATATTTATGAAGCAACTGTACTTACAAGCCCTGATTTCTCTAAATATTTCCTCATATTCTCATTTTCTTTAGAGCACACAGTGGCAGGGGTATTGCTACAGAAGAATTATGAAGGAAATGAGCAGCCCATTGCTTTCTACAACAAGACATTGAGAGATGCTCCACTAAAATACAACATATTGGATAAGCAGGCTTATGCCCTGGTACATTCCTTAAAGGAATTCAGAGTGTACATCCTGCATTCTCACATTATTGCTCATGTCCCCACTAATGTAATAAAGGATATTTTGAATCAACTAGATCCTAAGGGATGAAGGGGAAAGTGGATAACACTCCTACTTGAATGTGACTTGGAGATCAAGCCCACAAAGGTGATTAAAGGCTAGGGACTGGCCAAACACATGTCACAATATAACTGTGACACTCTCAACCTACACATGATTTATGAGTTGACAACATAGGAGCGAATCCCTAAAGAATAGCCAGATACACAAGTGATTGAGCATATCCTGTCATCCCCATGGTATAATGACATAATATTTGTGTTACAACATCTGCAAGCTCCACATGGTATGGACAGAATAAGGGCCAGGTTTCTCAAGAATAAAGCATCAAGGTTTTGCATCTTAAATGGAAAATTGTATTAAAAAGAACCAAGAGGGTTGCTGCTGAACTGTGTGAATGAGTAGGAGGCCGAGAAGATTATTGAAGAATTTCATGTAGTAGAATGTGGAGGTCATCATTATTGGAAGGCCATTGTGAACAAGATCATGAGGGAAGGATTTTATTAGCCCACTATCTTTTCTGATACTCACAAAGACATTGCTTCCTGCCATAAATTCCAGATCTTTGAAGGAAGGAGGAAGCTTCTGCCATTGCCTCTGAAGCCCATACATGTTGAGGCCCCTTTCCAGCAATGGGAATTGGATTTCATCGGAGAGATAAACCCATCTTCCTCAGGAAAACACAAGTGGATTCTCACTACCACTGATTATTTCACCAAATGGATTGAAGCCATCCCAACTAGTTATGCCATTGAGATGGTGATTATGCGGTTTATGGAAGATCACACTTTGTCAATATTTGGGCTCCCTAGAAAGATAATCACTGACAATGATGCTTCTTTCAATTCAAAGAATATGGTGGAATTTTGCTTCAAGTATCACATAATGCTGGGGCACTCCAAAACTTACTATCCACAGGGAAAAGGGTTGGAAGAATCTTCAAATAAGAGCCTGATGAAGATTGTAAAAAAGATGCTTCAAGAAAACAAGAAGGCCTGACACACAAAATTGCCTCATGATTTGTGGGCTAAAAGAATTGGTATAAAAAAATCCTTTGGCACTTCACCATTCCAGCTGGTTTATGGCTTTGAGGTAATTTTTCCTAGTTCCCTAAGTTTTCTAGTAATGAGACTGCTACAGGAAGAAGAAACTGGAACCCATACAACTCAGAGGAGGATGTATCAATTGATTGAACTGCAACAACAAAGGGAGAAATTGTTTTATAGAACTCCAAAATTTCAAGAGAAAATGAAAGAGATCTCTGACAGGAGGAAAAATCCTGATGATTTCTAGATGGGAGATGTAGTTTTTCTATGGGATGCACCACATGAAGAGAAAAGGAAGGATCGTAAGTTTGATCACCTGTGGAAGGGCCCTTACAAGATTTCGGTTTTAGAGGAAATAATTCCTACATACTAGAGGAGATGGAGTGTGGTATGGTATCTGGAGCTCCTGTAAATGGGAGGTTCCTCAAGCATGATTTTCTGTAAAGTAAGTTCAGTTCCCATTTCATTGTATATACGATTTATTTTTAACGTTACATGTGTAGATAGCCCTCTAACAGACTTAAAGCCTGAGGTGAAGGCAGTAAGGTCCCCAAGAGGAGCCATCATTCGGTTTTATTTTTTATGAAAATTTAAAGTTACAGGCACTAGAACAGATTTTGAGGCGATGGGCCTTCGAGATAGCGCAGTGTGGTGAAGTTAACTTGTGTTTTTGTAGGTACAGAGGGATCAATGGAGAAGGCACTTGGTCTACGGGGTTCTTTTCTACCTCACAGGGAGGATATCATCCTTGAGTTGGAGCCACTATTAGCACCTGTGCTAAAATTTGATTTTTTTTACAAACACATCCACACTAAGTCCCTGCAAAAGTTTAGGCCAGTGAAAGAAAGAGTAAGCCAACTGGAATGGACTGTTAGGATTATTAATCCTCCCTTGTCCAAATTTGGTCATATGTCTAAATCTGGAGTCATGTCTAAATCGGGAGTCCATCCAGTCTATTTATAGTCATTAGCACCATTGGGTAAACTTGACCTAATTGGGGAACATGTTTCAGTTACCAAAGTGTGGGGAACACTAATTGAGGCTCACTGCCACTTATTTCACTTGATTGCATAAGTTTAGGAGTCTTCTAGATCAATCCCTACAATTTAGGAAGCAACTGGGAGTGCCGAAACCAACCAAGGTCAGTTCACTTCAGTTAATGACTAGTCAAGCCAAGTTAGGAGTCAGTTACATTCAGTTCTATCCCTCTACATTCAGTTAGCGCTAGGTTTAATTGATTGCACACATGTGGGGCGCTTTTCTCTTCTACCACAGTTAGTTAACCATTAGTCAACACTAAATGTAACACTTGGTTGTGTTTTAAAGCTCCTATGAATTCCAGTTATGGTTTAGACAAGGACAGTTAACTACTGGGTCCTCCGATAGTGATTTAGACAAGTCTTGGTTACCTACAGTCAAGTAGAGTCTAATCAATTCG
>LPNX011156401.1:1368977-1398806 GCA_001517045.1 Pseudotsuga menziesii
TCGAATCTCTGATATAGAAGAAAAATTCTGCTGCACTTCCATGCAAACATTCACCGGTGATTTTCCTTTAAATTCTGTGCAAAATTTACTAGTAATTGCTTCCGAAAGTGAAGAGAAATTTGATTGTTCTTTCTCTAATGTTGCTGCTGGTGTGCAAATATGTAAAAAATTGGATATTTTGGAAGAAATATCATATTATAAGAGTGACACATTCACTCCCCATGATCTAGATTTTCCAGCAAAATCCCGCAGGATTGCATGCACCAAAATTCAGAATTTTGAAGAAGAAGAAAGCTGTGCATCTACCGTCTCGGTTAAACATTTATTTGAATCTGATATTAACCTTATTGGATCTGATATTATCTTATTTATATCTGATCTGATATTTCTTGGTTTAATATATCAAATTCATAATCTTTCAGTACCGCTTGTAGCTGTTCTCATCAACGGTGTGAAGAAACAAGTACCACAAGTCTCGTACAAAACTGCTGCTGGGGATTTGATTCCGTTTCACAGTTTTGGATCTGTTTTGAACCTGTTTAGATCTGATTTACTTTCTGATCTGATATTATTTGGTTCATATTTTAAAATCCAAAAGCATTCATTCATGCTTGTAGCTGCTGTCACCAAATCCGGTGTGAAAAATCAAGTACCGCACTTTCTCTTCAAAACTGCTGATGGAGATTTGGTGTTAGTTTCCTCATATGAGGTTGATGATATTTTATTATGTGATTCATTATCTATTTCAGAAGCTATATCAGACTATGGAGCTCAAGCATTCGCTCTCAACAGTCCCATTGCTTCTCTACCATTGATCACATGCTCATCTCCTCACAGAACTAGTAAAGAAGAAGATTTTCTGCATCCGCCTGGACACCTAGTCCTAACACTTGAGGCTGTTCTTACCACTCATGGTTTGCTGTTCATGGCTGCAACATATTAGTTTCTTGAGTGTTCTTCACATTCTCTGAATTCTCAAGAACCTTTTCTCTCTTTTCAGTTGACTTCAGTTGCTCTACATGGGTCCAGTCTTCATCCGGCAGCTGTCTATATTTCTGATTTAGTTGAGGATATCATTCTTCTTCCAAAGAGGAAGATTCCTCCAGACATAATTATGGAGAGGTTCACATGCCAGGCCCCAGGATACCTGTGCACAGAAGAAACAGATTGATCCTGATTCTACCTGCTTAATTAGAAGGGGGGTTTTTTCCCATGTGGTTTTTCCCCAGCACATTGTTTTTGAGCAGTTACCTTACTTTACTTGATGTAATGGGTGACCTATGGTCTTAGTTACCAGGGCCCACAGTTTGTCCAAGTTAGCATTCAGGGGGGGTGTTAGGATTATTAATCCTCCCTTGTCCAAATTTGTTTATATGTCTAAATCCGGAGTCATGTCTAAATCGGGAGTCCATCCAGTCTATTTATAGTCATTAGCACCATTGGGTAAACTTGACCTAATTGGGGCACATGTTTCAGTTACCAAAGTGTAGGGAACACTAATTGAGGCTCACTGCCACTTATTTCACTTGATTGCATAAATTTAGGAGTCTCCTAGATCAATCCCTACAATTTAGGAAGCAACTGGGAGTGCCGAAACCAACCAAGGTCAGTTCACTTCAGTTAATGACTAGTCAAGCCAAGTTAGGAGTCAGTTACATTCAGTTCTATCCCTCTACATTCAGTTAGCGCTAGGTTTAATTGATTGCACACATGTGGGGCGCTTTTCTCACCTACCACAGTCAGTTAACCATTAGTTAACACTAAATGTAACACTTGGTTGTGTTTTAAAGCTCCTATGAACTCCAGTTATGGTTTAGACAAGGACAGTTAACTACTGGGTCCTCCGATAGTGATTTAGAAAAGTCTTGGTTACCTACAGTCAAGTAGAGTCTAATAAATTCGAACTTCCTCATGTGGATTCGAATTGCTTGTGGCTATTAAAGCCTTTTACTTCATTGTAATTATTATTCAGATTACTTTTTTGATTAATGAAAGCATTCATAGCTGCAAGCCTTTTGCACTGTTTCATTCTTCAATTGCTGAGTAAATTGTGAGATCTTCTTTGTGAGTTGTGTGTTTGTCTACAGATCTATATGCTCAAATTAATATGGACGACCTGGATGCACAACGAAGAATATCAAAGGCCGCAAATCATTTCCGCTAAGGAAAAATTGGGAGTAGAAAAGAGGAAAAGGTAAATATTCGATTGGGAAAGGATGGTAACCCGAATTCTGCTTTCCCCAGTCCGAGATCCGACGGTCAAGGATGGAGCCAAGATAAATCAATGATCCAGGAAAAGGGAAGAAGAAAAAAGGTGGAACAAGAAAGGAAAAAATCTGGCCATAAAAAGTTGAAATCCCGCTTTCCTCTTTCCACCAGCCCGTAATGCATCCCCACTTTGACCATAGATCGATGTTTCAGAACGCTTCCGCATTTTTAATCTTAGATCAATGGCTTGGATAAGAGCGAGAATGCAGGAACAGAAGTACATAAGTTTGGTTACGAAAGTTAGAATTCCACTTTCTGCAATCCACAGGATTGATGGTTTAGAGAGCTTCCACACAGATAAACAGTCTGGAAGGGAGCAGAAAGGTAGAATAAGAAAATTCAAAATGGAGCATCGTTAAAGTAGAAACCCTGCTTTCTGCTTTTCGTAGCCCACAGCTTGATCTCAGATCAACGTTTGGGAAATTTTCTATTTGAGATCGATGGTGTGGAAAAGGGAAAGATGCGCATGGGATAAGTAGATTTCTTGATATGCGAAATATGGTAGACCCCACAACATTCAATGGCCTAGATCAAAAAACGATCAGGATCCACGGTTGAGAAAAATTCCATTGCGAGAACATGCGAGGAGAAATTAAATTTCAAAATCTATGGAATTTACATGCCCGTGGCTAAATCCAAGACACGCGTTTGCACAACATGGTTTGATTAAATTGATGAACATATGGGAAAAATTCCGCTAGTTCAAAGGGTTGTTGGTTTAATTTTCCAGAACTCAGTGAAATTTTACAGAGTGTGCAAGTCAATACACATGTAGGTGCATCCGAGTGTTTTCCAAACATATCAACGGTCTAGAACAATTTCATTGGTTAAAGATGCAGGGGTGAATGAAACTATTGCAGGCCGCTCAAAGATCCTCTCAACAGTCATTTTCCTCCAGCCGTCCTGAGTTCCAGGTGTCTAATTTTTCAAAATTTATCCACCACGCACATTCCAACGTGCTTTCCTGATTTGTTTGTGATCATGGCGAATATGCCAGATCAAAATTTATTATGATTTGTGTGTGTGCGGGTTTGATTCCCGTATCAAAAATGATTTTTGGCTCTGTTTCGAGGTTGGTCTCAGGAGCATATTACTCTATAAATATAGCCTCAATAGAGGAACAAGGGGTTTGACATTCATATTTTGAATCCTTTAAGCTTGGTTTTGTAGCTCTGCAATTTTCTTGGAAGTATTAATGCAAAGTATTTCATGAGTGTCTGAGATTCATCATGGTGTTCAATGTTTAGTCTGTGTTCCCTTGTATGCTTCATTTCCATGTTTGTGTAGTTTCTACTAATACATTTATAGTTGTATGCAAGGAATTTGTTCTATGTTTAGCGCTCCTTGCATCGAATAACATGTTTGTTATGTGTTTATAGTAAATGTATTGGAATTCATTCTCTGTTAGATGCTCCATTTTAGTTACCATCCTTTATTGTCGCTTATGCTAAAGGTGTTTCAGGAGATTCATCCACAGATAGGTGCCTCCTGTCTCATTGGGCTTCTTCTCATTTCCCCCTGCCATTTCTAAAATATATTTTGCTGAACATTAACACTTACTTTGCCTTAGATTATGAATGTTATCAATATTCATTATGCTGTAAGCCCTTGAACGTTTCAGGTTTTAACACTATTTCCCAATGGTATCTAATATCTGTCTGTCTTATACTCTTTAAAATACAAACAACCCTTCCCCTCATAAATCTAGCCTTCTGAATGCTTGTTGAAAGCTATATGTGTATGTGAATGACCCTGTGATAAAGAGAGAGCCCTCTCTGACTGTATATGATAGAATACAGTCTAAACATTGGTTTGAAATGGTTACCCCAGTGATTCTCCTACCAAAACCATAGGAAAATAATTGGGTGATAACAGAGTCCATACATTTTCATTTAGTTGTAGAAAAAACATGTGATGAGGTACCTAAAGGGTATATTGGATTGTGGCCTCAAATATGCAGCCGAAAATGAGTTCATATTGTATGGATATGCTGATTCAGATTGGCCATGAAGTGTTGAAGACAGAAAGGGCACTTCAGGATGTTGTTTCAGTTTCAGATCGAGTGTGATATCATGGCTTAGTAGAAAGCAGACCATTGTTTCCCTCAGTACAACTGAGGCTGAGTACATTGCAACATGCTCATCATGTAGTGAGGCAATATGGATTCACAAGTTATTGGCAGGATTGTTTGATGGTGAGATGGATGCAACTGATATTTATTGTGACAACTAGTGTTGTATCAAGTTGACAAAGAACCAGGTGTTGCATGATATGTAAAAGAACATAGAGATAAAGTATTACTACATATGAGATATGGTGCAGAGAGGAGCTATGAAAATCCAGTATGTTCCTACAAAGGAACAAGTTGTTAATGTGTTGAGCCTCTATCTCGTGTAAAGTTTGAGTACTTTCGAGGCAAGCTGGGTGTATCCAAAAAGGACCTCCATGGAGAGAGGGATTGATTATGAGATTGCTATTGATGATGAGATGGAAATGGTATGCTAGTGCAGAGAAGTCCAGTTGAGTTTATCAAAATGCTTACAGATATTGATGAGGTCCGAAATTCATTTGCAGACGAGTGTATCCTAGAATTCATATGCTGAGGATGGTACTAGGTATAAGAACACACTCTTGTTGAGAGTGGTCCAAGAACTCACAAGTTGAGGATGGTCCTATGGATTATAGTACTCTCATATGGAGAGTGGTCTTGCATTCATTTAAGAATGAGTGTATCCTATCATTCACATGCTGAGGATGGTCATGAGGATAAGAACACTCTCTTGTTGAGAGTGGTCTTAGTACTCACAGGCTGAGTATGGTACTACAGATGATAGTACTCTCATATGGAGAGTGGTGTTGTATTCATTTGCGGATGAGTGTATCCTACCATTCACATGCTGAGGATGGTCCTATGGATGATAGTACTTTTATGTGGAGAGTGGTCCTACATTCATTTGTGCATGAGATCCTGCATTCATTTTTGGATGAAAATATCCCAGTTGAGGATGGTCTTGTAAAAAATAGTACTCTCATGTGGAGAGTGGTATTGTATTAGTTTGCGGGTGATATCCTGCATTCATTTGCGGAAAATAGTATCCTAGTTGAGGATAGTCCTGCAGACGATAATACTCTCATGTGGAGAGTGGTCCTGCATTCATTTGTGGATGAGATACTGCATTCATTTGCATACGAAATTATCCTAGTTGAGAATGGTCCTATGAATGATATTACTCTCATGTAGAGGGTGGTCCTGCATTCATTTGTGGAAAATATCCTGCATTCATTTGCATACGACAGTATCCTAGTTGAGTATGGTCCTGCAAAAAAGAACACTCTCTTGTTCAGACTGGTCCCAACATTTACAGGATGAGGATGGTCTTGCATATGATAGTGATATCTTGATGGTAGTGGTCCTACATTAATTTGTGGATGAGATCCTATATTCAGTTGCAGATGATGATGTTCCAACATTGTTTATTCTGTGGGTGATTCTGCTCAGTATTGGTATACTGATGATATTGTAGGTGATGCTTGAGATGATGATGATGCTTGAGATGATGCCAAAGATGATAATGCTTGAGATGATTCCATAGATTATTATGCTTGATATTATTCCAGAGATGATGATTCTCGAGATGAAGCCAAATATGATGATGCTTGAGATGATGCTAGAGATGATGATTCCAGAGATGATGATGCTGAAGATGATGATATCCATGATGAGCATTGGGAAATTATATTTATGGTGTATGTAGGATCTACATCTTGTACACCATAGTTATTCTTGAACTTATTTTCCTCTTTTGATGTCCTGGAGCTGCACCGTAAGGTTGGATAACTGTGACTGAATTTGCATCATTCCTGTTCCACTGTCTCCAATCGATGGGGATTCTAGATTCATTGCTATCTCTATAGCTTCTGTCTCCAACACAATATTCTATTGCATCAATGGGTTTAGGATGTGCGATAATAAGGTGACAATGAAACACTCCATATGCTATACGTCCAACATTTAGAAGCTCACTTTGGCCATCAATGTCTTAAATCTCCGTTCAAAGTCCTAGACAAAATCTATCAGTAGCTGCTTTATTTCTTTGATCTCAGTAATGCACTCCATTTCAAACTTTGGATTCCTAAACTCATTTATAATTCCCACTCGAATCTCATCGAGCATTTTCTAGACAACTCCTACTGGAACTATGGAAAATTTCATGTACTAGTCAACTGCACGACCTCGCAGAGTTGTGATGATCTGTGCTTTCTTGATATTCTAATCCTGGATATGTCGTATAGTCCACATAGCTTCAAAAAAAAACCGATGATGTTCCAGGTCCTCCAACCCATTTCCATTGAATATTGGTAACTTAATGTCAGCCCCAGCCATTGTATTTACTGCTAGTACAATTAGAACAAAATTTTGGCTAGCCAGAATCCCTTGTCCGCAATTTACAGCGTAAGTAGTACTTGTATTTATAAATGCACTTGGAGATAAGTCTATATATCTTACCTCTAGAAATGCATGTGATGATGTAGGTGAGTTGTAATCATGTTCCTAATATGGAACTTCAGTCGACTCTTATGATTCTTCGTCTCCTTCAGAGATCGAATGATATTCTTCTTCTTCGTCACAAGACAATTCGTCTAAGTACTATGCAATATCGTAGTATTCTTTCTTCTATGTTCATGCTGCAACTCCCTCTTCCTAATATATTCTTTCTTCGTTTTCGAGATCTAAATATTCTTTTGCTTATTAAATAACCAGACTCTAGTTCAGTTCCACTATCTCTAGGGAACATCTCAACTTAGGTTGCATCATTTTTCATAAAGTTCTTCTATGACATACCCACCCTTTTTTTACAGCCTTCACTTGTCACATTCATAGAATTCATTTTTTACACAACTATTTTTATCCATTTTTTTTTTAAAGAAGACATATATCTACCGTGTGGTCCTCGAAAAACATTCTTCTCTGCCTCACTGTATGAAGTTATTGTGTCAACAACAAACTCAGTAATGTATCCCTCCAAGATAATGTCTATCCAAAAATCCACAGCCCTCGACACAAGGTTTCTTACTCTTTCCAGTCACTCAATAAACTGAGGATTCCACTCCTTCAGTTCTTCTCCTTGGAGATTTCTTCGTTGGGTTGCCAACTTAGAAAAACACTCATGCAACACAATGGGAAAATCAGAAAAGAAAATATCATGGATATCCATATAGATGTACCATCCCAACCACTCTCATGTTGGGTTCCACCGAGATCCTTCGCTTTCTTCTCATGCGAATATTAACGCTTTGATATCCACCCAATCTTGGATCTCAGGTTTCCTTGGTTCCCACAACATATCCCTCATGAAAATGATTCGGGTCCCAGAAACAAAACCATTTGTTGGATTTTCTCCCTCTTGAACTAGGTTCAGTCCCTTCTGCTTAGAGCAACAAAGCCCAAGATATCGGCCCGACAAAGCAGAGGTCAGTCGGCAACACCTACGACACATATGTAGTCTCACCCAATATATCTCTCTTGATGGGTAACTACCAGAACCACATTTCTGCAGTTGGGTGGGGGTTTTCTGGTACCTCGGTCCCTTACCAAGGCTCTCAATGAAGTATGTGGGTGTATTATTTATTCTCACTGTGAACAGTTAGACGGTGACCCAACTTCTCTTATGTAGCTTATTATATCAACATTAGTTATGCAACATAATCATGCTCAACTGATAGAATGCGACTGATATACCTCTATTCATTCATAAGAAAATATATAACCATCGATTCAATGCAACAAATACACAAGTAACTCAAACACATTCAACATTCACACATATACACAGGAGATAACGTGGAAACCCATCCGGGAAAAAACCACAAGGCGCTCTTCATCTGGCATGATAAATATATACACCTTTAGTCCACGTACTAAGATACAGACTTTGTTCTAGACCTTCTTCTCTATCTTTACAGACTCTTTCTTCCTCTCATGCTCTTTAATCTTATCTTTGCTCTCTTTCTACTCTGCTTTACTACTGATCCACACACAACCTGGATCGAATTGACCTCTCCTATAATTTTGTGCCCTAATATGTAGATTCTTTAACTCATATCCACTCAACAATACTAACATGCAAAAAAATATAGAGAAGCTAACAGTAGTGAATCCAACAGTAGAGAAGATAACCCGCATACAGTTTGTGTTTCTTCTTTTATAGACTCTTCTCAGACTCGTTACTGACTCGTTCCATACTCTTTTTCTGTCGCTTTCTCATCCGAATTCATATACTTAGCCAACATGCTGTCTTTCCTATTCCAGTAACACCTAACAAGAGGCACTATTAGTATGAATTACACATATACCTTCATAGATGTGGTTTCCGCCGGCTTCAGCCGAACTCATACCCACGATCTTTATGGCCTGTCACTTTCTAACCATTATGCCTTACTATTGTTTTCCAGATGTTCTGCCACTTGCAAGCCTTTTCATGCCTTCTGATACTGTTATTCCCTCACATATTCCCTTGTCCCACTCCTTCCTTCTGTCGCAGCTTCCTCTTCTTCTTGCTTCCTTTTACTGCTTCTGTCACAATCGTTTCTCTTATTCTTTATCTCTTTTCCATACTTAGGAAGAATTCTAAGTGAATTATACCTTCCTTTCCATAGGCCCAACAATAATGTTCCACGGATGATGATGATGATGATATAGTTGTTCAAAACTTCCTATGACATATAGACTCACCAATTAGTTGCATAGATGTATTGTTATTGTAGAATACCTTCCTTGTGAAGAGGGAGTGTTAAAGAAATGTAACTGTGGAAGATATTCTATTTTGTATTATTATTATTATTACCCTTTTTGGAGATATTGTTCCTTCGACTAGGGATGTTATTGTTTTATTTGTTCATGTAAATTATTGAGGTAAAACCTCTGTCGTAAGTCGGGTCAGTAGTACCCACAAAATTATAATTAAAATGTATTTTTGATTCTCCCAAGGCAATTCGGCCTTGGAAACAAGGATAATTCGAACCTGTTGGGTTATTACGCCTCTCAGATGATTAGTATAAATAAGAGAGGAGCCTCCCTCATTTGGATATGATGATAACTCAAGCAAGTTCGATATAGAGAGGAGAAGTAATCTATCTAAGGAGGAGGAATCTGTCTAATCTTATTTCTTGGGCCTTACACTGTACTTGGTTGAATTCTATATCGAGCAAGTTTTGCTACGTTTTCTTTCCCGTGAGGTTTTCTCAAGATAAATATTTGTGTTCTCTTTTGTTGTTCTTTTTATTCTTTCAGTGATCCTTTTGTTGTGGCATACCAACTGTTAAAATATTAACATACATTGGAACTGATCCAACTACATGCTTTCCACATAAGCTGTCTTTGTACCTTACTATAGCACCCATTTTTTTTAACTTCTTGTTGTTTCTTCCCACTTCTTGGATCTATAGCTTACTATTGCTCAGATTGCTACTGCTCCCCAAATTCCTTTCTAGGCCTGATCATACCTCTGTTGGGATTCCAAAGCCTCCTGATCACTAGAAAATAAATTTTGTAGGTTCTCAAGTGGCTGCCCACTGCCTTGGGCCTAGTACCCATTTTTTTTGGGAACTACTCTACAACTACCTGAACTACCCTGGCTGTTTCCAGCTTGCTTGGATATTCCTGTGCCTTCCCAACGGAGATGTAAGTTGTGCATTGGTATTCAAGCTTCTTGTCTATCTGGAAGCCCTGCTATCTTTCCCATGAATTATACAAATTCTCAATAATTGAGTATACATCCTTTTGATCGACTTATTTACCTGATCCATGCCTTTGTTATTTTGACTTGTGTGTCCAGCTGCACACCCATACACACTTCCTCTTATGGTCACTTCTTTTTCTGCGTTTACTTCACTGTCTTCTGTCTGTCACACAAGCTACCTTCTTTTGTGATGCCTCGATCTGATCCAATTCATTGCTTCCTGCTCTTAGCCTCTACACATGGAGAGGAAAGGAATCCCCTGGGGTCAGGCTTCAAGTGAGGTCATTGAGGTCCAAACCCCACTTTGACACACATGAAGTGAATTCAAATGGAGAATTACTTGTATAAGTTGCATTAATTTAAAAGCATAAAAATTAAATAATTAGCACATAACAAATTCTAAAATTTTAAAATCTCATGGGGAAGTCAATTCAATTTACCTGGCAGTACAAAAAAATGGGTGGATTTGACAAAAATGAATGAATTTAACTCGACGACACACAGTATTAGTACAAGGTGTTAGGATGCTGGAGTTGAACCTAATATGCACTCAATTTTGAATCAAGACTCTCATCATTGCGCTAAAGTGGGCTTGGAGCATGCTTAGAGCCCTCTTTTCAGCCTCATTGGAGGAGGCCTTCTTCCTCCTTTCTCTTGTGGAAACGCACACCCAATCCTATTATTCACAGTCTTCTTTCATGTCTCATCACTGGGATATCTTAAATATGCCCCCGATAAATTGTGCATTGTCGATCCTCATGATATGGTCCTGCATTGTTTTGCAGCCACTTGCTCTTGCTAAGCTATCAAATTTCCCTCTCCACCTGAGTTGTCCATGATCTGTTGCATGAACCTTATAATTTCAACATCCCACACTACCTAGGGATCTCCCAACTCTTCGTATCTTGCACGTGTTATCTCCGCATGACCAAATCCTTGTTTTCCTAGTTTCTTCCTTGTTACGGTTAACCTTGACTGGAGAATGAGTCAAAGGTGGTTTAGGTCTGACACATGGTTTTGGGAACATGGTTTCTTATATCCTATGGTATTTTCCCAAGGTATTGCATGTAAATAAGCCTTTATTAGGCTTGAGAGTGCTCCATAACAAAGTGTCATGGAGGTGAGCAATGGTTAGCTCCCTTGTCTCGGCTTGTCCAGTTGGAGTTAATAGATCTATTATGGTGGTTTTTTTTCGGTTTTGGGTTTTCCACATAAACATTGTGTGTATATCTTTAATGGTTTCTTAGTCTATTTTTATGGTTGTTAAATCCTAATAAATGGTATCAGAGCCATGGTTTGGCATATAGTTTTGCTTGTTGTGTTGTACCTAGTTTTTTTAATTAATTATGGGGTGCATGTTTGGTGGTACCTGACATACTAGCATTATTTTTGGGTTCGTGGTTAGAATTCATTTTCCCCGTGTGCTAGAAGCAAAAGGTATCCCTCTTATGCGTAGAGAAGAGATGTTGCATCAAGTGTGGAATGAACCATTGGGTAGGCACAAGGGTGGAAAATGTACTCGTAGCCTAGCTTGATGTGGATCAAAGAGGTTGACTCTTCAATTATGGGAGGAATGTGAGATGGTTTAATATCATTTTTCACGACTAAGATTGATGAACCATGCATGCGAAGATAATTCCTATACAACTGGCGATTATAGCGGTTGAGGACCCATGCAATTTAGTAGATGGATTCTTCTTTATATGGATGTCAAAGATAGGGTTGTATGTAGGTACAAAAGGAGAATTGAAAAAAAAAAATCAAGAAAGAGAGCATGGAAAAGCAAGAGGATTAAGAAATATATGGTGATGGTTTAGTCACCATGAATAAATATGGAAAAATTTAATGGAGAATTTTGCATGTAAATGGGAATATGGCTGTAAGACTTGGTAAGGCATGCATACCCCTAATAACTCACTAGTAATGTTGAGAGATATACCTAGGTGATAGGGGGTGTATGTGATATCCCCAAGTCAAGATGAAAGGTAGGATTGTTAGGGTTAACCTTGACTCGAGAATGAGTAAAAAATGGTTTAGGTCTAGCACACGGTTTTGGAACATGGTTTCTTGTAGCCCATGGTATTGGACAAAGGCATTGCATGTAAAAAATCCTTTATAATGTTTGAGGAGGCTCCATTGTATAGTTTCCTAGAGGTGAGCAGTGGCTATCTCACTTGGTCCGAATTGGCTGGATTATGTCAAGGGAGAAAATAGATCTATTATGTTTTTTTCTTCTAGTTTTTGGTTTTCCACTTAAGCATTGTGTGTCTATATTTAATGGTTTCTTGTCTATTTTATTTCTCTTGCAAGTAATGAACCACTAGGTAGGAAGAGATAAAAACCCTCCTGAGGAATATACAAAACAAGTTCCCTAGCCTATGACACCTTGATGCTACTTCCTTTGCTACCCGTTTGCTCCGTTCCTTAACCCTTGCCCTCACACTTGAATTAAAGTCCTTCTCTGCCCACTAAATAAAATATCACTCACTTTGTGTGACTGTTGTCTCTGTTGTGTCTCCCTCCTCTCACTTAATTTTGATTCTTGTTTATACCGAGAGAGGGGGTGAATTAGTATAAAGCATAGATTATACAAATTTCACTTAACAAACTATGCTTCAAAACAATAAATAACACAATTTATGAAAATAATTTGTAAATTAAAAGTATATATATATATATATATATATATATANACTCACAGACTACAAGCACCGACTTGTAAGGAATTCTATCAACTATGCAAGCACCAACTTGCTGATTTCAAGCAGCGACCTGAATGGATATCAGTCCTACTTGTGCAAGATTCAACTCGCAATGTTCATGCACCAACCTGATTGAATACCATTATCTTCTTTGTTTGTTTTTCAGCACCAAGTGGATGGAAGCACCGACTCGCATATATATTTTCTAGCACCAACCAGATGGAAGCACCAAATCCCTTTTCTGTATTATCCAACACTAATTGGAAGGAAGAACCGACTCCCTATCCTTATATTCTTAAGCACAAACTCCCTTTCCTTTCCCTTTACTGCCACCCTGAAATGAACAAATTATGATTGAACTGCAATCTATGTCTTTTTTAATTTTTTTCTGCATCCTTTGATATCTACGTTTGTGTCTTATAAGATGTGCGATAATGAAACTATCAACAATTCCACACCTCAGTGATCTTGCTTATTTGAAAATATCAACTCTTTCATATTTCTTCTATCCGTGTCATTCATTGTGTGTTCTCTTCGCACATCCTGGTACATGGAATCCTTCTAATTTCTACATTGTCGGTTGTTTTTCTTCATGGTTTTGCGCAATTCGGCTATTTAATACATAAAAATATTCTATATCAATGAGCCATTGACACCCCATAATTAGAAGCATTCCATGTCAAAATATTATGTTTTCTTCATCTTCAAGCTTGCATCAATACTTTGATCCCTTTCCTATTTATAATTTTCTTTCTCAAGAGATGTGTCCACAAGTTGGGATTCATTTTATTCAGAGATACCCAACTCTCTTACTTCCTAATTATGCTAACCACCTCATATTATCATTTGTTGGATTGAACTGGATTGATAATTCAATCTTGTGGGGTTTTGCATAGTTATGTCCATTGAATTGGCGGTATCAGTGCATATGAGTCCCATGTCTTGATGGGATTCGCACACTTCTTGGAATTCCACATTTCTTCTTTATATACTTCGTCAAATTGGTTTTGTGCATATAAAGAGACACTATCTGGTATTGCTTATGTTTGCATATACTTTTATATATTTCTTCAAGCTATATTTTTTCTTAACATCATCAACTGTAACATCAAGCTTCTAGAATTTTCTGCTTCATCAACATTTTCTTGTTTGTTATCAAGTTTGTTTCTTATTTAGCTTATTTCTTGTTTGACATCAATGACAACACCAAATTCCAACAATTTGCATCCAAATTACAACAAACCCCTTTGGCATTGATGTCAACCCTAACTAACATTGAGCTCCCCCTGAAAATGAGCTCTTCTTATGTGCGCAAAATACTACCCCCGTGTTCATGCAATTTAAATCTTCATTTTACATTTGCGCAGATATTTTTAAGCATTACGATTTTATCTAGCATTTCTTCTTTCTTCTTTCTTCATTCTTTATCCTCCCCCTTTGACATCAATGGAAAAGGGATACTTATTATAAGTATTTAACTCCCCCTGATATCATGCTTATAAATTCATTTTTGTTACTTCTACTGCACCAGATATACTACCATGTCGCAGATATTTCATTTCTTCCTCATCAAATTACTGATTTTTGTTGCTTATTGTCTACATCTCGGTTAATGTAATTCCACACAAATTGTCATGTGATTTTGTACACGAGAAAATATTGCATGATAAGTGTCATTAATTTCACCTATGCTCACACATATTTCCATTTGACACGGATTTGACATATTTGATGCAATGATATTTTGTTGAGATGCAATATGTCATTTATGACTGTTGGAGGAGCTAGTCGGTTTAGCCAACTAGACTCCTTAGTCGACTAATTGTAGATTAGGTCGACCTAATTGGTTGGATTCGTTGGGTGAACCGATAGGTAGTTAATATAACTATTTTTTAAATGTATATATAGGCTGTTGAGCCAGATAAGAACTTGGTTTGGTTTATTGTATGAACCCACATGTGTATTGAGTAATATAAGTTGTTATTCTATCCACTATTCTTGTCTCTTGTATCTGTTATGTTTATATGATTCTTTATGTGTATTAATGGTAACCTTGCAATCTAATTGATTACAACATTGGTTCCGTTGCTGGTAGTACATATATGGATGAAATGACCATGACCAAATGATCTCAGAGCAAGAGATTAAGAATTGGTGGGAGCGTAAAATTGTGAACTATTTGCAGAATTACACTAGGAGAAACAGACTGACTATTGCGCAAGCTAAGGTGAATTTATTCTCTGAGACACATGAGAATTTTGTCAAGCCCATACCACAGTCTCTAAAGAAGATACTGGATGAAAAATCTGGTATAAACTAAAGATAAATATTTACTCCAGAAACTTACGAGAGGTGGATGCACAAATTTGTTAGAGTGGTTCGAAAGAATCGCAGATGAGTTTTGTGAAGAAGGTGTTGTTGAAGAAAGAGTCTTTGTTGAAAGAATCCAAGAGAGGTTCTATAACGACTTCATTGAACAATTTCTCTGTTCACTACCGACTCTTTTGTTAAATTTCCTGATCAATAGGGGAGCAGGCCATATTGTCGAGCCTTGTCCGTTATTAATTAAACCACCATCTAAGACTAACTAGACGGAAAAGAAAAAAGTGTGGGAAAAATTTGTTGCAGAAAGGGAGTGGGAGTACTTTTTGAGAAAATAAATAGATCCACTTGGGCTTACTAAAGCGTCGGGACGGCTATGGGGGGGTAGCTAGTCATGTTTTGGGGTAGAGTAGAGGAATTCTAGTCGGCTGTGAAGACACCACCGCCAAAAAATGAAAAGTCAGGCCAAGAAGGAAATAATTCGAACAATGACTCACAAAAGCACTCCAGATTTATAGAATATAGAAAGATAGAAGAAGAAGAAGAGAAGGGAATAAATTAGAGAGCACACCACCATGCTCCAGAGAATAATGGCCACCAGAGTGACATAGCATGAGGAGATTCCACCAGATTCGGGTCATGACTGACAGGAAGAGGGTGTAGATGAAGAAGAGTTACCAATGGAAGAAGATATGTGGATAGGGCAACGTGAAGCTCTCCAAATTAGCATACCCAAAAATATTAGTCCTCAGTCTCCAATAAATTCTAACCAGAGTGCTCGAGTGCAGGACATTGTCGAAGAAGACCTAAAACTATGAGCTGGCGAGTTCGGTGTATGGAGTCGACTAGAAAGCGAAGGAAATGATGCCGACCATCTTTTAATTAGCCGGCCGGAGGAAGGAAACTGGGTTACATTTTAGTCATACTCATCTAACCGTAGTATCCATCTACTCTACCAGGTACATGAAGGAGCACCCACCCAGCCAAACGCAGCTTTAGAGAATACAGACCAGTAGGATTCGAAAGAAAGGATATCCTAGTTACAGTAGATCACTTGGATATCAACAGAAGGAGTCGAACTAGATCGACAAATTGTCAAGAACAAATTGACAACTACAAACAAAAAATCCAATGGAAATGAAATTTACGTCGAATACAACTGTGAACAACACAAGGTTACAGGGAGTATCCCCCCCCACCCCCTCCATCGATTCCTGAAAGAGACACCGACGCTGAAGACATGGCGCACGTCTTCGCTCACATCCCCCTCTACAAGGGCGATGAAGATCGCATACAACATTGGTTTTTCTGTGAGTCGACCTGGGAAGTGAACGTAGTTACAAATGAGGATCGACATATCATCATAGTTCACTGGTGATATGTGAAAGCATACACTTACATGGCATATGACATATACCGAAAAAATGCCGAATGCTACGAAAGCAGAAATTAAGCAACAATTTCTATCATTCTTCAAAACTCCAGATGAGAAGCATTTGGATGAAAAGAAATAAAAAACGACAGTACAGAAACCGACAGAGACTGTTCGAGAGTATGACAAAAGGCTAAAAGACCTACTCAGTTAGCCAGATTATAACATAGACGAGTAATTACTAATCCAATGGTTTGTTGCATGGATTTTACAGAATATTTGAATGCACATTAGACTGGACACATTTAATACATACGAAGATGCACTTACAAAGGCGTTTCAAGTCGAAATGGACAAAGACTACCCGATGCACCCTGTTGGCAACCGTATCGAAGAACAATTATAAATAATGCAAAAATCCCTACGGGATATTAACCTCAAATGCTAGGACGTCTAGTGTAAAAAATGCTCAATGACTAGACATACTAAAGATAATTTCCGACAAGACATTAGTTGACAAGATGTACGCTTCATTCAAACATAATGCTTTTGTGACATCTACCAGGAGCATAGTCTACACGCGAAAAAATATTTTTCGTTCAATATGAAAAATGAAAAAGCTTCATGGTGCGTAATTTGTGAAGTCAAAATCCACACAACAACTGACTGTCACCTAAAATTGAAGAACAAACATAACTACCATGTAGTCTATCAAACAAATACTGTTGTGCATAATAGTAATGATAACATTCCCAGGAATAAAAATGATCAGAACGAACAAAGTAATCAAAGATACGAAGACCGAAGATATGGGTGTTGGTACAATAATAATTGATGTGGGAGGTATGTGGGTCTTTGGGAATTGGGAAAAAAAACCACAACAACCAATCCAGTGCTACATGTGCTTCAACGAAGGACATTGATATGTAGAGTGTCCATACAAAGATCAAATCGATCTCAAGTTTTGTACCAGTTGTGGTGTTGGCGATTACTCTTTAGAGGATTTCCCCACCATGCTAGACAAAATTAATAAAAATAAGAATGTTAACATCTTGTCGAGTGTTCAAAAGTGTGATGTTATTCGTACAAAGAATTTGCAAATAGTCACCAGACAAGGAACAAAAATTGGCAATGACAATCCTAGAATAAGTAAGATAAATAACAAAAATGACTACCCTAATCTTGTAACACAGAAGAAATTATATAACGATGCATCGAATATTTTCAAGAATTAGCTACACAGGAAAAAAATGATGATAATCGACAAAAGATATCTCAAGAAATAATTAATCTAATACACAATGATAACTCCGTTGCATAGTTTATTGACTTATTATATAATATAAATAACAAATTTGGCACGGATAAACAAGCTAAAAGTATCTGCAACTTAAACTAAAAAGATAAAAGTGATGCTGACCCACTTGTCGACTTAGAAATCAAAGGATATCATGTTTGACAAGTCATTCTTGATTTTGGATCTCAAGTAAACATTATGAAAAGAGATACATGGGAACAATTCGACAGACCTCGACTTAATGAATCAAACATATATTTAAAACTAGCCTTCCAAGGACTCATCAAACCTATTGGGGCATGGAGAAATGTAGACACAACCATAAAAGGAATTACCACAAAAGTTGACTTTGAAAGCATTAACCCTAAGGAAGGATCCAGGTCGTTTCCAGCCTTAGTGGGCCAGCCATGGGGTTGAAAGATGGATGCGTTGATTTCATTATATAAAGAAAGGATAAAGCTTAAAGGGAATGGGAAAAAAGTAATTGTTCATATTGATCCTTCACAAGGTGAACCATGGACAGAATGCATAGACGAAGAAGTCGATGTCCGACAGCTATATCAAATACAAAACAACGAAGATTATATCAAACCAAAAATATATGGAGAACTTCAGTTGGGAAACCCAGATTCAGTTGGCTATAACTCAGATGCAGAATTATATGACTGGGAGATGGAAAACTATGAAATTCGAGCAACAAGATGCTGGACCATTTAGGCCATCCCAAAAAAATCGACATGTCAATGTTTTTCTGTGTCCATAATACCAAAAATATTTGAAAGAAAAATTAGGGAATACCCTTCTTTAGCGCCAATCAAAACAAAAAACAAACAGTCTCTTCGGTATAAAGAGAGAGAATCACCAGTCCTTATATTGAACAAGTTTCCAAAAACATAGGTGAACACGATCGAATTCAAAGCCTGGTCGAAACCTTTATGAGTCAAGCTGCTTGATGGTGGGATACCCATCAGTCGAGACTACAAACATGGTCGACAAGTTCAACATACTTCATCAAAAGATTTGGAAGGAAGAAGCTAACAAATCAAGCGCAAAATACCCATCTTTGCATAAGGGAGGGACCCTAAAAAACACATAAGTATATGTGAAAAATAATGGAAAATACTTGGTTATAAGATGAGCGAGTATGGCTGCACCTATTTCCATCAACATTAGACGATTTACCAAATAAGTGGTATAAGATGGAGGAAGCACGTGGAGAAACATTCTTATGGAACGAACTGACAGAAAACTTCACCGAGGACTTCAAGGTCATACCGTAAGATGACAAACTAGTCGAAGAGACAAAACAAATAAAAACATTCGTAAAAGTGACTGTTAAAATAGTTCTACAACAAATCACAACCGACCGAAAGCATCATGTCACTGATATTCAGTCTAATAAAATACCACAGTTGACAAGACTTCGAACTAGAAACCGAGTGTACAATTGGGAAAAGCTTTCAATGGAAATATGACCATCCGGAAATGATGAAACCAATTAGAACAATATTCAAGGTTGAATCAACTGAAAAAGAAGATACTGACCAGATGACAACAGATGACTTCCCACCATCATTTTCACAATTCAAGGAAGGAAGTTGACAAATCAATGAAAGCAAGGCACCATAATGGATGGACGCAAAGTTTAAAACAAAAGAAGTCAACATATCCAATGATGATAGACCAAAAATGGAAAGAATAGGTGATTACTGGAATGAGGAGCAGACATTAGAAATAGTTAACCTACTAAAATAATTTCAGGATGTCTTTGCATGAGATTATAAAGACCTTAAAGGTTTAGTTCAGGAAATGGGCAAAATGAATATTGATATTAAACCTAATGAAAGACCTGTAAAGAAACGACATTACAAAATTGCTCACAAATATAAGGAGATAGTGAAAAAGAAATATACAATATGTTAGTGGCTGGTATTATCTACCCTATCAACTAGTCAAAATGGGCAAGCCCAATGGTCATACAGCCAAAGAATCATGACCCGGAAAGATTGAGAATTTGTGTTTATTTTCATGAGCTAAACAAAGTCACCCTAACAGACCCATTCCTGACTAATTTTGCAGATAAAATTCTCAACGAAGTCGCAGGACACGAGTGCTACTCGTTTACAGATGGATTTTCAAGATATAATCAAGTGCCGATAGCCAATGAGGATAAAAAGAAAACAACATTTGTGTGTGAATTTGGTTCATTTGATTATAGAGTTATGCCATTTGGTATGAAAAATGCACCAGTTGTATTCTCAAGAATAGTAGTTAAAGCATTCCAGGAATACATCTATAAAACAATGGCTGTCTACTTCGACAATCTACTCCATGTTAAAATATCACTGCAAATGGCTAAGTCTAACGGTTAGAAAGATACCGACAAATTCAGCTATCACTTAACATAAAGAAATGTATCTTTGTAGCCCCTATAGGAATTCTACTGGGACATATTGTAAGCAAAGAGGGAACAAAGGTCGATTTCGCAGAAATAAAAATCATTCTCGACTTGAAATCTTCAGTCAATCCAAAACAAGTCAGAGTTTTATTAGGGCATATAAGCTACTACAGGAAATTTATTCACCATTACTCAGATATGACATATCCTATATAAGAGTTATTAAAAGAAAATCAGGAGTATGAACGGAATGAAGAATGCAATGCATCATTCGAAAATATAAAGAAAAAATTAGTCGAGGCACCTATTATCTGATTCCCTAACTGGTCAGTAAAATTTCATGGACACATCCACGCATCTGGCATAGAAATCGGTGCAATATTGACGCAACCAGGAGATGATGGGATGGACTATCCAATCGTATAAAATAGCAGAAAATTAAACAAAGAAGAACATAATTACTCCACGACAGAAAGGGAAGCATTAGGAATGGTCTTTGCACTTAAAAAATATTGGGATTATCTATTAACTAAACCCTTTATATTTTACAACGATCACTGAGCATTGAAATATCTAGTAAATAAGCCTCTACATCATGGAAGAATATTTCATTGGTTGCTGTTATTTGAAGAATTTGAGTTTGAAGTTGTAGTTCGATCGGGAAAGCGAAATGTCGGACCCGACCCCTTGTCGAGAATCGACATAGGGGAGGAGCTGACAAGATTCGAAGATGATCTACTAGATGCACATTTGTTTAGAATAGAAGCGATACCTGCTGAACTAGAAGAGATAACAAAATTCTTAGAAAATGGACAAGCACCAGAAGGAATGAGTTCTAAAAAGAAGAAAATCTTAGCAATGAAAGATGTGTCTTATGCCTTAATAAACATGTTCCTCTATAAACTTGGTTTAAACGAGGTATCTGTTGATGCGTTCTAGAGCATGAGAGAGAGAGAGAGAGCATAATGTATGAAGCACATTATGGACCAACTGGAGGACATTTCCAGTCAGACACGAATGGTAAGAAGATCCAGCAGTCAGTACTATGGTGGCTGACATTAT
Organism: Pseudotsuga menziesii; assembly: GCA_001517045.1. Taxonomy (NCBI): domain Eukaryota; kingdom Viridiplantae; phylum Streptophyta; class Pinopsida; order Pinales; family Pinaceae; genus Pseudotsuga; species Pseudotsuga menziesii. The sequence goes on from LPNX011156401.1 coordinate 1,390,138, forward strand.
ACCATGATTATTGAAAATATGTCAATAAATGTGACCGTTGTCAACGATTAGGTCAACCCTTACCAAGCATTAATATGCCCTTAATGTTAGTAAATCCAAGTTTAACATTCAAAATTTGGGCAATCAAATTTATAGGACCATTCCCAGTACATGCTAGAAGGTTAGGAGAGTGCTAGATTATAAAAGTAGTCGAATACGTTACTAAGTGGGAAGAGGCAGATCCTGTCGAAACCTATTCTAGTGAAGTAGCCGCAAAATTTATATACGAACATAGCATTACTAGATTTGGTTGTTCATTGACTTTAATCAACAACCAAGGATCACATTTTATTAACAAAAATATTGCATCTTTAACAGACCAGTTCAAAGTTGAACATAGAAGGATCACATTTGATCATCCTCAGTCTAATGGTGCAATTGAAGTATTCAACAAAACTTTGACAAGAGGCTTAACAAAAATTTGTAATACAAAAAAAGATGACCCGGATGAGAAAATTCCTGCTTTCCTATGGGCATAAAGAACAACATATAAACGATCCATAGATCAGACACTGTTTAGAATTGTCTATGGGCAAGAAGTAGCCGCCCCCCTACATTTTCGACAATAGACACCAGTAATTGCCGACATATTACATATTAATGTCGAATAGGCTAATAAAGAGCGACTAATGCAACTAGATAAGTTAGAGGAACATAGAATAATTGTTATACAACACCAAGAAATCCGAAAGCAACAACGAAAAGCATGGCACGACCGAAAAATCAAAAACAAAAAACTTGTCGGTTGGAGACCTTGCATTGTTGTATAACAATCAAGTAAAAGGTATGCCAAAAAACTGCATACATAGTGGATGGTACCTTATATCATCAAAGAAATCAATGCCAACAAATCAATTCGTCTGAGAAAATTACAAGGTAAAGTATTTCAGAAGCTTGTTATGTAATGCCCTCTTCTGCTTAGGCATTGAGGACCAACCCGCTAACCGATGTGATTCCTGTAGGTTCGAGCGGGTACTGACAATCAAGGAATTAGCCAAAGACTGATGCCATATATAGAAGATCTAGGGCATCAATATTATATCACCATTGGGTCAAAGAGGGCCACCAAATCCAAAGGCCACTTGCATGCATGACATTCGGGCATTATTTAATGATGCATACACCCGATTAAGTCTCCATGGGCATGCATGCAAGTCAAATACAAATTAGAAGATAAAGCGACCTAATTAGGTCAAAAGTTAGGTTTTTCACAGTTGAAAGTTATAAAAGAAAGATAAAGTGAATGGAGAAGGCACTTATGTGATTATTGATTTGTGGAGTCGAATTGGAGAGCTTGGCAAGCTAAGTTGGGGTTGAGCGCATGCTCAACTAACTGGTGTATTTCAGCAGTGAAATCTATCTGCCATAGTTCATCATCAAGTTGGATCATCGAGGTTCAACACTAGTTCATCATCATGTTATATTCAATAGTTATTCTGGGAGGTTGATTATTCATCCAGCTAGAGGGTTTCACCGTCACACTGTGTCACCATGATCAAGGACAAAGCAATTCATTTTCCTACCTACAGGGTTCAGAACTTCTGCATGTTACTTCCATTCATTCTGGAGCACCTCCATTACCCTTCCCCTGGAAGAAGGACAGTTCAGCTTGAGTATCAAGCAAGATATCATCAGTGCTCCCCTTTTCTGGAAGCACTAATATGGATGGGCAAATTGATTTGAGGAGGCCTTCATGTTTTGGGCTAGTGTGCCTCTATTTCTTCTGCATGCTGCTTCCATCATCATCAGAGATGTATTTATAACCCTATTGCACATCATCTGGTATTCCAACAACAACTTATTTATTATTTTGGAGCTTATATAGTTTGAGAGGAGGGCGCATTCACCTATGGAGGATGATTTGGTGTATCTCCTTATTCCTTCAACAAAAGCCTTGCATGCTGGGACCAGTCTCTTCACCATCAACTGATCTATATACTAGTATGTACATGCATTTATTTCTCCTATTTTATAGCATCTCAGTATTTTTCTAGGGCACATATTTGCATGCAACTGCATGCATGCAAAGTTCGGGGTTTGCTTTCCTATTTGATTAAGGAATAAGTCTATTATCCATCTACAATATACACATAAACAACAAAATATCAGTTTGGGATATTACAGTGGTATCAGAGCTATTTTCCTTGCCATTTGTGGGCATGCAAAAATTATAAATGAATCTAGGAGACCCATACAACATTACTGACAGGAGACAGAGGTATAGAGATACAAAAGATGAGTTAGAGGACATAGATTTGAGGAACATAGAGTATCAGTTTGAAGAAGGAAAAGAAGCAATGGCCGATGATGATAAAATAGCTTTCAATAGCCTCATATCAGCCATAAAATAACTCACCATTGGGAAAAAATAAATGATGAGCACCTTTAGGAAAATGATTGAGAAGAATGGGCCTACCCCACACAGTACCTTATTTCCCAACAGTGATAAGGTATCCACCAATAGTAGTATGGAGCACTTACATACCAACATGTAGAGCCATACCCATCTATACAAGCCTTTCTGACCTACCATGCCTCAATTCTTAGATAGTCCAGCTGCAGTGCCTCTAGCACAAGCATAACCAGAAGAACCCATGAGTGCTTATCTGAGAGAATATAAGGCTTTATGAGAGGACTTCCATTCAGCCATGACCATCACATACTTCTGCCACTTTAAAAGTAAGAACAAACCCAAAGCTTACAATAGGCCATTCACCCAGAACTATGAGTTACAATGCACCGTAGGGAAACTGACTATCCCTACCTTTGAGGGCACCCGGGGTGGCCCAGCTAGGAATTGGGTGTAGAAGTTGGATACATACTTCCAGCTCAACCCCATGATTGAGACAGATTCCATTAAATTGGCTACTTTTCATTTGGACAGAGAAGCACATGAGTGGTGGTACCATGGGTTAGTGACACTAGGTCACAACACCATCACCTCATACACAGATGCTCATTGAGCGGTTTGATCAGAAGGATCTAGAGGTACACTTTAGGGAGATAGCACAACTCAAGCAGACAGGGAGTGCAAATGCTTTTATTTCTGAGTTTCGGAGGATAGCAGTCATGGTCACAGATATATCAGAGAGCAGGTTGATTATGTTGTTCACTGAGGCTCTCATTGAACCCTTATGGGGATGGGTCAAGTCTTATAGGCCCACCACCCTATCAGATGCCATCAGACAGACTAGATACTTTCAGGATGTAGTGCTCCAAAAATAGGTTTCCTTCTGTTGGCAGTCAGCAACAACCCCCTCATTTTTCCTGTTTTGGTGAAAAAATGATCAGTTCTCTTCTATAATTTATTTTAAAAGATTATATAAGAGTGCCTTCAGAATCTTCGATTCTGAAGGTACTCTCAATTTCAGAAGAGTTAAGAGTCATGTTAAAAATTTATGAAATACTTTCATAAATTTGATAAATTAGCAACTGTAAATCTTGTAAATTTTTATATATAATCAATTTTATCATTATTAATTCACTTGATTATATATAATTATTTAGGAGATTTCAGGTATAGTATGCTAATTAGTTTTTTCGAATTAAAACAAAGTCACATTTTGAATGTGTTTAAAATTTGGTTTTGATAAGGTATTTATTATCATAAGTTTTTGTAATTTTTATAACTAAGGGTGATTTATTGATTGAAATATTTTATATTAACCCTAAAGTTTAGATTTTACATATAACTTAATCCTTTAATATCTTATCATTACTTTGTGAAAATTGTACATATATATCACGAAATAACTAGAGTTCGAGCATATATCATTTCGAAATTTTCATTGTAATATAAACATAATAGTCGATTTTTATCACATAAACATAATCATAATAGTTTTATAAACTCTACATCCTATCACATCTTGTATTGAGTCATAGGTGATTGGGATTTTATGAAGTTATTTAAAACTATATTACATGTGTATATATGGTTTAGTTTTGAATGGCTCTTGCTACTTAGTTGTAGTTTCAGAAACCCTTGGGAACATTATGGATTGTTATGATGATTCCACATCAACCGGTTCATAAACACGATTGCCTTCCATGTGTAATTCTTGTTTATTATTGATTGACAGTTATGTTTAAGGTACATGATACGAATGGATGAATTGTTAACATCTGTTTACAAGGATCACTACGTTAAGATTGAGGTCGTATTGGCACTTGGTTTTGGTTTCAATTGTTTAACACCTATCAATTTAATTGACAGTTGTTGGGTCAATGATGAAATCGTGTCATTGGAATTCAATTCCATAAATGATTGATAGTCATTTCCATTCATGATGCTGTAAGAGGCTATCATTCTAGACTGGGTATTATCAATGCTTTGATTTTCGATCTCTGAATTGAATTACTTCGAATATGAAAGTTTAGTTAGAGTTTGAAGTTTTAACATACTGTTTTCTAAAGAATTCAGTTAGTCATGGCTAGTCTATCCATTAATCATAGCGTAAAACACTGGCTATTGTTCTCATTATTTCCAAATTTGGTTAACATGGCCAAAATTGGGGTTCTTGTTTCTATCACATATGAATCATTTGAAGATTTGACATTTCGCATAATGCCTTTCACTTGGATACCTATTCCTTCTATTTTCACAACCTCATTTGTTTCAACCCAAAACCAGAGTTGCAGTGAGGAGACAATGGCTCCTCTCAGTCGATTTGAGATTTCAGGGCCTGAGCTGGTTGAAGTTGATGAGAAGGTCGCTATACTGCTCGAAAATATTGGATGGGGTCCATTTTTCAGATGTTTCAGTGGTCATATGCAGAAATTACCAAACAATTCGCTATGAGCTTGAGGGAGAACATAGCCCAGATTGGGGGTTTTAAGTTTATAATTGACGAGGATAAGATTGCAGAAGCAACAAAGCTTCCTCAAACCGGAGAACGTTGGTTTAAAGGAGGAAAGGTCGATAAGAAGAGGTGTAGGTCATTACTGTTACCCTTACCCGCCAATGCAAAGTTAAAAATTGGGGTTTCAGCTAGGTTCTTAAAACCAGAATGGCGAGCGTATTATGAAATCCTAGTCAAGTATGTCTCTTGTGATGGCCGTCTCTCTCATCTTCATTATTATCATCTGCGATTACTGTTAGCGTTGAAGGGTTGTAAGCTCAATCTTCCTTTTTACGTACTTCAAAGCCTAAAGAAAATGGCACATTCAGTGCAAAGTACTATAGGCAACCCCGATAGGAGTTTGTTCCATCACGGTATGATTAAAATTTTAATCCAGCATCAGTTATCTCTTAGCTGTAGATCTTGGGATGAGTTCTTGGTTGAAAATAAACTAGGGTCAACACAGTATTGGCCAAACCCTCCTCCCAAAACTCATAGGAAGCGTAAAGCTCCATTAAAATATGAAGTGGATGATATTCATCAGGCTGAGTTAAGAGATAGTAAACTACAAGAAGTAAGTTCACCTGCAGAAACTCGTATTAGTAATGATAGAACCATTAAGGTTGATCCCTGCTATGCTGAAACAAATATGGACCAATCCCTATCTGACAAACGTTTCAGTACAGCTACAAAGGTGAATGATGAATTGACAAATGATGAAAATGTTGATGCTGTTACTCATAAAAACCCCTTTGATTTGTGTACTTCTAAAAAACTTGGTGATGAATCCATGCGAAAACTTGAACAGTTAGCACAGGTTTGTTGTGACAAAGGAAGTTTTGAGCCAAAAGGTTTTGTGTTCGTTCGTACACGAATATTCACTCGAAGCATGAATACGGAAACTACAGCCTCTGTTCCTATAACCATTCAGCAAAATACTCAGCCAGTTGTTGTCCAACTTGAGGATGATGTTTCATCTTTGATTCCCGAAACCACGCATATGGATGAACCTATTCCCATAGAGGAGAATCATGAAAAATCATTGGCCAAAAGCATTACTGAGCCAAGTAAGTTTGAAGTGGTATCATCATGTATGGATGCTTGTGGTTCTGGCCCTGAGCCATCGTTTATAAGCATTCCATCACCAGATCAAGATGTGAATAATCTTGATTCTTCTCAGTCTGATGATTCATGTCGTGACTAGGAAGAAAAAACCCTCCAACAAGTACTTGACAGAGTATATGAAACCAAAATCACAGAATTGAAAAATGAATTAAAATAATGTCAAGCAAATGCAGCCTTAAAAGATGAAGAAAATAAAACATTCAGGGCAGAATTACTAAATTGGGTTAATAGATGGAAGGACATGAACTTGAAGAAGAATTGATACAAGGAAGCCAATAAATCAATGATAAACACAAACCAGCACTTGCTTGAGCAAGTAGATCGACAGAAGCTAATAATTGTCAGGCTCAAAGCTAAACTTTCTGAAGCCAGAAGAGTAATCAATTTACAAAATAGAACCTGATGTTGTTTCTATTTTGGTTATATGGTTTATCTCTCTTTTTGACAGGTAATAAAAGTTTTAATGAGCATACCTACAAAATCGTAGATTTTGCAGGCATGCATATAATTTGTTTTGTTTTATTGTTTTTTTTTTGACAGAAGCATAGGGGTAGATAATATTAGTGTCGGTATTTAGCTACCGAAAGCTTGATACATAGATAATCAGCTACAAATATGCAAAATCGAGCCAACAGAGGGCAGGTGTGCCTTCCAATGGTCTAAAACTTTTATTTAATAATGGAGTCCAGAGCGTGGAGTAGAGAGCTTGTGGCACGCCTCATTTTTCTATCTTGGACTTCAGCTTGGCCACTTCAATTTCCAGAGCAGAGATTCTGTTGCCGAAATCGCCATGAGTATTGGCTTCATCTTTGAAGTTTGTTCGAGTTTCTTCCTTGAAATCGTTCATATTGCCGGTGAGATCAGCGCGCAGCTGTCTCAGCTCATTGTTCAGAAGATCCCATGACTTTTCTCCAGCTTTGGAGACCGCCTTTATTTTCTTGTCATTGTCATCCAGCTTTAACCGAAGTCGACCCATTACTGCTTCCAGAGAGCCGATTCTTGTCTCTGCATTAACTCCTGAGCTTGAAGAATCATCAGATGCCATATTGCTTGAGTCGAAGGTGGAGACCGCGCGAGTCTTGAAGAGCTTGAGCGCAGAAATCTCAGGGATAGAGACACAGGGCAGCTTGCAAAGGGATCTGGAGTCGTGGAGGAGTGGTAACTTCTTTAAAACTTGCAAGAGGAATCCCAAGGGGCGAGAAGGACAGGCGTGCTGCCAGAATGCAGGGCATCTCTGCCAAGGGAGAGAAAAACGAGGGTGCCCAGGCCGAATGAGGAGGCTGAGTGAAGATCCTGTATCCCCAACAGCTATGGAATGTCACATCTTTGATAATCTCCATCAGTACATAAGATGCTTTGGTCCAGCGCCACTCCTTTATTAGCTTCTTTATCAGCTTGCACATTCAGCGCGCGGATCACATGGAAATACCTGATGTTTTGGAAGTATTTGCTCAGATGTAGGATTTTATGAAAGATATGGCTCAGTTTTATATGAGGGGGCACCTTTTTGGTAATGAGGGCGTGGATAAGAAGCCTGAAGTCCCTGAAGATTGATATTTTGTCCATTCCTTTAGCCCGAGCAATTTTTAAACCCTGCCATAAGCCACAGAACTCAGCCACATTGTTAGATTCTATACCTAGCCCCCAGGCGAACCTGCTGAGTGTGATTCCATCGGCTGAACTGATTATTCCTCCAGCACTTGCAAGGCCTGGATTTCCCTTCGAAGCACCATCGAAGAAGAGGCTAGGTTCATTCAGGGATGACTTCCAGCGCCTGAAATCAGAGTCTTCAAGTCTAATTTCTCACTGCTCTGTCTTAGGGGCGAGACGAGGGGTGCCAGGATGGATTCTGGAAGTTAACAGGCTTAACCAACGTAGCTCATTTTGCTGGATCTGGGTGGAGATTTTAAGAGAGCTGTTACTTTCCAGAGCTTCCCCTAGAATGGCTCTAGCCTGAGCAGAATTCTTCGAGGAGTGGATTCTTGATTTCTAAAAATTCGGTTATTTCTCTCGAGCCAGATTTTCCAGCTTGTGGCTTTTGGAAGCCAATCCCAAGCAGATTTAAGCAGAGCCTTTTTGGTCAGATTGAAGGGAGACAGAGACTTCCAGGAAGAGAAGAGCTCATGAACAGAGTGGGGCAGGTGGATGGCATGGTCTAAGTTCAAGGCTTGGAGCCAAACTTCTTTGGCAAAGGGACAGTCCAGAATGATGTGATCCATAGTTTCTTCATGGAGCTTGCAGAGAGGGCAGTGGGAGGGTCCTTCCATGCCTCTTTTCTTCAGGTTATCTCCTGTGAGGATGCTTTGGTGGGCTAAAGACCAGCAGAAGATATCAATTTTAGGTGTGAAAGGATTGGTCCAAATAAACTTCCAGATGGATGGATTGGGGGCAGCATAGGGGATGGCTTGAATATCCTTGTAACCTTCAGAAGTTGAGTATCTTCCAGAGATCCCCCAACCTCTTTTATCATTGGAAGCTCTTTTGAGAGGGGACTTGCCTTGGAGGAGAGCAATCAAGGTATCATCTTCAGAGCTCAAATCAGGAGGGATGAGGCCTAAATCCTAGCCTGTCCAGTAATTTCCATCCCAGGCAGAAATATCCCAAAGCGATGTGGCTCCTTTGTCCAGAAGCCACCTTTGAATGTTGCTGACTTCCAAATTTGAA
>LPNX011156401.1:1398980-1419968 GCA_001517045.1 Pseudotsuga menziesii
AGCTTTATTGCAAAGTTTATAGATTGGGGATCCCTTCCTCAGAGGGGGCTGTAGGTCCAGACATCTTTTCCTAGGTCATGGGAAGTATTTTTTCCGGATTACTTCTTTGCTCCAGCTGTTTTTCCCTGAGATCAACTGCCAGAGCAGCTTGGCTCCCAAAACCAGGTTTTGGGAGGTAATACTTCTCACTTGGAGACCGCCTTCATTGCGGGGCTTTTTGATCTTTTCCCAACTGACCAGATGGATTTTTTTGTTATTTCCTTTACCTCCTTCCCATATGAATTTCTTGAGCAGTCCTTCAATCTTGTTAACAACCGAGAAAGGGGCAAGTAAAATAGAAGACTGATAAATCGGCATACTATTGAGGACAGATTTTATGAGAATAGTTTTACCAGCTAGATTGAGCCAATTGGCCCCCCAATTATTAATTTTGCTTTTCATCTTGTCAACAATAGGATCCCAATCTGCAGCTTTGATGTTGTTTTTACAGATGGGAATACCAAGATACGTGAAGTTTTCCCAGTCTTTGGTTCCTTCCATCCCCAGTGATCTGGTGATATTCCTTAAATCCCTTGTTGTACAATTCCAGGTGTAGATTTTGCTTTTGTGGAAATTTATTTTGCTTCCTGATATCTTTTGGTATAAATCCAACTCTTTTTTGAAATGTTCAGCAGAGTGAACAGAGGCTCCTCCTAGCAGCAGCGTATCATCAGCGAACTGGGCGTGGTTGATGTTCCTGACATTGTTCACCATTTTGAGCCCTGGAAGCATGTGGATTTCCTGACTTAGGTTGAGTTGGAAGCTGAGCATAGAGGCCTGAATGGCGTAGAGAAGGGGGGAGAGTGGGCATCCCTGCCTTAACCCTCTGGAGGCTTTGAAGAAGCTAGTGGGCCTTCCGTTTACGAGGGGGGATATCCATGGATCACCGACACAGCCTTTGATCCAGCTTATGAAATTGGGGGAGAAGCCCAATTTTGCCATTACTTCAAATAAGAAATCATGCCTAACTCGATCAAAGGCGTTGTCTAAGTCGAGTTTGATGACCATACCTCTTTCTTTACGCTGGAAGCTAGAGTGGATAGCTTCTTGGACAAGAATGATATTGTCCAGGATTTTCCTACCTTTGATGAATCCTCCTTGGTTTTCTGGGATGATCCGAGGGAGAATTCTTTTCAGCCTGGAAGCAATGATCTTTGTTATGAGCTTGTAACCAGTATTGCACAGCGAGATGGGCCTAAATCGCTCGAAGGAGGTGGCTCCTTTTTATTTTGGAATCAGGGCTAGGAATGAGGAGTTAGTGCTGCCTCCCAATTTGTTGGTTTTCTGAGAGTACCGGATCATTCTTAGGAGGTCATATTTTATTATTTCCTAGCAGACGGTGAAGAATCTGGTTGTAAAGCCATCCGGACCAGGCGCGCTATCAGGTTTCATGATTGAGAGAGCATGTTTAACCTCATCCATGGTGATGGGCGCTGTCAGAAAATTATTATCCTCCATAGAAATAAGATGAGGGATGAGATCAAAGGGGTGGGAGGAGATGTCTATAGGGTCTTCCATTGGAGCGGTGAAGAGATCCGAGAAAGTTTCCACTGCTGCGTTTTTTATACCTTCAGGATCTTGGATCAGAACTCCTTCATACTGAATTTTTGAAACAGCTTTGTAATTCTTACGTTCCTCTGCTTGCTTATGAAAATATTTGGTGTTTTTGTCTCCACCTAGAAGCCAGAGGTTACGTGACTTTTGACGCTGATACTCTTCTTCTTGTCTGCAGGTGGAGAAGAACTTCTTTTGCAGGGTTTCTTCCATAATGAGGCGCTGGTCATTCGCTGAAGAGGAGTCCAGGCTGACTTGGAGCGATTCCAGCTCGGCTTGGGTGAATTCTCTGATAGCAATCGGAGAAGGGATACGCTTGGCCCAGGCTTTGAGGGCGTTTTTGAGTCTTTTTAACTTGGATTCCCAGATGAAGGAAGGAGATCTAGAGAGAGTGGAGTTCCAGGAGTCAGAAACAATTTGAAAAAAACCAGCATGCTGGGTCCAGAGGGGGCTGAACCGGAAGGGGATAGGCCCGAGATTTTGGTCAAGATCTAGAGCGAGAAGGATAGGTTTATGGTCGGACGTGCAGTGAGGGAGGATTTTGGAGGAGACTAACAGGCCCAGATCAAGATAGGAGGAGTGAACAAGAAAGCGGTCTAGCCGGGCTGCGACATGGCCAGGGCCAATTCTTTTGTTTGTCCAAGTGAATTTACCTTTGCTAGGTTTGATGTCGATCAGGTCCCAATCAGAGATGAAGTCTTCAACCCATTCCCTTGACAGATCTCTAACCGGGTTGCCTCCTTTCTTTTCACCAGCTGCCAGTGTTACATTTAGATCTCCAGCAACAATAATATTTTCTCGATTCTGCACCTGGAGAAAGGAAACAAGAGTATTCCAGCACTCTTTTTTTTCCGCATGCATAACAGGAACATAAAGATTGAAGAGGCTTACCGTTCGTCCAGATTGCTTGTGGATGAGTTTGGTGAAAACCCAGTGCATAGTTCGTTCTTCAGCTTCAATGTCATACAAGGAGGGGTCCCATAAGGTGGCTATTCCCCCGGACGCGCCTCTGGAGTTGTTGCCAATACATGTACCTTTTTTCCAGAATTTTTTCTTGATTTGGAGGACAGCAGATTCCTCCATTTTAGTTTCTTGGAGTAGCAAAATTTCCGGCTTATGAATTCGGATTAGATCTCTTAAAGCATCTTCCTTCAAGGTAGAGCCTAGACCTCTGCAATTCCAAGAAATGTATTTCATTAACAATAATGGGAGGAGGGGTTGGCCTCTTTGAAGGCCTGAGTAGCACCTTTTTTTGATCGAGTGTTCATGATCCCTTTTAGTGTTTTTTGAGAGCCTTCTAAGACTGCTACATGGGTTGCTTCTTCTCTTTGTTTCTTCTTGGATTTCCTACCTCTTGGAACTTTGAGAGGAATAGAGTACAGACCGCTTGAGGAGGCGCCTTCATCCGAGTCTTCATCTGGATTTGAGTATAGCATCAGGAGATCTTCATTTAATTCTTTGGGGGAACCTGGAGTAGCAGCCCCCTCCAGGGGTTGGTTTATTTCCCCAGGCTCCAACTGATAAGCGTTTTGGCTTCCAGATTCTTTTCTATTGGTTTGCTTGGATGATTGGGGTTCATCGCTCCCTGTGATTTGATTTGTCCCATTCAGGTTGGGATCCAGGTGCTCATTAGGGATTGCGATAGGATCCTCTTTTGAGCCTTCTGTGGAGGGCTTAATAGTGCTTGCATGCAGGTTTTGCATGTCCATATTGGTCCTCTTTTCCGGGTTCTTAGCATTTGATTTGCCTCTCTTGGCCTTTTGCCATCCTTCTCCTTCTTCTGAGCTCTGATTTTTCGGGCAGTTTCTTTGGAAGTGGCCATGTTCATGACATTGACGGCATTTGAATGGCAGCTGTTCGTAGTCGAGCTTTTGGTAGTATAGCCATTCTCCAACTTTGAGCTTGACAGCTTCCGGCAGGCCTGCTTCAAGGTCAACCTCGACACAAATTCGGGCACACGAGTATTGACCTTTATTATCAGCTTTATCAATGTATTTTCCTAATGCGTTCCCAATTTTTTCCAGGGTTGGGGTGTTCCAGCAATGGACTGGAAGGTTGGGGAGCCTAACCCATACTGGAACTTCCTTCGGCACATCCACTTCTGCATTGAAGTCTGGGGTCCATCTGTTAAGGTACAGGCCTTGAGGTCCCATGAAATATGGACCATTTCTGAATATCAGATCTCGATCTTCTTTGGAAATAAACTCAAAAATGAAGAAGCCACGCCCTACTGGGTAGCAGGTCACACTATTCTTGAGCTGGGGTCTCCAGTTCCGTTGGATCCAGTCATCTGTGGTTTTGGTTGATGGCCAGAGCCCCATGAACTGGCCTACCAAACCCCGATCTGACAGTGCTAGGGCGATCTTGATAGGAATTTCGCTTGGAAGATCAATTTCCGGAATTGAATCTAGCTTTTTAATGAATTTCGGGATGGCTGGGGCAATAGGAGCGGCTCCAAGAGGGCGGAGCAGCTGATTGAAGGCATCCGTGGCTGAAGAGGACGAGGGAGGGGGAAGCCCTCCCTCAGGCGAAGCCATGAGCGGCTTGGAGAGGACCAGGACGACAGCAGCTAAAGGAGGGCGCGGCCTGGCTCCAGCGCAGCAGCGATCTCGATCCTTCAACAATTTGTTCTAGACATCCTTTGTTTTGTTTTATTGTTATTTCTTTTAACATGGTTTTAATAAGAATTTTATTTCGCTTATTACAGGTGTACATGGTATCATTATCCTAAGCAAACACAGGATGTTTTTGTTCACAGTTGGCATACATTAGTGCTTCTGGAAGGATTGGATGTTCAAGATGGCCACAAATATGTCAGTTCCTATGAATCAGGAGATAATACAGGCTAGTCATTTAATTGACAATTTTATCCCATAGTATAATGTTTATGACAGGTGTCTTTTTAAGAGATTCAATGCAACTAAATAGGAATAGGATTCCTGTTGTATTCATTATAGCACTTATTAGAAACTGAAATGAAAGACTAGTGGGGTTATATAAACTAGTAATTTCGATGTAATCATGGATGGAGTATGAGAAGAAAAACATCATTGAAATATCATTTCAGTACTAGTTTTATCTCTTTACTGGAGTTTTACCTTCGGAGAAGGAGTGTGACTTCAATTTCTTAGACTGATATCACTGTTTGGTACTATTTTTGAACACCTTATATATATATATATATTTCAATACATTATCTTCTAGTTATACTACTGGTACAATTATACTTGGTTATGATTGTAGTCATTATTTAATATTATACTCTGTTAACACAATATTGTTATTTGAATGAATATGTTACTATATTGAATTGATCAATATTTTTATTGAAAATTCGAATCTTAGTAATATACATATTTATGTTTATTTTGATTTCATTTGTATTATTACAATGTTTTCATTATGAATATTATCTTTTGTTCAGATATTTGGTATTGATTATTGATTGTTAATTAATAAAACATTCCAGAAAAGTTTAAAGTAGTTGTCTATTTTAAATTTTATGTTATTGAGAATATATAACAAAATGATTTAATGTGAATGATTTAGATATTTTCATTTAAATCTTAATCATTTATCTTTTTGTTTACTTGAAATTTTAATTAATAATTAATATAGTATTTACATTGCTCTCAGCTAGGATAGAATAATTAGTTAGTTTTAGCTTTAGTGTAGTTTATATTTAACAGTTGTTAAATAGGATTAGGTTAATTTCATAATATTTATAATAGTCTTTTTGAATTAGAATATTTGAAGCAAAATCCTTAAAAAATTGAAGACTTTCATTAAGAAAGCATTTTAGGACAACTTAGGCTCTAGAAAACTAATTCTAGGGTTTATTTAAATAATAATTAGATTAGGATAATTTTTTTTACTGAATTTTAATTTCTCCTTAAGAGAAAAGTTCAGTTGGTAGCAGGACCATAACCTGCGAGATTTTGCCATCCCAAACACACCAGAAGCTGCTTTAAGCGACTTGCGTGGGCTTAATCTCCTTAGTTGGCCTAGGTCAGAAAATCAGGCCAACACCTCCCAGGACCAATTTTCCTATTAAAGATAAAGAAAGGAAACCCTTCTAGAAAGAATGGACCAAGAAATAATGGATGGACAATGATACCGGACAAGACCTTAGAAGAAAAACATTATGTTTCACTTGCTAGGAACCATGGATACCAGGTCACAGATGTTTAGGAAAAGGAAAGACCTATTACATAGAGGATTATTCTGACAGTGAGGAGGATGAGGATTACTAGGATTAGGAGCAGGGAGAGAAAACAGAGAAAGTTGTTGTGGGACAGGCCTCAGGAGGTACCATTGCTACCATGACAAGGGTTCCTAGATTCCACACTCTTCGGATCAGAGGTACCGTACAGGGCCACCTAGTGGGAGTAATGATAGATGGTGGGACATCCCACAACTTCATTGATGTTGCATGGGTTAAAAAAAGAGACATTTAGATTGAGATCTTTGATGGGTTTTTGGTAGCAGCAATAGGCCACACCATGGAGTGTAGTCAGGGGATTCCTAAATTAAAGGTAACACTTGAGAATTATATAGTGATAGAGACATTCTATGTGGTAGATGTACCTGACATGAATGTGGTACTAGGAGTTCAGTGGTTGTATTCCATAGGGAAGTATTCCACAAATTACCAGACCATGGAGATGGAGTTTACATGAGCAGAAGGATAGAAGGTGGTATTGAGAGGGATGAATACCTATCCTCCCACAACAATGACATCACACAGGATGGAGGAAGTACTCCGACATGGAGATATTGAGTGGGTTGCAGAGTGTATGGTTACCTTCAGGAAACCACTAGATGAGGCCACACAATATCCAGAAGATATAGAGGCCTTACTACAGAAGCACAAGGCAATATTCGAAGACCTTCCAACAGGTCGACCTCTAGATAGGGGAATTGAGCACATTATTGAGTTAAAGGAGGGGACCCAAGTAGTTATAACCACTCCTTATAGACATCACAAGAGGTATAAAGATGAGATCGAGAGTATGATTAGGGAACAACTCAAGCTGGGGTACATTAATCC
This sequence comes from Pseudotsuga menziesii, assembly GCA_001517045.1. Taxonomy (NCBI): domain Eukaryota; kingdom Viridiplantae; phylum Streptophyta; class Pinopsida; order Pinales; family Pinaceae; genus Pseudotsuga; species Pseudotsuga menziesii. The sequence continues at coordinate 1,405,624 of LPNX011156401.1, forward strand.
TAGCTCCAGTCCCTTTGCATCTTCAGTAGTGCTAGTGAAGAAAAAAGATGGAACCTTATGCATGTGCACTGATTATAGGGAACTCAATAAGAAGACCATAAAGAATATGTATCCTATCCCTAGGATTGATGAGTTAATGGATAAACTACACGGGGAAAAGTAATTTCCCAAAGTTGATCTCTGCTTAGGGTACCATCAGATTCGGGTAAGGGAATAGGATGTTCCAAAGACTGCTTTCCATTGCCACTACGGACATTATGAGTTTCTAGTGATGCCATTTGGTCTCACTAATGCACTAGCTAATTTCCAGTCATGCATGAACCATATCTTCAGGACACAGTTACGTAAATATATTCTGGTATTCTTCGACGACATATTAATATACAGTCGAACTTGGGAAGAACATTTGAGACATCTTGATGAAGTACTTAGTATTCTACAGGCGTAGTCACTATGAGTTCGACATGCAAAAGATGTTGTACTTAGGACATGTGATAGGGGCCAACGGGGTCCAGGTGCACTTAGAGAAGATTCGGGCAATTTTGGATTGGCCTACACCTAAAAATGTGACAGAATTGAGGGGCTTTTTGGGCCTTTACACCTACTACAGGAGGTATGTCAGCGGATTATCATAGATGACCGCACCCCTCATAGATATTACCAAGAAGGGGGCATTTAGTTGGTCGGAGGCAGCACAACAAACATTCAAGAAAATGAAGGAGGTAATGAGTTCATGCCTAGTATTATATTTACTAGACTTTTCTCAATCCTTTGTGTTAGAATGTGATGCTTCAGGGGAGGGAATTGGGGCAATTTTGATGTAGAACAACCACCCCATTGCATTTGAGAGCAGGAAGCTCAAATACTATGAGCACCACTATTCAATATATGACAAACAGATGTTAACCATCCTCCATACGCTAACCAAGTTTAGGCAGTACTTAGTGGGTGCCAGGTTCAAGGTTAAGATAGATCACAACAGCTTGAAATACTTCCTAGAGCAGAAAGAGCTAAACGAGAGACAACAGAAATGGGTAAGTAAAATTCAGGCTTATGACTTTGATATTGAGTACGTAAAGGGGAAGAGAAATGTAGTGGTCGATGCACTTTCTAGACGACTAGCTACTTTATCCCTTATGAGCATCTCATCAGATTGGAGGTCTCATATTTTGGTTGAGTACTCCAAAGATAAGTTTGCTTGCGAGCTATTGGATGGACATATTTAGGATGATAGGTACAGGGTCATTGATGATATCATACACTACAAAAACAAAATCTTCTTGGTTCCAGAGTCTCCCCTCAAGAAGAAAATATTACAGGCATCACACGATTCACCATTAGCAGGGAATCAGGGGTTTCTCAAGACCTACAGATAGATTAGAGAAAGGTTCTCATGGAAGGGCCTCAAGAAAGATGTGATAAAACATGTGAGGGAGTGCAGCTTGTGCCAACAAAACAAAATAGAGCACATCCACCCAGCTGGTTTACTACATCCCTTTCCTATTCCCGAGTAGAAATGGGAGAGCATCTATATGGACTTCATTACTGGGGTGCCTAAGGTTCAAGGCAGAGACTGCTTGTACATAGTAGTGGACAGATTGACCAATTTTGCTCACTTCTTTGCCATATCATCAGATTATTCAACAGCACAGGTAGCAGAACTATTTTTCAAAGAGGTATTTAGACTCCACAGGTTACCCAAGACCATTGTCAGTGATAGGGACAGCAAATTCACAGGAGCCTTTTGGAAAGAGATTTTGTGGTTAGTGGGGACCGAGTTAGCCATGAGCACAAGTTATCATCCACAGAGTGACAGGCATACAGAGATTGTCAACAAGTGGATTGAGGGATACTTGATAAATTACGTATTAGGTCAGCAGAGGACATGGATCAAATGGTTGCACTTGGGTGAACATTGTTACAACACCACCTACCATATGACCATTGGGATGACCCCTTTCCGAGCCCTGTATGGGTATGATGCTTCCACTTTCGCAGACCAGATATTTGGCGATAGCAGGGCCCCCAAGGACAAAGAGTGGATTCAGGAGGGTCAATATATCCTCAAGATACTTAGGGAGAACATACAAGCTACTCAGAATCAATAGAAGATATATGCGGGCAGACATAGAGTTGAGCGTAGTTTTGAGGTGGGACACTTCGTTTATTTACACCTCATTAGAGGAAATTTGGGGTCTAAAATGGGCCTTATAAAAAACCATGCCAATAATCAATTTTGTGAGTTGGAATTCAAGAACCAATAGAACTTCAATAAAACGAGTCAACCATAATGGTTGAATTAACCTATTTGTCATAAAAGAAAACTACTTTTTTTGTTCGTATTTTCGACATATCTCCCTTTGTTTTTACTCAAATTTCAGGAAGGAGAGCTTGTTGGATACAGAATTTAATTCCACATCCAACAAGTACCCACACTGCATACTTTTGATGGACCCCTCTACCCCAAAAATAAGAAATACCTGAAAAAACATGATGATGATGTCATCATCACATTTTTTTAGGCATTTCTTGTTTTTGGGGTAGCGGGGCCTATCAAAAGTATGCACTGTGGGTACTTGTTGGATGTGGAATTAAATTCTGCATCCAATGAGCTCTCCAACTCAGAATTTGAGTAAAAACACAGGGAGATATGTCGAAAATATGAACAAAAAAAGTATTTTTTTTCATTCTTCCTCCAAAATTAATAAGTATTATTTTATCATTTTCCTTAGGAGGAAAGATATGCCTATAGAGGAGGCCACTTGGGAGGGAGAACATGTGTTACAGCACCCAACTTTACAGTTGCTTGAGGGCAAGCATATTTGAGCGGGAAGGACTGTAATGTCCTCTTCTTCTTAGGTATTGAGGACCATCCCACTAACCTATGTGATTCTTGTAGGTTCGAGCGGGTACTGATAGTCAAGGAATCAACCGAAGACTGATCCCATATATATAATATCTAGGGCATCAATATTATACCACCATTGGGTCAAAGAGGGCCATCAAAGCCAAAGGCCACCTGCATGCATGACATCCAGGCATTATTTAATGATGCATGCACCCGATTAAGTCTCCATGCGCATGCATGCAATTCAACTACAAATTAGAAGATAAAGTGACCTAATTAGGTCAAAAGTTAGGGTTTTTACAGTTGAAAGTTATAAAATAAAGATAAAGTGAATGGAGAAGAAACTTATGTGATTATTGATTTGTTGAGTCAAATTGGAGAGATTGCCGAGCTAAGTTGGGTTTGAGCGCATGCTCAACTAACTGGTGTATTTCGGTAGTGAAATTTATCTGCCCTAGTTCATCATCAGGTTGGATCATCCAGGTTCAACACTAGTGCATCATCAGGTTACATTCAATAGTTATTCTGGGAGATTGATTATTCATCCAGCCAGAGGGTTTCACCGTCACACCGTGTCACCGTGATCAAGGACAAAGCAATTCTTTTTCCTACCTATAGGGTTCATAACTTCTGCATGTTACTTCCATTCATTTTGGAGCACCTCCATTACCCTTCCCCTGGAAGAAGGGTCGTTCAACTTGAGTATCAAGCAAGATATCATCAGTGCTCCCCTTTTATGGAGGCGCTAATTTGAATGGGAGAATTGATTTAAGGAGGCCTTCAAATTTTGGGCTAGTGTGCCTCTGTTTATTTTGCATGCTGCTTCCATCATCATCAAAGAGGTATTATAACCCTAGTGCACATCATATGGGTTTCCAGCAGCAGCTTATTTATTATTCTGGAGCTTATACAGTTTGAGAGGAGGGCGCATTCACCTGTGGAGGATGATTTGGTGTATCTCCTTATTCCTATGGAAGAATCCTTGCATGTTGGGACCAGTCTCTTCAACATCAGCTGATCTATATACTGGTATGTACATGCATTGATTTCTCTTATTTTATAGCATCTTAGTATTTTTCTAGGGAACATATTTGCATGCAACTGCATGCATGCAAAGTTCAGGGTTTGCTTTCCTATTTGATTAAGGAATAAGTCTATTATACATCTACACTATACACATAAACATGAAAATATCAGTTTGGGATATTACATGTTAAAGGTGCCCGACTAAAACGACACGAAAACTGAAAATCTATTAAAATAAAATAGTTTCATGAAACTGTTAACAAAAATTGAAAAAATCTATAAGAACCATAAAAACCTAAAAACAACAAAAGAAACAATCCAGCAAAATCAAAATGACAGGGAATTACTCTCAGGAAGGAAGTATTAGAATACCATTCAGAATAATTAGACACTGACAACATAATCATCGACATGACGAACACCGCCCATCCCATCGAAATTCTCACAACCATGATGCATATCGACGAAAAGAAGGCCCACCGTCCAATCAAATCATCATGATTACTGACAGAAGGAGCGCCAAAACCAACATGCATTAAAAGAACTTTCAACAAAGCATCCTTCACAGTCAAATCCACCATTAATATCTTCATCGACCAGATCGATGCTCGCTCCACCTATAAATACCACATCAAATGAAGACTTCACATCATTCTATGAAGAAATAGAGAGATAGAGCTATCAGACTCTCGAGATTAAGATATCTGTTTAAGAACCATAGCATTTTACTGACAAAATGGCACCGAAAAAGCCAAGATTTGCAACTAGCAAAATGAAAGAGCTAGAAACTTCCATAACCCCATTGATGCAAAGGCTGGAGAACATCCGTAAAGTGAAAGTCCTGGAATATTCATGGTAACGACAATGGAAAGAAATTAAAACATGGATGTACAATGACAACAAACTGGCAAAAGAAGCTCAAAAAGTGAGCGCTAGCTCCATTCTACACTACCTCGATGCACCTCTCATGGAAAAATTTGGGGGAATGAAGGAGATTATTGCAAAATTCATTATTAGTAGGTACCACAAGGGAAAATTTTACTTCGACAAACCTATAGAAGTATCCGACGGGGTCATCTACAAAATAACAGGACTATCAAACAAAGGTGAACCGGTTCTAGTAGGTTCAAAGCCAGTATTCGTCGAAAAACTAATAGGGACTCCAACAGGGAAGAACTCTAAAGGACTGATAATCAACCGGATTCAATTCACTACAACCAATATAGAAGAAAAATTGTTTCTACAGGATTGACAACTACAGGGTGTGGATGTGATTTAAGACTCGACATGTTGGATGCCGTCGACAACGTAGCGGAGATAGAAAAAACTTGCTACCAGGAACAATACCTAGCTGACCTTATCAAGAATATATGTATAAAATTTTAGGAGGAAGGAGCAACAATTAGATTTCCATCTCTGATCATATGGATTGCAATGTATTATATGAGACCTATCGGGCACCCACAATTCCTTGAGCCGACAAGATTCAGTATGTGGAACTTCCATCCATTTTCAATGGTTGGGGATTCTCAAGAGATAGAAGAGGCCAAGGTCTTGTTATATACTTGGTTTCAAAATTTAAAGATCAAAACAACTAGATGGAGGGTACCCCAGAATATTTGAAGAAGTTTTCTGCCATCAACACACATACAGTGAGAGCTAGACTACACCGTAGTCTGGTTCATGCAAGGAGCTGTAGGAAAGGCCAAGCATCTCGATTATTACCCATCAGCCAGAGATATCTTCGCAGAACTAGCCCGACAATCTAACACAAAAATGACCATACTAGCAATTGCAAAGAAAAATGATCAGTCGATTATCGAGCCCTTAACCGGCCAAGAAAAAGAGGAATATTATGAAGTACATCTTCATATCCGCACTTTTACCCTGTAGGACACCCTAATAAAAGATGTAAACGCTCTTCAATTAGTTACAGCATCATCGATGCAACAACAAGTTGAACCGACACAACATGAGGAGGAGGCTGAGCAGACAAATGAGGAAACCCAATCTAACAACTTACCGCCGAAGTATGCTATGAAAAAAAATAACATCCGACAACTAGCTTTGGAAATATCTAAATTATGGAAGAAGAAAATCACTCCAATTAAAGGAAAAGGGAAACACATACTTATTCTCCCAGAGGAATCTGATGATGAGGATGAGTTACACGCCAGAGCTACTGAAATATTGGAGGATGCTGCTAAAAGTAAGATATCTATCGAAGACCAACTCAAAAAATTCATTAAAGAAGAAGAAAAGTAGCCAAGAAAAAATAATGTAAGAGTCGTCACCCCTCCTGAGGTTGAGTCTGTTGATTTAACCACCACTCAACCACTTTCATCCCCAACCCAGATATTCCAAGAAGAAGTACAAAACTAGACCTCTGTTACCCCAACAATCCCATACATGCAAGCATTATCTGAAAAAATCCACACAAATTTTGATAAATACGTTGACCTTCAAGAATTTATCAACCAACTCCCCAACCTTTTCCCTTTTGTTCAACAACTAAATACAACAAAACTAGTTGTCGATTCAGGCCCCTCATGACAACTTCTTACAATTCCCCAACACCCTGACTAACCACAAAGGTCTGCACCAAAACCATAGATTATTGGAGTTATTAAATCCACATTTCAAAGAAATCCCGAAAAAACCTTTGAAGTTGTGGCATCCCATATCTCATCATTCATACCATCCACTGGAAATCCCTTACTTCCGATCAATGGATTCGATGAAGGAGCCATATCAGATGAACTTGTTGCAAATGACAAGTTGAAGTATTACCAATAAATCAAGAAATGGTCGACTTCATCGATTCTGTCGATCCTAATGAACCTGTCGACTCACCACCAGTGGTTGAAAATACTATGCCGATAGGCTCCATCCAGAACCTTCCATCGAATTCATAGCGCCTACCTTTCCCTACACCACCTTCAGTCACAATTCCACCCTCCACACCACCGTCAATTATACAACCATCTACTGACCCCCTTCCCGAAACACAATTAGTAAACCTTGATATACCAAGCAGTACAACAGAACAACAACAGACAAGACCATTGCCGACATGAGTAGATGAAGCACAAAATAGAGACCAATCACGGAGAAAAAGAAGTGAAATAAAAGAGAAAACGAAAAAAGAGAAGGAACAACAACAAATACAATCGACACAATAGCAGGTACCATCAGTCATCAACCTGGATCAGCTAGGGTATACCACAATGATGGTTACACAAAAGATCATGGATGCTGAGTTGGACCGCCTGATGGAATCCCTCAATAAAGAATCCAAACTAAGGAAAGAAAGAAGACATGCACAAATTGAAAAACTCAAAACCGAACAAATGGAATTTCTAACGAGATGCAGGGATTTGGCACAAAAAGTCATTCAAGTACCAGAAGGAGTAGACACCGACATACCATTGGATCAGGCATACCAATTGCTTGAAAGTGTCATGTCTAGTCTTCAAACTCAACTACAAGAAAAGAAGGAAGAAAAGATAGAACATACCTCTGTATTGTTAAGAAATCAATATACAACATTCTCGAAAGCTCATAAAGTATTGAAATAACATTTTGAGGAATCTATTGTCACAGAGGAAGTCCTAAGAAGTTGGGTCACCTATTATGGCCAATTATTTCAACAGCTGAGGAATACACACGAGCACATTAAATCATCACAAATCTAGCAAGGAAACACATAAGAGATGAATAAAAAAATTCTATACCAACTTGTAGTAGAGACAACAAAACTGAACAAACTTGAGAAACAAGCACACCAATGGATAAATCAAGCCAATCCTAGCTTGGACAACCTTGACAAGATTCGTCCGCACATGTAGAGATTACTTGACACTGCAGAGGATAAAGCACATTTTTTAGGTCTCGACATGAGTACTATTATGGACTTGTTGATATAATATAAGATGTCGAACTTATTGAGCCTCAAAACCTTGACCATCAATATCCAGAAAGCACTCCGCAATTGAGAAGAATTCCAGCGCCAGTTAACATTTACGACAGAAGCCATTGTGGAGATTTGCATATAGAAACGACCATCAATCAAACATCATAGTTCATGGAAAAGCAATTTTAGGAACTACTTGATACATATATTTTGTTACCTCCCCTGTTTCTTCGGGACGAAGAAAGATTTTGTTCCTGGGGGAGATATTGGAGGAACTATTCGGTTTAGCCAACTAGACTCCTTAGTCGACTAATTGTAGATTAGGTCAAGCTCATTGGTTGTGTCGGTTGGGTGAACCAATAGGTATTTAATATAACTATTTTGTAAATGTATATATAGGTTGTTGAGAAAGATAAGAACTCAGTTCAATTTATTGTATGAACCCACATGTGTATTGAGTAATATAAGTTGTTATTCTATCCACTATTCTTGTCTCTTGTATCTTTTATGTTTATATGATTCTTTATGTGTATTAATGGTAACCTTGCAATCTGATGGATTCCAACAATGACCCATGTACTGACACTATTCTCATTTAATTGACATATGCTACTTATCAATTCACTCATTAATGATCTTTAATTCGACATCCCTTTAATAGCTTCACAGTGTGTACGTTGGTGGCCTTTTGGTCTATTTATGGTTTTTTTTTGTTGAGTAAATTAGTTGTGATTGATTTCAAATCAATTATAAAAAGTCAAAGATATGGTGGACGACTGAAGGTTGTAGGTATCTAGAATAACAAAGGAATAACCCTGTTACAGGTTGCAGGTTGCAGGGTGAATGACAAACGAATAACCCTATAGCAAGTTGAACGACTAAGATCGATCATCCAATGTTGTTGATGAATGAACTGCCACAGAGGATTTCCACAAAGAAATCATGCAGATCCACAAATTCATGGTGAGATCTGAACTTGATATGAAATTGACGGTCAGGAAGCATCTTGCATGAGATCCAATGACTAAGGATCAGTTCCCCAAAATATAGGCGGGAGAATGAAGTTTCGCAAAAGATCAAGGTCGGATGGCTGAGATTAGTTCCGCCAAAAGAGATCGATGGTGTTGAAGAAAAAATGTGGAAAGGGAATTTTGGAAATAACGTTTAAAGATTCTATGAATCCACAATCTACATCCCACAATTTGGAAATAGATGGTCACGAAAACAACCGCAAAATATCAACGGTGTGGAATTTTTGTTGTGGAAAGAAGATTAGAGAAAGTCAAGATACAATTCAGGGAAAATTTACATTTCTGCATCCCACATCCCGCATCCTGCAAACTGGAGAGATTGGATGACTAAAGTTAGTTCTTCTAAAACAGATCAATGGTTCGGAAAAAGAAGTGCGGAAAGAAGTTTGCGGAAAGTCGAGATATGATTTTGGGAAATGTTACATCCCACATCCCGTAAATATGAAGATCAACGCTCATGGAGAAGCCCGATGAAGATCAATGGTGGGGAATCATTGAAACAAAAACTTGGTGCAAAAATACGATTTTAAGAGGAAATATGTAGAGTAGATCAATGGTTCGGAGAGGTTCGGACATAAGATCAACAGTCTGGATTATATCTAGTGAAGAAGATTATGGATACACCAGAAAACGATAAACATGGCTATGGAAATGGATTCTGAGCTGTAAAAGAATGAAACGTTGCCTTTGTTGAAGTGATGCGATGGTTGAACGGGTAGATGATGATTGGTTGTGTCTGTAAATAAACACTCACGGTCCAAAATGAAAGAGCGCAGTTATGGAGAGGTGAGTTGATACGAAATAGGTATAGTATATTTAAATAAATGAATGTGTAAAGAATTAAGTGTCTCTGTTAGTAAACCTGATAGAGTCCAAAGTGAATAGTTTTTCAACTATTCTAAAATACTGAGAAAATCAGTCTAGGGTGGGAGGGTGGTGCTAGGGCAGGCCACATATCTGCACTGGGTCGAAGCCTCCTTATAGTCATATTTGGAGAACAAGGTGTTGTAGCATCCTTGTTTATTGAAGCAAGAAGGAAACCATAGGGGTGTTGTAGCATCCTATTTTGTATTTACAGGAAAAACCTAGGGTGTGTTTTGCATCCTTTTTGTTGCAACAGATAAACAATTTTGTAAATTCATCTTATTAATGAGTTTGTGTTGGTGGTTTTCTCTTTTGAGGTTTCCACGATAAAATTTGTGTCTTTATTGTTGATTTTGTGTATTTTAAAGTAAAAACTGACAATATTGATTCACACCCCCCTCTCATTATTGTGGGATAAACCAACAATTGGTATCAGAGCGGGTTCCTTCACAACAACTTAACCACTAGAAGGAAGATCCCATTCAATAATTACAATGGATCAACAAGAAGGATTGGCCACTAACAAACCTCCACTATTTACCGGGGAAAATTATGCTTACTGAAGTGTAAGAATGATGTGTCATCTGATGTCCCTAGGATGGAAGGCTTGGGAAGCTACATAAAATGATATTAAAATAGGAAACCAATACCCTATTGACATAGTTGAACTAGGTGAATATGAAGGTAAGGACAAATCCCTAAACACAATCTTAAGTGGTATAACAAACTCGGTATTTACTAAAGTTATGCAATGCACATCTGCCAAACAAGCTTGGGACAAATTGAAAATTATCTATGAAGGAGAATCCAAGGTCAAAGAATCCAAACTTCAAACATATAAAGGCCAATTTGAAAGTCTTAAAATGAAAGAAGAAGAGAATGTTGGTGAATACCTCCTTCGTGTGGATGAAGTTGTTAATGTGATCAGAGGGCTTGGAGGAAAATTAAAAGAAAGAGAAGTGGTAAGAAAGGTACTAAGAACATTAACAATGAGATATGACCCAAAGGTATCCACCTTATAAGAACGAGATGATATTAAAAAGGAAACAATGGACGAGTTACATGGAATTCTTACTGCGTATGAGATGAGAACAGGAAAAAATGGATCTTCAAGAAAAGAAGAAGCTTTTAAAGCCTCCATAAAAAATCAATCAGAAAACCCAAATGATGAGGAATCCTTTTTCATTAATAAACTTGAGAGAGGGACTGGAAAATACAAAGAGGAAGTTACCTTTAAAGTGTTTTAATTGTGGAAGGATTGGACATTTTGCCTCTAAATGCACCTACACTAAACAAGATGAGAATGAAGAAAAGGAAACCTTGAAGTTCAAAATGAGTAAATCAGGAAACAAGAAAAAACACCATGGGAAAAGAAAATTGTTTACACCATGGAAGACAATGAAGATTCAGATGGAAGTGAAGTTGAAGAAACATAAGTTTTATTTATGGGCCTAGATACTCAAGCCTCAAATAGTGACTCAGATATGGATGGAGAAGTAGACCTAAGATCTGAACTTGTTAGCGCCCTTGAAGAACTTGAGAAATGTAGAAAAAAGAACATATAGTCAAATCTTGTCGTCAGTTAGTTGGAAGCTCAAATCCTAGATGCCAAAAAGATTTAGGAGGACATAAAACTACAACTCAAAAGAAGAATACAGGAGTATGAAAAGCTTGTAGAAGAAATCATGCAATTCAAGAGAAATCTTGATGAATGATCTATCAAATCAAAGTTTGAGAATAACTCAAGGATTCTAGATGACATTATGAGTATCCAAAGACCATCAGGTGATATATATGGTTTGAGGTTTGTTAAAGAAAAGAAGCCAGAGAGTTTTCCTGTCACAAATCAATAAGGAAGTAAGAAAAGCTATGCTGAAGTACTAAAGACTCCAACTAAAAATGAAAGAAGCAAGAAAGATGGCTTAATTTCTCAAGATAAAAATAGAAATAATATAGCACCCAAGAGACCAAATAGATATCTAAAGATCTTTTCAGGTCATTGCTTTGATTGTAATAATTTTGGTCATAAAGCCTTAAACTGCAGAACTGAAAGAAAGTTTTATGAATACAAGAAGAAGTCATAAAGTAATGAGTCGAAGGGAAATAATAATATTTTTATATTACTTCAAAAATATGACATAGAATTTTATAAATGTAATAACCATGGACTTATGGAAAGAGATTGTAAACTGAAGACTCGTACAAGGAATACTGTTCCAATCAAACCTCAGACTACCAAACAAAATAAGTATTGGAAAGAGAAGGAAGAAACAGAAAGTTCCATGATTTCTTTATGTGTAATCGAAATCCAAAACTTATGGCACTTGGATAGTGGTTTTTCAAAACATATGACCGGTGACTCAAGCAAATTCATAACACTAAAAGATAATAAGGGAAAAGTCACCTTTGGAGACATTCCGTCTTCCAAACTAATCGACAAAGGAACATCTGTTGTCAACAACAAGATCAAAGTAGAAAATGTTTTGCTAGTTGAAAACCTCAAGCCTAATCTTCTCAGTGTAAGTCAAACATGGGACCAAGGACCCATTTGTATCTTTGACTCAGAAAAATGTGAAATCAAGAATAAGAAATCAGGAAAGATCGTTGGCATTGCTATTCGAAATACAAACAATGTATACATCTTGGAAAATGAAAACCAAAGATACTTAAGTATGGTAGATGAAAGTTGGTTATGTCGCAGAAGGTTGGGAGATTTAAGTTTTGACAATCTTTCCAAAATAAGCACAAAGGAAGCTGTAAGAGATCTACCAAAAAATTGTAGTTCCTCTAAACTCTGTATGTAAACATTGCAACATGGGAAGCAAAACGGAGCTAGTTTCAAAATAGAAGAACATATGACCTCACACCCTCTGGAAATAATACACAGAGACCTTTGTGGACCAACCAGAACTAAAAACTTTCAAAGATACCACTATTTCATGTTTCTCATTTATGATTACACAAGGATGACATGGGTGGCATTCCTCAAAGAAAAATCAGAAGCTTTTGAAAAATTCAAAATATTCAAGGCAATGGCTGAAAATAAGTTAGGTATGAAAATCAAGTGTCTTAGATCAGATAATGGGGGAGAATTTACCTCAAATGATTTCAATGAGTTCTGTGAAGGTCATGGAATTAAGAGACAATTTTTAGCTGCATAAAGTCCTCAGTGGAATGGGGTTGTCGAAAAGAAAAACAAAACAGTCCAAGAAGCTGCCAGAACTATGCTCAATGAATCAAAACTGTCAGATTCATTTTGGAAAGAAGCTGTATACACAGCTGGGCCACATACTTAACAGAGGGAAACTCAGAGTGAATAAGGATAAGACCCCCTATGAATTGTGGTATGTAATACTAGCCTCATTCAAATATTTTAAAGTATTTGGCAGTAACTGTTATATCAAAATAAACGAGGATGACCTTGGAAAGTTCGACTCGAGGACTAATGAAGGAATGTTTTTAGGATACTCATCTACCAAAAAGGCATATAGGTGTTACAATAAAAGGTTATAGAAAATTGTAGAAAGTTCTGATGTAAAAGTAGATGATATAAAACCAAGGAAAGAGAAAAATCTTGACAGCATTGAAAATACATGTGATGATGAAATAAAAGATTTGCAAAGGGATGAGAGCATTCATAATGAAGAAGAAGACAAAGAGAAGGAAGATACATAGGAAGATGATGAAGACTTCCCTAAACCTGACACTAAAACTCCTTCTATAAGGGTACAAAGGGATCATCCGGAGTCACAAATCATGGGTGATAAAAATGCCAGAGTCAAAACAAGAAGACAACTACTATATATGGAACAATCCATGCTCTCAATAGTAGAACGCAAGAAATTTACAAAATCCAGCAAAAGTGATGAATGGGTCAAAGCCATGAATGAAGAACTAGATCAGATTGAGAAAAATGAGACCTGGGAACTTGTCCCAAGACCTGAAGATAAGAACATTGTAGGAACCAAATGGATTTTCAAAAACAAGTTCAATCAAGATGGACAAGTAAAAAGGAACAAAGAAAGATTGGTTTGTAAGGGGAATGCCCAAGTTGAAGGTATTGATTTTGAAGAAACTTATGCTCTTGTAGATTGACTTGAAGCAATCAAAATGTTTTTAGAACTGTCATGCCATAAAAACTTCAAAGTATATCAAATGGATGTCAAGTATGCATTCCTAAATGGAAAACTAGAAGAAGTATATATTGAACAACCTGAAGGGTTTCTCTTGTCAGAGAACAAAGACTATGTCTATAAACTGAAGAAGGCTCTCTATGGTCTCAAACAAGCTTGAATAACGTGGTTTTGAAGACTAGACCGTTACTTAAAACATTAGAGGAAATTTCAACTCAAAATGGGCCTTTTAACTTTTATTCAAATTCCATGTCATCATGTGTTAGCCAATGAAATTGCTTTAAATTTGAAATACCGTATAGGTCTTAAACACTTTTTTAATATAAATTTGGGGATAGGTATCATTAAAAAAACTACTTTTTTGTTTGTATTTTTGACATATCTCCCTGTTTTTTTACTCAAATTTCAATCGGGAGATCTCGTTGGATGCGGAATTAAATTCTGCATCCAACGAGTACCCACTCGGCATACTTTTGACGGACCCCGCTACCCCAAAAACAAGAAATACTTGAAAAAATGGAATGATGACA
>LPNX011156401.1:1419992-1606318 GCA_001517045.1 Pseudotsuga menziesii
AACAAGCTTTGAGGATCCATTGAAAGTAATCTTTACCTAAAGATCGAAGATAAAAATATGATGATTGTTGTTGTCTATGTGGATGATATCATATTTGGAAGCAATCTTCAAATCCTAAGTGTAGATCTTTCCTCTGAAATGAAGAAAGAATTAGAAATGTCAATGTTGGGTGAATTGACTTTCTTCCTAGGATCGCAAGTCTACCAAACAGACAAAGGAATTTTCATCTCTCAAACTAAGTACATCAAAGATATGTTGAAAAAGTTTAAAATCGAAGATTCCAAACCTGTTGGTACTCCGATGGTCATCGGTTGCAAGTTAAGTAAGGATGATGAATATCTGGAAGTAGATCATATCATGTTTAGATCCATGATTGGCAGTCTGCTTTATGTGATAGCCAAAAGACCAGATGTGATGCAAGCCATTGGATTGGTGGCTAGATTCCAATCTACTCCCAAAGAAACACATGTAACAACCGTAAAAAGGATTTTCAGGTATCTAAAAGGTACCACGGAGTATGGTTTATAGTATCCAAAAGTACAATTAAACTTTACCTTGAAAGAATTTACTGATGCAGATTGGGAAGGAAGTATTGATGATCGAAAAATTACTAGTGGAGCAGCATTCTTTTTGGGAAAGTGTTTAGTATCATGGTCAAGTAAAAAACAATCCTCCATTTCACTCTCTACAACAAAATCAAAATGTATTGCTACCGCCTCATGTTGCACTCAGGTTAGTTGGATGAAACAAACCCTAGAAGATCTACTTATAAAATATGAATATCCAATAGTGATCAACTATGATAACACTAGTATATGTCTAAAATTCCTATCATGCATTCTAAGACAAAACATATACCAATCAAGTATCACTATCTAAGAGAACGGGTATCTCAAAAAGCTGTCAGATTAGAATACATTGATACAAGAGAACATATTGTTGACATTTTCACCAAACCATTACCTAAGGAAGCCTTTGAGTGTCTTAGACAAAAGATGAGAGTAATTCCTTTACAAAAGCACTAAGAGGAGGAAGCAAAATCTTAGGGGGAGATATGATGATAGGGGGAGATGTCAGATAGAGAGGTTCTTTGTCATTGGTGTCAAAGAGGGATAATGATTAAAGATTTTTCCATCAATACCAAAGGAGGAGATTGTTGAGTAAATTAGTTGTCATTGATGTCAAATCAGTTATCAGAAGTCAAAGATATGGTGTCAAACTGAAGGTTGCAGGTATCTAGAATAACAAAGGAATAACCTTGTTACAGGTTGTAGGGTGAATGATAAATGAATAAACCTATAGCAAGTTGAATGACTAATATCGATCATCCAATGTTGTTTCTAAATGAACTGTCGCATAGGATTTCTGCAAAGAAATCATGCAGATCCGCAAATTCATGGTGAGATCCGAATTTGATCTGAAATCGATGGTTAGGAAGCATCCCGCATGAGATCCAACGGCCGAGGATCAGTTTCGCAAAAGATAGGCAAGAGAATGAAGTTATGCAAAAGATCAAGATCGAATGACTGATATTAGTTCTGCCAAAAGAGATCAACGGTGTGGAAGAGAAAATGCGGAAAGGGAATTGTGGAAATAACGTTTAAAGATTTTATGCACTCGCAATCCGCATCCCAAAATCTGGAAATCGATGGTCAGGAAAACACCCGCAAAATATCAATGGTGTGGAATTGTTGTTGTGGAAAGAATATCATGGAAAGTCAAGATATGATTTTGGGAAAAGTTACATTTCCACATCTCGCATGCCACAATCTGGAGATATCGGATAGTTGAAGTTAGTTATGCTAAAATAGATCAATGGTTCGGAAAAAGGAGTGCAGAAATAAGTTTGCGAAAATTTGAGATATGATTTTGGGAAATGTTACATCCTGCATCCCGCAAATCTAAAGATCGATGCTCATGGAGAAGCCCGATGAAGGTCGACGGTGGGGAATCGTTGAAACAAAAACTTGGTGCGAAAATACAATTTCAAGAGGAAATCCGTAGAGTAGATCAATGGTACGGAGAGGTTTGGACATAAGATCAATGGTCTAGATTATATCTAGTGAAGAAGATTACGGATGCACCAGAAAATGATAAACAGGGCTATAGAAATGAATTCTGAGCCTTGGGAGAATGAAACGTTTCCTTTGCTGAAGTGATGCGATGGTTGAATGGGTAGATGATGATTGGTTGTGTCTGTAAATAAACAGTCATGATCCAAAACGATTAGCAAGATGGGCAACGATCACTTGCTTCTTGAGATGTTCTTGGGTCATTTGATTTGAGAGTACATTCTTGTGAAACTTTATTTACCCACCTTTTCATGTGTGCACATCCTTTTTGATAGTGTGGGTGATTGCTTTCATTTTCAGTCCATAGGTTGCTCTTGATGTCATACATAGTATTTATTTCTTGACGATTTACTATTCTTTGACAATATTGAGCCCTGTGTCCAAATCCATCATAGGCATAACACCTCATTGTATGACAATATTTTGCAATGTGTCCAAAAAGATTACACCTAATGAAACTCAATAGGTTGAGTCTCCTTTTACTTGTATACCAGGGAAAGTTGCAATTATTAAGAGGAATATCATACTTGAAATGAACTTTCTCTTCAAACTTCATTTGTTTTGTACCTGACATACATTCATTGTCCCATATGTTTTCAACTTTCTGATCATATCCAATCCTTGTCTTATCTGATGGCGTTCTTTGGTTGTGTAATATATTGTTCAAAATAAATGTGCTAATATTAAACTTGTTCTCAATTTATTTTTAAGATAAACCTTGTCTTCTTTTGGATTTGTGCAAACTAGTTTACTATCCCTAGACTTCCTTTGGTTTTGCAAAAACTGATTTTTACTTCTTATTTCAACCACTTCAATTGTTAAGTGAGAAATATCCATATCCTTTTGCACAAGTATTCCTATTAGCATCTCATTCTTCATTTTTGTTTCTTCCAATAATTATTTGAGTGTATATTTCTCACCCAGTCGTGCGACTTCATTTTGTGCAGAGTTCAACTATTTCTCAAGATCCTCTTCCTTATTCATTTGTTTTGCTAATGTTTCTTGAAGAGTCTTTTCCTCAATCTATTATTCAGTCTTTGACAGTTGTTCCTCTAGATACTTTTTCTTATTTATTGACGAGTCTTCATCTCTTCCAAAGCACTAATAAGTTCACCTTCCAAATCAACTTCTGTAGTTTATTCTTCATTGTTACTCCTGCCTGAATCACTTCATGTATCAGATTTCAAAGATGAGGTTTATAACCCATTGCAAAAATACTTACTCAATGTTTCTAATTGTGTTTTTTGAGATGATTCTTTCATGAAGGAATGGAACATATCCTTTTCTTCTGGATCTTCATCCTCTATGAAATCCATGAAAATAACTTCCCTTGAATTATCATCACTGCTCTCTTCCTCTAATGACCTACATCCTTTTTTAAAGTATATGATTTTCTTCTATTTATGAAATTTCCTCCTGTTTTTGAATCTGTATTTTTGATGTGTCATCATTCATTCTCTATAGTCAACATCATATTCATTGTCATTGTATTCATCTTCTTTTTAAGGACATTTTGAGGCAAAATGGCCTACTCCACCGCATGCAAAACATCTGAAGGGAAACTTGCCTTTGTATTTACCACGTCCCCTTAACTTTTTTCACAAAGTTGACTTTCTCTTCAAACTTCATTTGTTTTGTACCTGACATAAATTCATTGTCCCATATTTTTTCAACTTTCTGATCATATCCAATCATTTTCTTGTCTACTGGTGTTCTATGGCTGTGTAATATCTTGTTCAAAATAGACGTGCTATTATTTTTTTAAGTTCATGAACTATTCTATTGAAAAAAGATAATAATGGTACAAAAAGTGTTACAGAGCATATAATCTGTCCTACTTAGAGGAACAAACAGGTGTAGAGGTTTAGTTTTCCTAAGAGAAGATGACAAGCCAAAAAAGTATACCAGGTCCTCCCTTAGTGAGGGAAAACAGATCCAAAATAGAAGAGATTTAACTCTTTTACAAAAATACATGTTTAAGAGTCTGGAAATTGTGACATGAAAATTACAGAATTCCTCATACATAACAAAAAGGAGAAGCCCAAAAATAAGAAACTTGGCTAAGGTTTGAAATATGGCTCCTCGATGATAGGAGTCCCGAAGTCTATGGAGCTTGTCTCTCCTAGTTCATCCTTATCGTCGGAGGCATATTCATCGCTAGAAGTGTCTTGTTCGCTGCTGTTGTCGTCTTCATTCGCTACTACTGTCGGAGGCGTATTAACTGAGAGGGGCTACGTTTTCATCAGAGAAGCCATACTGAAGGTGCATTTGCTGGATGAGATGGTCTTCATGTGGCTCTACGAAGGGATGGGGAGGGTTCACAGTACTCCATTGGGACCACAGGGGGGACAGTCGAGGGGGTGGGTGAAGGGAGGCCAGAAGCAGATGGGGAGACTGCAGGGGTAGGGGGTGGGAGAGGGACGACATCAGGGAGAGGTTGGGTGGAGTAGCGGAGTAGAAGATGAACCGAGAGGTTCTTGAAAATCCAGTAATTTATGTGGCATTCGGGGGTTTGGCCTGGAGCTGTGAGGGAGCTTGAGAGCTCGTCCTCCCAGTCATTGATCATGGTGCAAAGAGAGTTTGGAATTTTGAGGTCAAAACCATCATTGCTGGACTGAGTGTCGAAAGGAATAGGACACTGATTGTGGGTTCCTCTCCTAGCGCGACCATGACGAGGAATTACTCTCTGGCATCGCAACATGGCTGAGAAGCTGAGAGAGAAGAGAGGTGCCAGAGACAAAGAGGTAGCAGGATGGACAAAGTGCAGTGGACATGGAGCAAGGATAAAATGAGTAGGATGACGGAGAGGCAAGTGCCTTGAGAAATTGGCGTGGCAGTGCAATGAATGAGACAAATCATTAGGACGATCCAACTATGAGGTGACAAAAATGTATAGTACAACAACTATGAGATCTCCACGTCTTGTCTAATGTTTACTACATGCATCCATAAGGGAGAAGACACCAGGGTGATGGGAGAGTGATGTCAGGAAGGTGACGGGGAGGCACAGTTGTGTGCCTCGTCACCTGGACCTGTGGGCATGGTCTTCAAATGGACACCCGCATTCGGGGTGAAATCATTGGCAACAATAAGGATGCATTCCTGCTTGAAGTGGGAATCTTCAATCTCTGCCAGGGTGCTTTGTTGAAGAAAATACGTTGAGAGAAATCCCGAGTTGGAAATCTGTCGACAAGGGAATTGGATTCTCTTCGAACATGCTAGAAATTGATAGCCACTGGTTGGTATAGGAGCAGAGGGAGTTATTGAAGTTCATGATCCAGTCTCCAACTTGAGGATACTTTGGCACTGCTGGAACCATGTTGAAGCTTGATGGCCATATTTAGGATTAGATCTGAATATCACTCAACTATAAGTGGAAATAACGCGTGAGTGAAGGCGATGTGAATACCTTGAAGAAGACTGTTCAGCTTAGATTCGTTGTTTCTTTTGATTCCTAATTTTCCATAGTAGATACAAAGAATCTGGTCTGATCCTGATCAGAAGACACCTCCAAATCCTACTTGACCAAGATTTCCTTTGGATGCCCCATAGAAGTTGAGTTTTAGAAATCCTGTGAGAAGGGTTTTCCAGGTGGGGGGAGTGGAAGAATGAGGGGGGTGAGAGTCGGGAGCAATGAGAGAAGGGGGGATGTGAGAGAGCCATTTTTTTAGAATGCATTTTTCCTGAGGGTTGGCTTGAAGATCTTTTTTTTTCCATCTAATGAGAAAAGTGGTCTCCTTGATGTGCTACTGACATTGAATCCAAATTTTTTCCACTGTATTGGCTCAGCCTTCGAATATCCTGAGGTTGTGTTCTTTCCAGATGCCCCAGATGAGGAAGCCTGAAATGAGCTTTTTGATTCTATTAAGAAGATGATTTTGGTAAGGATGGTTGTGCCAACTTTTGATAGTATCAGTGATGTTATCATGACAACGATCCATTCTCTTGCAAATGATGGCGATCCGGTTCCAAAGTTGGATGGAGAAGGGACATTGATCAAAGATATGATCCAAGGTTTCCTCTTGTTCTTTGCATTGGGAACATTGTGAAGGACCGATGAAGCCACACATGAGGAGATTTTCCCAGGTTAGAATGTGTCTATGAGTTACTAGCCAAAGAAAGCTAGTGACTTTGGGCTATGTTTTTAAACCCCATATTTTGGTCCAACAAGGATCAGGCAGTTCATTGGAGTTATTGAGAAGTTGGTGAGCTTATTTTGTGGTGAACATTCCTTTGGGATTATATCCCCATCAAAGAATGTCATTTCCTTGTCTGAATATTATGCAGCGTTGTTGCAGTTCCTCCTACAATTCTTCTAAGTAGAGTTGTTGTTGCAGCGGATGCCACTTGTCCCGAGTGTCCCATTCTTGAGAGTCCTCTTGTTTAGTAGCAGACCAAAAGAAGAGAAATTTATCGTCCTCTTGTGATGGAACCAAGAGAATATCGTGCAGAGAATTTATATTGAAAGTGTTCTCTAGTGAGGGGAGCTGGTTCCAGGAATCTATTCAAAAGTTGGTTGAGGATCCATTGTAGATTTCCCAGAAGCTGTGCTACTGGATTATTAGTCTCTGAGAGTTGGGTGCATTCTAGATAAGCGAGCCTTTGATGTTCATAGAATACCTAAGGTGTTGAGTAGGTCATTCCACAACATATTGTTTGTTCCATAGTTGAGACCATTGGCTGTGCTTTTTGGTGATCCAGTTCCACCAAATCTTAGCACTCAAGATTTCATTGCTTTTCCCTTGATCCGTAAGCCTGAGACCACCATCCTCTTTTGTACGAAATACTGTTTCCCATTTGACAAGGGCCAAATGATGCAAGTTTTTGTCCCCTTTCTAGAGAAAAGTGCGATGTAGTGTTCTGATAGATATAAGGACCCATTTCGAGTCTGCTAGGATAAAGAATAAGTAAAGGGGCATGGCTTGTAGGACATATTTGATGAGGAGAAGACATCTGGAAAGGTTTAGGGTGCGCAGAGTCCATTGAGAGAGGCAGAGTTCCAGCTTGGTTAAAAGTTACTTCCAGGAGGAATGATTGAGAGTAGAATCAATGAGTGGGGCACTAAGGTATTTTGAAGGGAGATTGGCTGCTTTAAAACCCATTATTTGGGCGATGTTTCTATGGGTGCGGAGAGGAGTATTGAAGAAAAATATTTCATATTTTTCCAGGTTGATGGTCATGCTTGAAGATTTGGAGAAAGTGGAGATTATGTTATTGAAGGATTTGGCCTCCTGAACCAAGGGATGTCCCATTAGTATATTGTCATCCAAAAATTGTTGATGGGTGATGGGGGTATGCTCGTGGAGTGTGAGACCTTTGAGATTTCCTTGAGATTTTGCATGAGTAAGCATTCTGCCTAGTCCTTCTATCATGAGAATAAAGAGGAAGGGGGAGAGAAAATCTCCCCGTCTTATGCCATAGGAAGGATTGAAATTTTTTGAGGGAGCACCATTGATGAGGATAGAGAAAAAGGAAGTAGATATGAGACGGAGGACCTATCAGATCTAGGAAGGACCAAAGCCAAAGGCTAGCAGGGTTTTTTCTATGAAGGTCCAGTTGAGTTTGTTAAAGGCTTTGGAAAGATCAAGTTTGAGTAGCATCCTAGTTTTTTTGGAGATCTTGAGTGAATGGATGACTTCATGGGCGAGAATGATGCCATCAAGTATTTGGCGACCTTTCACATAACCTATTTGTTCAGGGGATATGTGTAAAAACCCCAAATTTTCACAAAAAATTTAAATTTTTGAAATAACATAAAATGCTGGAACTGTGGTTTACTAACAGTTAAAGGTTAGCAATAAATGAAACAGTTAATAGATTAGTTTTACATAATCTCAATTATATTATCTCAGCAGTTCATTTTTGAAACAAGATTTAGTTTAACTTGCGCATTTCTTCTACTTTTAGTTTACTGATGAATTTTATTTATGACAAGTAGGTGGAATCTGATTTGGAATCCAGGGATTACTTAGCATTTATGCTAACACAGAAAGATTACTTGTTCTTACAGGTTTTACAGGTATGAATGATCGAGTAACGTTTTTAAAATTCATAAAGTATGCAACAGTATTTCTAATTGCAAGTAATAAGCTTAGTAAAATAAGCTGCTATATTTCAACAACTTCTGTAAGGTAAAAAAAAATTGTTTTCTTCAGTTGTCCTTATAAGCGAAGTTCAGATGATTGAGTTTTTCTTTCTTTAATTGTACGTAATGACAGTAAAATACCTTCTATAACTCTAAACTCGTAATATCAGCTGCTTGATTACTTCTATTTTAATAAGCATAACTTGCAATGTTATACTGATTGTATTTTGGGTTATTAAATATTATCATACCCTCTTATTTGTGTAATAAGTTGCTTGATATTTAACCTTTGTAGCGACACTTACAGTCTGCAAACATTTGACATTAATGTTGATGGATGTGAAGACGTTAGTGTCTTTTCCAAGCAAACACTATTGTCTATATCTTTTAAGTCCATGTTGAACTATGATGTTCTATTGGTTATAGACTCGAGTAGGATCAATCCTTTTTAAAATCTTATTACTCTATAATACTTATAATAAGAATTACTGTCTACCGACAGTTTTTAAGGTAGACGTTTCTATAAAAATCAGCCTTTGTCCTATGCTAAACACCAGTTATTTGTGGAAGCATGAAATTATTCTACTAAGTATAAAACATGGTAGTTACCAGAAAAATGCCATCTTGAGAACAACAAAAGACTTATTAAAGTCTCCATTCAATTAGACTAAGAAAAGTATGCTTTAAATAATCTTTTACCATACTGTCATTTTTATCTTTTATTTCAATTGATCGTTATGTTTACATAAATATATTATTATGTCTATAGACATACAATTATGTCATTTAAATGAAATTCCTAAACAAGTCTAACAACTTTGACTTTGTAAAGAATTGATGAATTCTAAACTTTAAAGTGCTAAACAATTCTTATTATAAACTCCACCCGAGTTATGGGTTTAGAGGAGTCTAGCCCCGCGTTGATCATAATATATTTATATGAACCTAGTATTGCATTGTTATTCTAAGGTTTACATTCTTTAACTTGGTCTTTACATTAACCAATTCGTTATCATAAATCATCGTGGATAAACATGGTAATCATAATGTTCATGTTATAAAATTGACTTTGGTAAATGATTAGTTATATCAATTCGGAAATGATTTGTTTAAGAGATAAGGGTTCTTGTTTTATATAAACAAAACCAAATAGCTCCAAACTATATGATTATCATAGCTTCGAAATGTCAACGTTTGGAAGTTTAAAAATATCCATCGCCAAACAACCTTATGATCGACACGTAAATGTGATTGATGGAATTTATACATGATTGATCATATAGTTTTCTTTTTGTAGAAATGTTTCATGGATCATTATAAAAATCATTGAAAATTATTTGCATGCAGGTGACTATATAGTTAGATCCATACACCGTCTAATTTTCCAATGGCACGTGGAATTCTCCTGTTCGTGCAATAGTAGTATAAAATCCTTGCAACCCTATTCTTTTTCATTTTCCTCTGTATTTTTTGGGCCTTCGGGCCGCTCTGCAACCATTCTCATGGCGGCCCTACTACTTTAGTGGTTGTTAATGGCGTCTCGAGTCCTGGGTTGAGTTGTTTCAGTCTTCACCATTCGGTCTAAAACTATTTCTGTAATTTACGAGTCTTGTCTCTGTAAGGGTTTTGCTGAGATTCAAAGCTTAAGGCTTGCGGCCTGTGTGTGGTTCCTTGCTTGTCCATTCATGGCCGGTCATTATAGATTGATGATTTCTTATTGTTGGTTTAAGCACTACTCTTCGTTGTAGGGTTTGAGAGTCTCGTTCTCATGTCTTGCATTGTTGGTGACAGCTCCGGCTTCACTATCTAGTTCTTGCTTGGCTGTTGCCCAAACTTCTTCTTGTTGCTAATGGCAGTGGCTTTTGCATGCGTCTCCATCGTCTCTGTCATTACGAGTATGAAGGTCTGGCTTGTTGTTACGCTGGTGATGGTGCTACTGTTCCTTCATGGCTATATCACTTTCACTTCCAGGTAACATAATTACTTAAAGATTTAAAAACTAAAGCCGTTTTTAGTAAATAGTTCTGAAATTCGTGTTTTAATTAAACTTAAGTTTTTCTCCCTACAGGTGACAGTTCGCTCATCTCGTGGCAACGATACTTCAAGAAAAAGGTTCGGCACACTGGCTACGGGTAAGTCCTGTTTAACAAATGGCATTCCATGCTTGTACAGTCCTTAAGAGTAGTTTTTAGTTGGAAAGTTACACATGTTAGTTACCCTTCATGGGTTACTGTTCCTCAAACTACTAGTTTAGTTTTTGTTAAACCCTTGCTTCTAGCAGGGTACTCCGGCTCCAGCCGTGACTTGTAAATGTTGTTTACTTGTTTTTGTATACTGTTATGTTAATAGCTCTTGCGGCCTGTCAAGCCATACTCTGTTTAGTTATAAAGTGTAGACATTTTTCTCTTATGAGCTCAAACTCAGTTTAATTTTTAAGCTCTTAAGGAGATTTTGTAAACTAGGGTTTTTACCCTTATTCGCCTATGTAAAAGAAAATTTTGCTGTATAATAATTAGTCCGTATTAATGATACTGTAAATAGCTTAACTTGTTATTCCATCATGTTATAATTGTTTGAATACCAACTCAGATATTCGAGCTAGGTTTCCTGTAGGTGACCTGTGTGTGAAATAATTTCTTTAATTCATTTGTTAAGTTTTTCGTTTAATAACTAATTGATTTAATTATTGCACAGGTACATAGTGTATTATATTTCCATAGTTATCTTTTCACTGTCCTTAAGGGAGTGTAATAATCTACAATAATTTGTAGTTTAATAATAATTATTCCAAATACTTGGATTATTGTTTAAATGATTCTTATTTACAATATTATTGTAATTAGGGTTTCGACCCTATACTTCTTTTTATAAGTAAATTTTGTTTATAAAATTTAAATAAATTAGTTCTTCTATAAATAACATTTATTAAATATTATTTACCATCGTATCCTAGTTGTTTTTATTAAATAAAATATAGATAGATTTGTTAAAGTTCTTTGTTCAGATGTTCTTCATCTCTATATTTAATTTATCTATAGAAATTAATTAAGCTAGAAAATACTCTGCTTGAAGTATGAACATTTGTGAATATAGTTAGTTATTATGAACAGTAAATTAACTATGTATATTAGACTTTATTCTTTCCTTCGTAGAATGAAATCAGTGCTTTATCTAAAATGTTTCTTTTGGCTCTGTCACAGGTTAATAGTATAATTTACAAAATGAAGTACCGCACAAAAGTACTAGCCTATTTACTTGAATAACTTGTTAATATAATCACCCACTATCTGTAAAATATTTGGCTATTTCCTTTCTAGTTTTTTTACAACAATAATATGGTTAAACAATAAACTTAACTAACAGGATATTGTTCTTCTCTGATAACAACTACATACATAAATAGATTACTACATAATACCTCAGTTCATTTCAGGTTTCTAACATATCTATATTCTATTTAAATACACTTCCTGTGATGGAGTACGGTCTGGTCCACTCTAGATGTGGAAAAACATAGGTTAGGATTATTTTTCATCAATTTCAGAATCAGTTTTTTTTCTTCAATAAACTAGAAGATTACTAACACTATCAAATCACAACTAAACATTTAACATTCAATAATCATTCTAGCTCACATTTAAACATTTAACACAGTGAAATTAAAAGACTGTAGAACCTGATTAAGCTGGACAACAACAGCGTTGGGAGGCCGTTCCTCCCTACCAACTCCTGGAGAGCACTCAAACAACGTCTCCTCAGGACCCCAAGCCTGTTCGTGGTCTCCTTGGCTGAGAAATGGTGGAGCAAGAAAAAAAAATACTAGTCCAATGACTTAGTAATCACTCTACACTCAGTAGTAAGATCCTTCAGCTGAAAAGCTGCACTAGATCACTTTCTGCAGTTAACCCCTCAAACACCTTCCACAAATTCCCTTACCATTGAAATCCTTTAAAGTACATTCACTTGAATGATCCTCTTCTTGGAGTGAGCAGCCTCAGCTCTCTTCCATGGGCATTTTTATTAAGATTGCCTAGGTCTTTTTGGGTCAGTTGTCATTAATTGAGCCACCTGCTTTGATCCCACTTTCTTGGGGGATCATGACCCCAAATGTAGGGAGGTTACCACCTACAACATTGGAAGTGTTTGAGGATGCTGCCACTTGTCTATTTTCTCTCCAACCAGTCTCCTCCACCAACTTGACCAGTAAACACTCTTTTAATAGCTCTCCCAAGTTGTTGTCTCCAGTTTTATTTATTTATAATTAAAATATTCAGAATTACATTCAACATCCTTGACTCTGCTGAGTCATCAATTACAACTTAGCATAAAATTTAACATATTGTATTGAAATAAAATCAAATATGATAATATTATTTTTGCAAAATTGGGGCATGTGACATACACACCCCCTTAGAATATAACATCATCCTCGATGTTATTTATTCTTCATCCTCAGAATTCCCCTGGAACATAATTGGATATGCATCTCACATATTACTTTCCAATTCCCAGGTGGCTTCCTTTGGACTAAGGTGCTTCCATTGCACCTTCACCTGTCCAATGGTGCGGTTCCAAAGTGTGATCTCCCTCTACCCGAGGATACAGTCCGCTTCCACCAGAAAATATCCTTCTGGTTCCACCTGTACATCATTGCAGTTAACAACATGAGTAGCATCATGAACATATTTCTTCAATATGGAAATGTGAAAAACATTATATACTCTTAAATTTGGTGGTAATGCTAATTGATAAGCTACTTGTCCTATCCTAGACAAAATTTCAAATGGACCACAGTAATGAGGTGCCAATTTTGCACAACTCCCCAATCTCAGAGAGCTCTTTTTGGGCCTTACCTTGATGAACACATGTTCACCTACCTGAAACTCCTTTGCATTTCTTTTTAAGTCTACTTGACTTTTTTGCCGATCCTGTGCCACTTTCAGATTTCCCTGCACTTGTTTTACAATTTCTTCCATTTATTTTAACAATTCAGGACCTAATACCAATATATCCACGGGATTACTCCAAGAGATAGGAGTATTACATTTCCGTCCATATAAAATTTCAAAAGGACTAAATCTGGCTGATGTCTGATAATTATTATTATAAGCAAATTCTACCATATGTAAATAATCCTCCCATTTACCTGGCTGGTCTTTCACATACATTCTTAATATATCTTCCAGTACTTGGTTTACCCTTTCAGTTTGTCCATCTGTTTAAGGATGAAATGAAGTACTAAAATTTAATGTAGTGTTTAACCCTTTAAACAAAGACTTCCAGAAGTTTCCTGTAAATTTAGGATCTCTATATGAGATTATGACTTTTGGTACTCCATGTAATCAGAAAATCTGTTTTAGAAAAATATCAGCTATGTTTGCGGCTTTATAAGTAGTCTTAACAGGTATAAAGTGAGTTGCTTTGCTTAACTTATGAACTACCACCATGATAGAATCATTTTGATTTTGATTTCTAGGCAGCCTAGTAATAAAATCTAAACTAATTATCTCCCATTTCCATCTAGGAATGGGTAATGGCTAAAGCAATCCAGCTGGGTGTTGATGTTCAGTTTTTACCTGTTGACAATCAAAACACCTAGCAATATATTCTGCTACTTCAGTCTTCATATTCGGCCAAAAATACTCTTTTCTTAACATAGTTATAGTCTTTTGATAACTTGGATGACCTAAGTATGGAGTTTTATGAATTTCATCTAGAATTAACAGCTTAACTTTAGGTATGTTAGGTACATACATTCTATCTTTATACAGTAAAAATTCTTTTACATTTAAACTGTAACCTTTACTTCAGTTTTCTGTTGGATTTTCCTTAGTTTTAGCTTGCAGAATCTGGTAAATTTCATCTTGTTCTATCCCTTCTTTAAGCTGTTCATCCAAATCTGTAGCATAAGTGCTGATAGCTGCTGCAAAATTCAGCCTTGCATTCCTACTTAATGCATCAACAACTTTATTTTCTTTACCTTTTATGTGCTGAATTTCAAAATCATACTCGCTTAAGAAAGCTAACCACCTAGCTTGTCTGGCATTTAGATTAGGTTGATCTAACATAAACTTCAATCCTTTATTATCAGTCATTAAAACAAATTTTCTGCCAATTAGGTGATGTCGCCACATCTTTAAGGTGTGTATAACAACTGCTAATTCCAGATCATATATTGCACAATTATTTTCATGAACTTTTAACTTTCTAGACTCATAGGCAATAACATGCCCTTCTTGAGTCAGCACACCGCCTAAGCCATCATTATAGGAGTCAATACACACTACAAATTCTTTATTAGGATCAGCTATTCTTAAAATAGGTGTGCTGGTTAATAAATTTTTTAACTTTTTAAAGCTTTCTTCACATTTCTGATTCCAGTCGAACTTCTTTCCCTTCTTCTGCAAGGAAGTTATTGGATTTGCAATTCTCGAAAAACCTTCAATGAACCTCCAGTAGTAACCGGTAATGCCCATGAAAGATCAAACATCCGCCACATCCTTAGGAACCGGCCAATCTTCGATTTCCTTTATCTTTTCAGGATCTACTGAAATCCCTTCCTTGGTCGCCACATGACCTAAATACTAAATCTTATCCTTAAAGAAATCACATTTACTAAACTTTGCGAAGAGTTGATGATCTCACAACTCTTGCAAAACAAATTTTAGATGTTCTTTATGTTCTTCTTCAGTTTTTGAATAGATTATAATGTCGTTGATAAACACGACCACAAACTTATCTAAATACTTATGCATAACGTTTTTCATTAAACACATGAAAGAAGCTGGGGCATTGGTAAGCCCGAATGGAATTACGACAAATTCGTAATGACCATATCTAGTTTTGAAAGTTGTCTTAAAGATGCCTTCATCTTTAATCCTTACTTGATGATATCCAGACCTTAAATCTATTTTCGAAAACACCGTGGCTCCACGTAGTTGATCAAACAGATCATCTATGCAGGGAAACGAATATCGATTTTTGATGGTCATCTATTGTATAGGAAAGTATCATATGGCTAGGGTTTAAGATGCCATCAACATACTGAGGTTGAAAGGTGGATGCATATAGTTCTGCAAGTATATATAAGCAAGATTTTAGAGATAAGAGAGGTCCACACCTGATTAACTGAAGGTTGGTCCAAGCTTTCTCTAGCCCTTCTCCTGCTCCTCTTCCCCGAGAGACCTGCAAAACAAGTTATACCTTCCTCAAACCAATATGACCACATATAAAGAAATGATAATCAAAGAAATATGAAATAATAATCTGAATAATATCATCATATGATCATAAACAGAAATCCAATCACACATTGAACAATGATTTGGGAAGAAGAAGAACATCACATCTTTATTAATCTTGAAAACAAGTACAAGTATACCTTCTCTTCAAGTTCGGCACCTCACGAAACCTTGATCTGGTTCTGATGCTTCTCTTCTCCAAGGAACTCAACCTCCAAGCTCTGCAACACAAGGAGATGATCGCCAAGGCAAAGGTGTGGGCAAAGAGAGCTCCATATCCTCTAGCATAACAATGCAAAGATTCAAGTCTCCTCTCATGGACCTCCCTACCTCTATTTATATGCTTGAGGAAGAGTTAGGGGTGAAGACAAAGTAGTTACAACTGAAGGAGTCAGTTGCATAACTACCCAAACTACCCGAAATTCAAAAGACGTGTTTTTTGACATTTTTAAGAGGCGTACGCGGGTTGCAGAAACAACAGTCGCATACACAAGAAATACACATGGGTTGCCAATACAAAAACTCACATATATATAGCAAATCACATATGTACGCGGGTATTATATAGAGCAAGTCGCGTACGTACGTGGGTTTCCTTAAGGGAAAGTTTCATACAGACAAAAAACTCATTTTTAGGGTATTTTTGGGCATTTTCAGACTTTGGTGTCTTCTAGAAAGTTTTAGCTAACTGAAATACCTTTCCAACGGCATAGAGATGAGGTTAAACAAAGTTACAAAACTCAATATATGGGTCCTCCAAGTTAGGTGTTTTTTCAGTTACTTTCAGTGACTTTTCATGAAGTGTCGACATGCGACGAAAACATAGGAAAGTGGTCACAGGCAGAGATGTGTCATTTTGAGCTATAACATCATCTTATTTAACTGATGGTAATCTATGCAAAGTCGCATGGTTTCGTCCATTTTCTTAACAAAGATGACAGGTGCCCCCCAGGGAGACACACTTGGTCGAATATACTTTTTATCAATTAGTTCTTTTAATTGAGACTCTAATTCATTAAGTTCCAATATGTTCATTCGATAAGGGGCCTTTGAACTAGTAACTGCACCCGGTACTAGTTCAATGGTGAAATCCAATTCCCTTTTCGGGGGTAATCCTAGAATTTCTTCGGGGAATACATCAACATATTCTCTTAAGACTGGTATGTCTTCCAATTTTAACTTTTATATCTTAATCAGACTCTCTTCATCAGTTATTGTTACTGCATAAGCTTTACATCCCTTTCTAACAGCTCTCTTAAGCTGTAGGGCAGAAATCTGCCTTATGGTGGTTTTTCTAGGGATTCCTTTAACATTTACTGGTTTTCCGTCACTATTTAAACATGTGAAAGTTTTATCATAACAATTTAGAATTACTCTATGTTGTTCTAACCAATCCATACTAATCAACAAATCATAAGAACCAAGAGGAAAAACATTAAGCTTGACAACAGTTTCAAAAAGATCCATAACTACTGCACATTCTTTTACAAAACAAGCTACTTTTCTTTTAGCACCAGTGGCTAACTGAACTAAGCAAGAATTCTCAAAATTTTCAACAGATAACTTACATTTTTCTACCATTTTAGGTGCAATATAACTAAGACTAGCTCCTGGATCAATCAAAATAGTTATAGGGGTCTGATTTATCATACCTTCTACTTCCACCATGGAAGTCTGATATTCAACTTGTCGATTCTCCAAGGTTGCGTTGATTTTGGGCATGGTCCTCGCTAGTTCCCCAATGGTCATCTCCTTCTGTATGGTATGAATATTGCTGACAGTCTTCTTCCGATTTGGACAGACTGAAGCATAGTGTGGGCCGTTACACTCCCAACACTTGATAGGCTCTTTGCGCTCAAAGTTCTTGGTAAAATTTCCATGATTATTTCCAAATTCCTTACCTTTAGAATTATTCTGATTGTTCGGTGTATTGTTCTTATTTCCTTGGAAGTTCTTGTTATTAGGATAATTTATGACCTTACTGTTCTTAGAATTTCTGTTGGGCACAAAATCCTTCTTCTTTTGTTCATACTGATTATTATTTTTCTTAGCCTTCCAGTTGGCCAAGATTTCCTTCTTTCGATTCTACTCAAAACAGAAGTTAGCTTTTCTCATAGATTCTTCCAAGGTCTTTAGGTTATCATATTCAATCCTATCCTTAATATGATGAGGTAGAGAGCTGAGGAATCACTGTACCTTTGGTTTCTAATCTACAAGGTATGGTACATACCTAAGTAGACTTAAGAACTTGCTGTTCATATCTTTCATTATCATTGATCCTAACTTCAACTCATAAAATTCTTTTACTCTTTCCTAATAATATTGATCAGACATAAATTTCTTTTTACAATACCTCTTAAAGGTACTCCAGTTTACATTTTTCCCTTTTATTCCCTTAACTATTTTCAAGTCCTGCCACCAAATGTCATCCTTTCTTGAGACGTTATAAATAGCCATTCTAGCCTTTAATTGGTTAGAATAGTTATATATTTGAAAGTACTTCTTCATCCCAGATAACCAGGATTCAACTTCCTCCCCCTTCTCAGTCTCTCCATTAAAGGTTGGTGGTTTTATCTTTTTGAATTCCCCGGAAATCTCCTCATAAGGTTTTTGTTTCCTCTTTTTAGTGTACTGATTATCATCACTACTGTCACTAGTAGAATGGTAATTTCGTTGTTCACCAAACATCTTAGAAGATGAACTACATTAAGTTTTAGTATGTTTCATGTTTTTATATTTACGTTGATGACTTGTATCTTCTAATTCTGTTCTTCTACCCCTACCCTCAGTTTGAAACTTTTCAGTTAGGATCTGATTCAGCTCTTCTTGAGCCCTCAGAATCCTTTCATTTTCTTGCTTTACAGACTCCATTTCAGATTTTAGGTCTTTTACAGTTTGTAACAATTATGAGGAATTGGTAGTTAAATCCTATGGTATAGGATCTCTTGGTAAATTTCCTGGTTCAGTAACTGGAGATTCCTCCTTTGCATATTCTTCCAGCCTTTCCATACATGTCTGTTAAACTTCAGAAAACAATTCTCTGATTGAATAACATTTAAAAGAAAATACGTCAGCATAATAATTCAGTTTACTGTTTCCTAAAAGCTAGTTGGGCTTCATCAAGGCCTAGTGTTTGAACCTTGTGCTTTGATACCACATGTCAAAACCCCAAATTTTCACAAAAATTTTAAAATTTTGAAATAACATAAAATGCTGGAACTGCGGTTTACTAACAGTTAAAGGTTAGCAATAAACGAAACAGTTAATAGATTAGTTTTACATAATCTCAATTATATTATCTCAGCAGTTCCTTTTTGAAACAAGATTTAGTTTAACTTGCGCATTTCTACTACTTTCAGTTTACTGATGAAATTTATTTATGACAAGTAGGTGGAATCCGATTTGGAATCCGAGGCTTACTTAGCATTTATGCTAATGCAGAAATATTACTTGTTCTTACAGGTTTTACAGGTATGAATGATCGAGTAACATTTTTAAAATTCATAAAGTATGCAGCAGTATTTCTAATTGCAAGTAATAAGCTTAGTAAAATAAGCTGCTATATTTCAACAACTTCTGTAAGGTAAAAACAGTTTGTTTTCTTCAGGGGTTTTGACATGACATAAAATGCTGGAACTGCGGTTTACTAATAGTTAGAGGTTAGCAATGAACAAAAGAGTTAATAGATTATTTTTACATAATCTCGATTATATTATCTCAACAGTTCCTTTTTGAAAGAAGATTTAGTTTAACTTGCACATTTCTTCTACTTTCAGTTT
The DNA here is from genome assembly GCA_001517045.1 of Pseudotsuga menziesii. Classification (NCBI taxonomy): domain Eukaryota; kingdom Viridiplantae; phylum Streptophyta; class Pinopsida; order Pinales; family Pinaceae; genus Pseudotsuga; species Pseudotsuga menziesii. The sequence goes on from LPNX011156401.1 coordinate 1,439,170, forward strand.
ACTGATGAAATTTATTTATGACAAGTAGGTGGAATTTGATTTGGAATCCAGGGCTTACTTAGGATTTATGCTAACGCAGAAAGATTACTTGTTCTTACAGGTTTTACAGGTATGAATGACCGAGTAACGTTTTTAAAATTCATAAAGTATGCATTCTTTGACTTTGTAAAGAATTGATGAATTCTAAACTTTAAAGTGCTAAAAAATTCTTATTATAAACTCCACCTGAGTTGTGGGTTTAGAGGAGTCTATCCCTAATCATAATATATTTATATGAACCTAGTATTGCATTGTTATTCTAAGGTTTACATTCTTTAACTTGGTCTTTACATTAACCATTTCGTTATCATAAATCATTGTGGATAAACATGGTAATCATAATGTTCATGTTATAATATTGACTTTGGTAAATGATTAGTTATATCAATTCGGAAATGATTTGTTTAAGAGATAAAGGTTCTTTTTTTATATAAACAAAACCAAATAGCTTTGAACTATATGATTATCATAGCTTCGAAATGTCAACATTTGGACGTTTAAAAATATCCATCGCCAAATAGCCTTATGATCGACACGTAAATGTGATTGATGGACTTTATACATGATTGATCATATAGTTTTCTTTTTGCATAAATGTTTCATGGATCATTATAAAAATCATTGAAAATTATTTGCACGTAGGTGACTATATAGTTAGATCCATACACCATCTAATTTTCCAGTGGCACGTGGACTTCTCCTGTCCGTGCAATAGTAGTATAAAATCCTTGTAACCCTATTCTTTTTCATTTTCCTCCGTAGTTTTCGGGCCTTCGGGCCACTCTGCAACCATTCTCATGGTGGCCCTGCTACTTTAGTGGTTGTTAATGGCGTCCTGAGTCCTGGGTTGAGTTGTTTCAGTCTTCACCATTCGGTCTCGAACTATTTCTATAATTTGTGAGTCTTGTCTCTGTAAGGGTTTTGTTGAGATTCAAAGCTTAAGGCTTGCGACCTCTGTGTGGTTCCTTTCTTGTCCATTCGTGGCCGGTCATTGCAGAGATATATTGATGATTTCTTGTTGTTGGTTTAAGCACTACTCTTCGTCGTAGGGTTTGAGAGTATCGTTCTCATGTCTTGCATTGTTGGTGACAGCTCCAGCTTCGCTGTCTAGTTCTTGCTTGCCTGTTGCCCAAACTTCTTCTTGCTGCTGCTGGTAGTGGCTTTTGCATGCATCTCCATCATCTCTTTCATTACGAGTATGAAGGTCCGACTTTTTGTTACACTGGTGACGATGCTACTGTTCCTTCGTGGCTATATCACCTTCACTTCCAGGTAACATAATTACTTAAAGATTTAAAAACTAAACCTGTTTTCAGTAAATAGTTCTGAAATTCATGTTTTAATTAAACTTAGGTTTTTCCCCTTGCAAGTGACAGTTCGCTTGTCTCATGGCAACAATAATTCAAGAAAAAGGTCTGACACACTGGCTACGGGTAAGCCCTGGTTAAAAAATGGCATTCCATGCTTGTACAATCCTTAAGGGATAGTTTTCAGTTGGAAAGTTACGGCTTGTTAGTTACCCTTCATGGGTTACTGTTCCTCAGACTACTAGTTTAGTTTTTGTTAAACCCTTGCTTCTAGTAGGGTACTCTGGCTCAAGCCGTGACTTGTAAATGTTGTTTACTTGTTTTTGTATACTGTTATGTTAATAGCTCTTGCAACCTGTCAAGACATACTCTGTTTAGTTCTAAAGCATAGATAATTTTGTCTTATGAGCTCGAACTTAGTTTAATTTTAAGCTCTTAAGGAGATTTTGTAAACTAGGGTTTTTACCCTTATTCGTCTGTGTAAAAGAAAATTTTGCTGTATAATAATTAGTCCGTATTAATGATACTGTTAATAGCTTAACTTGTTATTCCATCATGTTATAATTGTTTGAATACCAGCTCAAATATTCGAGCTAGGTTTCCTGTAGGTGACCTGTGTGTGAAATAATTTATTTAATTCATTCATTAAGTTTTTAGTTTAATAACTAATTGGTTTAATTATTGCACAGGTACATAGTGTATTATATTTCCATAGCTATCTTTTCACTGTCCTTAAGGTACTGTAATAATCTACAATAGTTTTGTATTTTAATAACAATTATTCCAAATACTTGGATTATTGTTTAAATGATTCTTATTTACAATATTATTGTTATTAGGGTTTCAACCCTGTACTTCCTTTTATAAGTAAATTTTGTTTATAAAATTTAAATAAATTAGTTCTTCTATAAATAACATTTATTAAATATTATTTACCATCGTATCCTAGTTGTTTTTATTAAATAAAATATAGATAGATTTGTTAAAATTCTTTGTTCAGATGTTCTTCATCTCTGTATTTAATTTATATATAGAAATTAATTAATCTAGAAAATACTCTACTTGAAGTATGAACATTTGTGAATATAGTTAGTTATTATGAACAGTAAATTAACTATGTATATCAGACTTTATTCTTTCCTTTGCAGAATGAAATCAGTGCTTTATCTAAAATGTTTCTTCTACCTCTGTCACAGGTTAATAGTATAATTTAAAAAATGAAGTACTGCGCAAAAGTAATAGCCTATTTACTTGAATAACTTGTTAATATAATCACCTACTATCTATAAAATATTTGGCTATTTCCTTTCTAGTTTTTTTACAACAATAATCTGGTTAAACAATAAACTTAACTAACAGGATATTGTTCTTCTTTGATAACAACTATATACATAAATATATTACTGCATAATACCTCAGTTCATTTCAGGTTTTTAACATATCTATATTCTATTTAAATACACTGCCTGTGTTGGAGTATGGTCTGGTCCACTCCAGATGTGGAAAAACACAGGTTAGGATTATTTTTCATCAATTTCAGAATCAATTTTTTTTCTTTCAATAAACTAAAAGATTACTAACACTATCAAATCACAACTAAACATTTAACATTCAATAATCAGTCTAGCTCACATTTAAACATTTAACACAGTGAAATAAAAAGACTATAGAACCTGATTAAGCTAGACAACAACAGTGTTGGGAGGCCGTTCCTCCCTACCAACTCCTGGAGAGCGCTCAAACATCGTCTCCTTAGGACTCCCGATCCTGTTCTTGGTCTCCTTGGCTGATAACTGGTGGAGTAAGCAAACAAAATACTAGTCCAATGACTCAGTAATCACTCTGCACTCAGCAGTAAGATCCTTCGGCTGAAAAGCTGCACTTGATCACTTTCTGCAGTTAACCCCTCAAACACCTTCCATAAATTCCCTTTCCATTGAAATCCTTTGAAGTACATTCACCTGAATGATCATCTTCGTGGAATGAGCAGCCTTAGCTCTCTTCAATGGGCATTTTTATTAATATTTCCTAGGTCTTTTTGGGTCAGTTGTCATTAATTGAGCCACCTGCTCTGATTCCACTTTCTTGGGGGATCATGACCCCAAATGTAGGGAGGTTGCAACCTGCAACATTGGAAGTGTTTGAGGATGCTGCCACTTGTCTATTTTCTCTCCACCCAGTCTCCTCCACCAACTTGACCAGTAAACACTCTCTTAACAGCTCTCCCGAGCTGTTGTCTCCACTTTTATTTATTTATAATTAAAATATTCAGAATTGCATTCAACATCCTTGACTCTGCTGAGTCATCAATTACAACTTAGCATAAAATTTAGCATATTGTCTTGAAATAAAATCAAATATGATAATATTATTTTTGCAAAATTGGGGCATGTGACAATATGAGTGAAGGCAGAAGGGGATTGAGGCATTTGGATATGATTTTATTAATGATTTTGTAAAGAAAATTGCAGAGGGATATTGGCCTATACTTACTGGGAGTGGAAGCGTTGTTTTCCTTGGGGATAATCATGAGAAAGGTGGAATTGATGACTGGTAGGATCCTCTGAGTGTCGCGAGATTCTTCCACCATTTTCCACACCTCATGTTTGATAAAGTCCCAACAGGAGTGAAAGAAGTTGACTATGAAGCCATCTAGTCCCGAGGCTTTGTCTTCTTTCATATGTTTAATGGCTGTCTCCACTTCTTGAAGCATGTTGGGTCTCATGAGCATGGTGTTTTGATCTGCTGTGACCAAAGAGGGAATGTGTGAAGTAGCTTCTTGCATAGTGTGCTCCCTATCCTTCTCATTCCTAGTGAGGATATCTTCATAGAAATAAACCAGCTCAGTTTCCATGTCTTTGTGGGTTTCCAGCTGGACACCTTCACTATTTTTAAGGTGGGTGATGTGGTTATGCATGTGATGTTGAATAATAGATCGGTGGAAGAAAGAGGTATTGTGTTCACCTTCATGAAGCCATTTGATTCTTGATTTTTACTTCCAGAATATCTCTTCTTGTTTGGTTCTTTCCTAAATATTTAAAAGGAGGTGTTGTTCTTGCTTGTTAGTTTCCTCTGTTCGTCAAGAAGTGATGATCTGCTGCTATAGATGATCCATTTCTTGTTCCAGAAGGGATTTACTTGTGAAGATATTCCTGAAGGTGTGCTTGTTCCAGTGCTTAATATGTTACTTGTGGATTTTTAATTTGGTTTGAATTCTGAAAATGCAAGGGGTACCTATGACCTGAGTGTTCTGCCACCATTCCTTGATCATCTCATGAAAATCTGGGTGGGTGAGCCATAATTTCTCTAACTGAAAAGGATTTCTCCTGGTCGCTTCATCCATATGCTAGTGTAAACATATGTGCCAGTGGTCGGATTTGACAGCAGGGAGAATAGAGGCGTTAAGTTCCTCAAGCCTGAGCATGAAATGTTTGGTAATGAGAAAATGATCAATCTTGGAAGAAATTTGAGAAGACCCACCTCTATGATTGTTCCAAATATGGATCCCATTGTTTGTGTTGAGATCAATAAGGTTGTTGTTGTTAATTTACTTCTTAAAGAGCTTGTCTTCCTGGGAGAGTATGTGTCATCCTCCTCGTTTGTCCTGAAGAGAGGCGATGAGGTTGAAATCACCACCAAGGATATCAATGGGATGGGCTTGGTCTTGGATGAGCCAATCGAAAAAATTCAGAAAGAAAATTTTGTGTTTAGGGAGATGGGGGCCATAAACATTGGTGATCATGCCATGAAGGTTAGTACCGATAGGATGAAAATGTACTGAGATGGAGTGGCGCGAAGCTATGAAATTATCAAGTTCCACTTCTGCAGGGTTCCAGGAGATGGTTAGACCACCAAAGGCCCCTGAGGAATCAACAGAGATGGATTGGCTGCCACGCCAGAGTTTGGACATGAGAGTTTCAAGATTGGTTCTGCTAGATTTGGTTTTTTGTAACATGAACATGGTGGGTTTATCTTGCTCGATATTTTTTTTGATCATTCTGTGCTTGCTGGGGCTATTGATGCCTCTGATATTCTAAGATATAATATTCATTGATTAACTATGGGATGGAGAGGGAAGAATTCTGTAAGCCGGGAATATTGTCCCGATTCTACCAATCTAGTGCCCAGATTGGATATCCTTTGGAGAGCGGTTTCCTTCCTCTTTTTTTGGTCTCCTTGTTTCTTTTCTTGGTCTCTTTGGGATTGATTGTAATGATACTCAGTTTATTGCTGGCTTTAGTTGTATGAAGTATGTCAGTAAGAATTTGGATCTGCTTGGGAGAAATGTCATGGAAGGTGTTTTTTTTGCAAGTGTCTTCCAATCCTAATAGATACAAATCCCCCAGATCTATGTCACCCATGTCCTCATCCATTAAGAAATATCCCTCTTGTGTGGGGAGTAGAGAGTCTTAAGCATGTAATCATTCCTGCGCGGAATGAGGTTTGCTTAACTGAGTCTTCCTTAGCAAGTTGGTTGGATTCATCTATGTTATTTCCTTTTTGAGCCTCCTGGTGAGGGCGTTTCGATGTAGGGGGGCCTTTGCCTTTGCATCAACTAGATCTTCATTTTGACACTCATGAATCTCAAATATATTGCTAGTGGAGGGATTCGAGGGTTTGCTGAATGTAGGTTTTTTCTCCCTTGTCTTCTTCTGTTGGTAACTTTCTTGAAGCCGTCTTCATCAGTGGAGAGGTTCTGTTCCGTGGGGGTTTTATTCTTTGGGAAATATCTATATAAGTGACCATGCACATGGCACTTTCTTCATCTGAAGGGAACATTTCCATAATCCAGTGATTGAGACCATTCTGTGTCTTCATGAGCGAGTATGATGGACTCCAGTAGGGTTTTATATATATGCATATAAACACAGATGCATGCATAAGAGGTATACCTTTGTTGTCTTGTTTGAACAAATTATTCCAATGCATTTCCAATGTCTTTGAGAGTATCCTCGTCCCAATAGTCCTGGGGGAGTGAGTATAGCTAGACCCAGACCAAGGCCCAGGAAAAGTTTTTTGTGTCAGGATTGAAGCGTTCGACCCAGTTCCTGAGAAAGAGACCCAAAAAGTTGAAGAAGTAAGGCCCTCCTTCCAACACATGGTCCCTGTCCTCCAACAGGGATAAAATGATCATGAAAACACCTTTTGAGCCTAGCTATAGGTCAAAATGGGATTTAGGCCTCCACTTGACGGTGATTCAGTGGAGCAGAACTTTTTCACTGGGCCAAATTCTAATAAATTTCCCGATGAGAGTGTAGGTATTCATGTATTTGATTTTGGCATTGATTCTGGAAGGCGACGGATTGATTCTGGGTTTTCCTAAGGACATGCCTATGCATGTGTGTGTTCAGGGTTTATCGGTTATTGTGTGCATGTTCTGCGTATTCTCTACAAACTTGACAGCATCAGATTGTAGGAAGTCAACAGGAGGAGGATTATCTGAGGATTGTGTATTTTCCTGTAGCTGCATGGGGTAGTCATCTACAAGCAACTGGGGGGGACAATACGCCCCCCATACTGGAGATAATGGGGGGGGCCAGAGAGCTAGGAACAAGATTAAGAGAGGTGATGATGATAATAGCAGGGAGGTAGCAAGTTACATAGGAACCATTAGTCGACGCGCATAAAACTTAGGGTATCAGCGATCAGACCCATCCCTCATCTTCTCATCGAGATGAGGGGTCATCTCTTGGAAGTAGAGTTAATGAATTGGAAGCCGATTCAATAGATGTGCTATTATTAAACTTTTTCTCGATTTATTTTTAATATAAACCTTGTCTTCTTTTGGATTTGCGCAAACTAGTTTACTATCCCTAGACTTCCTTTGGTTTAGCACAAACTGATTTCTACTTCTTATTTCAACCACTTGAATCGTTAAGTGAGAAATGTCCATATCCTTTTGCGCAAGTATTCTTGTTAGCATCTCATTCTTTGTTTTTGTTTCTTCCAATAATTATTTTAGTAAATATTTCTCACCCAATCGTGCTACTTCATTTTGTGCACAGTTCAACTATTTCTCAAGATCATATTTCTTCTTATTCATCTATTTTTCTAATGTTTCTTGAAGAGCCTTTTCCTCCTTTATTTCTTCTTCAGTATTTGACAGTTGTTGATCTAGGAGGATCCAAGAAGGAAATTTTTTTGAAGTCCTCCAATCTCATAAAAACTGGCATTATATCAAAGGGCTCATCGAGACGATTCCAACGGCATTCGTTTCACCTCAAACGGACTCCGTATGAGAAAGTTATCGCGTTTTGTTGTATTGATGAAATAAGCAAATTTGGCAAAATGGGGGTGCCACGTGGCACCACCGGCAGGGTGACATGTGGCATCCGTACAGTACGGACGGATGACATGGAAATTGTACAGATAGACAGGTGGCAGTACAGTCCAATCAGGATGCGACATGTGTCATGTATGGACGATGAGGTGGCAATCCAGTTAGCAGTACGGACCAATCCGAATGTGACACGTGTCATGTACGGACGATGAGGTGGAAATCTAGTCAGCAGTACGGACCAATCTGAATGCGACACTTGTTAGTACGGAGGTGACTGCGCAACTTAGTTGGAAGTATGGAAGATGAGTTGGCAGCTGACTAGGCGTTGAGGTGGACCAATCCGGAATTGCCATGTGGCAGCACCGGATTGGCCAATATTGATTGAAGTTCACCAAAATGTTGCTGCTCCACCGGTTTCGAACTCCTGACCTCCTATACCTTGTCTCTGGGCCTTTACCAACTGCACTGGTAGTGTTCTTTGAATAATGTATGGAAATAATATTATTTAAAGTGGCATTTCGAGCCCCGACCTTGGTTCTTCCTCCAGCGTGACCGGGAGCTCCGACCAGCACGGGAGCCCGTGCTCTATTTCAGCACATGTCAAATTATAAACTATATAAAATGGGTTATAAGTGGGTCTAAAAACAAGTTACGTTATAAAAAATTTGTTTAAAAAAAAACCATAATGTGGGTTCAATGAACCATGTGGTTTTGGGGGAAAAGAATTTTATTGTAATATTCTAAAAATATAAAATGTGGTTGGCATAGTTGTAACTATGTCAAATACATAATTTAAGAAGAGCCTAACCAAGTGTGGGGAGTTGGAACCATATGCCTTCTTGGGCAAAATTTGTTGTAACTAAAGAATCATGAGGAGAATGTGGAGTGGGGCAAGCCAAGCCTATATAAACCCACTTAATTTCCATTTACAGGGCATGCTTTGGAGTGGAGAATTTGTAGCTAAAGGAGAGAAGGGAGATTACGTAGCTCTGAAGGAGGAAGGTACAAGTGTTTATACTCGTTTTACACCGTCTTTAGGATTAGGAGTTGCTGGAAGCAGTCTGGTTGTGTTTTGGGCAGCGGTTCTCTTCCTGACCATTGTCGCCAAGGTATCATTGTATCATTGCCATGTATTTTTCCTTATGCTGAGATTATAGATCAGCCCTCCTATTGAGAAGCAGGCCCGGAGACGTAGTCCATCCTGGACGAACTCTGTTATCAACTTGTTGTCTTTATGTGCATATTGTCTATGCTGTTTGGTTCTCTTCTTATGGATTTGTGAGCTTCATTCATGCTCTTTATGCAATTCATGTTAATGTCATAGAGTAGCAAAGATCTTGTTTTCGGATCATGTGGTATCAGAGTAGGACTATTTGACGTTGGATTGTGAGTGTGGATGGTCACAAGGGCTAAACTGCAAGCTGGTGAGGGTACATTAGAGCCTTACAATTCTGAGATCGAACGTGCACACCGAAGGAGGAAGATGGATGCTAATGATGCCCGCATCGAGATGGAGGTAAACTTTCACAAGGTCTTCTACATGATGGCTGACAAGGTAGACAAGTTGTTTGCAGACTATGAAGAACGCATGGCAAAAGAAAGAAAAGATAGTGAAGTAAAGAAGGAAGACAAAGAAGTGAAGGACGAAGGAAATGCTTCAGTTAACAAAGGAGGAGGTGGCGAAGAGCCTCCTGAGCCTCCCTCTTCACCTTCAGCTTCAAGCACAAGTTCAAGTGCTTCTTCCTCATCTCATTCTCAACATTCCAAGGTTCCTCACAAAGAGCCTCAAAAGAAGCCCTTATTGAAGCTCGATGTGAAGTTTGATTTGCCCATGTTCAATGAGGAAGCGAATGCAGAGAAGTTGAACAATTGGATAAGGCAATTGAGGTCTATTGCCGAGTCCAGCAGATCAAAGAAGAAGACGTGAAGATTCAGTTCGCTTCGCTTCGGATGACAGGCACTGCACTTGTATGGTGGGAAAGCAAGCTTCAGCAAGGTAGCAAACAAATGGGTAATCTTCTCTCATCGTGGTCTGCTTCATTTCTGCTTTACGTAAGCAATTTTATCCATTGGGTTATGTTCAAAAGGCTATGATGGATTGGCAAAGTTTTAGACAAGGCAAGGGTTAGAGTGTTCAGAATTTTATTGAAGAATTTAGAAAGAAAGCTTTAGAGTTGAATATTTATTTAGATTCTCCTGACACTCTTTTGAAGTCAATTGGTGCTCTTCATCATTATCTACGCCATACTTTGCTGTTGTTGAATCCTACTAGTGTGGATGAAGCAAGTGTTCAGGCTACTCATCTTGAGAGCAGGGGGAAGCATTTGCAAGAAGACCATCCGAAGAATCCTTTCAAGCACAACAACAACCACAAGTCCAAAAATAAAGACAAGATCAAGAAGACAGCTACTGCCAAGAAGGAAGGAGGAAATCTCCATTGCAAACATTGCGACACTGATGGGCATGATGAAGAAAGTTGTTGGAAGTTGCATCCTGACCAGAGGCCAAAGCATTATGGAGGAAAAAAGAAGAAAAAGACCGTTGCAACAGCGCAACAAGATTTGGGTTCCGACTCAGGTGATGAAACCAGGATTACAGTCGTGGGAATGCAAGGTAACAAAACTCCTCATACCGGTTCAAGTTCTACTCATGTTTCTAAAGAAAATGATAAAATAACAAGTGAGTTGTTTCACATCAGAGTTGTGTCTAAGCATACAAAGATTGAAACATTATTTGATCAGAGTTCTCAAGTAAATTTGATCTTAGAATTAGTTGTTACGAAGTTGGGCATACAGACTAAACCTCACCCCAAGCCTTATCCTCTTGGATGGGTATGTGATAATGCTAAGCTACAGGTGACTAAGCAATGCAGGTTAAGGTTTTCTATTGCTTCAAAGTTGATCGATGAGGTGGACTTAGATGTTGTTCCTCTTGACATTTGCGGTATCGTATTGGGAAGCCCATACTTGTATGATCGAAAAGCAGTATTCTTTTGTCACGAGAACAAGTACCATCTCACCAAAAATGGGGTGGAGTACATTGTGAGAGCTCACAGTATGAAGGCTAACACCACTCATGTTAGTGCAGGATAGATGAAACGGCTCATCAACACTAATAAGAGATACATGCTCATGGTTGTGAGAGAAAAAGATGCTGAGGCATCCGATGCTTTCAAAGGTTGTCATCCTTCTCATAGAAAGGCTATGATTGATATTGTGGCTAACTATGATGAAATATTTCAGGAACCTACAGGTTTGCCTCCCAAAAGGGAGATTCAACATGAGATCCATCTCCAACAAGATGCCCGTCTTCCTAATGTGGGCATGTACAGGTTGTCCGCAGTTGAAATGGCAGAGATTAAGAAGCAGGTTCAAGACTTGTTGGACCACGGAGTGATCAGACCGATCTCCTCTCCATGTGGTTCGTCGATTGTGTTGGTGATGAAGAAAGATGGCACATGGAGGATGTGCGTTGACTATCGGGCTCTCAACAATATCACAATCAAGAATCGATACCCGCTTCCTCGCATAGATGACTTGCTCGACCAGTTGAAAGATGCTGTGTTCTTTACCAAGTTGGATTTGCGCAGTGGCTACCGCCAGATCAGAATTGCAGAAAGTGATGTGTGGAAGACGACCTTCAAGACCAAGCAAGGTCTATTTGAGTGGTTGGTGATGCCCTTTGGGCTTTACAATGCACCTGCAACCTTCATGCGGGTAATGAATGATGTTTTCCGGCCATTCTTAGATGATTTTGTCATTGTGTACTTAGATGATATCTTGGTATTTAGCAAAACTTGGGAAGCACATGTGGGGCATGTAGAGCAAGTATTAGATACTTTGAAAAAGGAGAAATTGTATGTAAAATTGTCAAAGTGTGAATTTGGCAAAACTTCATTAGTTTACTTGGGTCATATTGTAGGAGGTGGAAATTTAAAAATTGATCCTTCAAAAGTTGATGTAATTGTCAATTGGCCTAAGCCTACTAACACTACTGAAGTGAGAATCTTTTTAGGAGCGGTTCAATATTGGAGGAGGTTCATTCAGAACTTCTCATACTTAGCATCTCCTTTGCATGCCTTAACAAGTGTGAAGAAAGCCTTCCAGTGGGGAGGTAAGAAACAGAAATCCTTTGACACATTGAAGGGAAAGATCAGCACCGCCCCAGTCCTAGCCTTGCCCGATTTACAGCAGCCATTTGAGATAGAGACAGATGCCAGTGGATATGCCATGGGGGCAGTATTGATGCAGCATTGCAAGCCTATTTGCTACCATTCAGAGACTTTTACTCAAGCAGTGATCAACTACCCCACCTATGACAAAGAGTTGTATGCTTTGGTTCAGAGTGTCAAGAAGTGGAAACACTACTCGATGGGTAAGGAGACGATCATCCATACCGATCATCAGCCCTTGTAGTATCTCTAGTCCCAGACTAAGCTCCAACAAGTTCGTCATTTCAGGTGAATGGGATTCCTTCAACAATTCCATCTAGTGATCAAGTACAAGAAGGGTACTAGTAACAAAGTGGAAGATATGCTCTCTAGACCTCCTATTGTTGCATCTATTGTTTTGAAAAATGATTCTTTATCCCATGAAATTTATATTGAGCAGTATGCTACTGATGATGATTTCAAGGAGATTTATGAGAAGCTAACCAATGGCACACAGGTGGAAGACTACTATTTGCAGGGAAATTTTCTCTATCATTTGGGAAAGTTATGTGTTCCTATCAATGAAAGAGTCCATGTAATATGAGAAGCTCATACTTCTCTTGTATCAGGGCATTTTGGGGTAGGTAAGACTTTGGCTCATTTGCAAATACTCGTGTATTGGCCTCGCATGAAAGACATTGTAACAAATATGCAAAGGGGTGTGTGATGTGCTCTACTTGTAAGCCCACTAATAGAAAATTGGGGTTGTACTCACCACTTCCTGTTCCTTCCCATCCTTGGGAAAGCATTTCCATGGATTTTGTGGGAGGTTTGCCTATGTCTAGGAGGGGTCATGACTACTTGTATGTGGTCGTGGATAGGTTTAGCAAGATGTGTATTCTTATGCCATGTAAAAAGCAGGTCACTGCAGAGCAGGCTGCTTCTCTCTTCTTTCAGCATGTATGGGTTCACTTTGGACTTCCTACGTCCATTATCTCGGATCGGGACTCCCGATTCCTTGGAGAGTTTTGGACAAAGTTATGGTGTATGATGGACACCAAGCTGAAGAGGAGCACCACTTTCCATCCATAGACCGACAGACAAACAAAGGTAGTCAACAGGACAGTTTTCCATTTGCTTCAAGGCTATTGCAACAAGCATCCTAAGTTATGGGATGAATAGATCTAGTATGTGCAGCATGCCTACAATAGGGCTATGCATTCTTCCACTCAGAGCTCGCCATTTGAGACATGCTTTGGGCACTTTCCAAAGACTCCATTGGAATTGACTTATGGGAGAGAGGTTGGTTCAAGCACTTCCAAGGATGAAGACAAAACCCACAGGTTCATTCAGAGAGTTCAACAGGTACATCAAGTAGTGCAAGAGCAGTTGGAGAAGAGTCAAGCCCAGTACAAAGCTCACCATGACAAGCATAGAGATGATCATCAGGTTCAGGTAGGAGATCAAGTGTGGATTCACATCAGCAAGGAGAGGATGAAAGGAGAAGGCAAGAAGCTCAAGGCAATTAGATATGGTCCCTTCACCATCTTGGAGAAGATTGGGATGAATGCCTTTCGCTTAGAGCTACCGCCATACATGCAGATCTACTCAATGGTGAATGTGGAGAACTTGAAACTCTATGAGCCTCCCATGATCATGGATGAAAGGGAGAATGTCTCATTGCCATCAGTTGATGAATTTACTCCTGAGTACATGGATGAGCTACAGGAAGATGTCATCCTGGACAGAAGGACAAGGACTTCTCACAGAGGTGATGTTGATTATCTTCGAGTGGGCATGAGAGCCACTCATCCAAGAAAATCCAGGTGGATTGAGAAGGAGAAAGTGAGGGAGCAATTCCCTCACCTATCTGTTGATTAGTACAAGCTTTTGGAGGCCAAAAGCTTCTTAGTGGGGAGGAATGATATAGGAGGATCCAAGAAAGCAAAATTTTTTAAGTCCTCCAATATTAGAAAAAATGGTGTCAGATCAAAGGGCTCGTCGAGACGATTCCAACGGCGTTTGTTTCACCTCAAACGGACTTCGTATGAGAAAGTTATCACGTTCTGTTGTATTGATGAAACATGCAAATTTGGCAAAATGGGGGTGCCACGTGGCACCACTAGCAGGGTGACATGTGGCATCTGTACAGTACAGACGGATGACATGGTAGTTGTACAGATAGACAGGTGGTAGTACGGTCCAATCAGGATGTGACACGTGTCATGTACAGACTATGAGGTGGCAATCTAGTCAGCAGTACGAACCAATCCGAATGCAACACATGTCATGTACGGACGATGAGGTGGAAATCCAGTCAGTAGTACGGACCAATCCGAATGCGACACATGTCAGTATGGAGGTGACTATGTAACTTAGTTGGTGGTATGGCAGATGAGTTGGCAGCTGACTGGGCGTTGAGGTGGACCAATCCGAAACTGCCACGTGGCAGCACCGGATTGGCCAATATTGATTGAATTTCACCAAAATGTTGCTGCTCCGCCGGTTTCGAACTCCTGACCTCCTATACCCTGTCTCTGCGCCTTTACCAATTGCACTGGTAGTGTTCTTTGAATAATGTATGGAAATAATATTATTTAAAGTGGCATTTAGAGCCCCAAAGGAGCCGGGGCTTAGCCCCGACCTTGGTTCTTCCTCCAGCGTGACCGGGAGCTCCGACCAGCACGGGAGCTCGTGCTCTATTTCAGCACATGTCGAATTATAAACTATATAAAATGGGTTATAAGTGGGTCTAAAAACAAGTTACGTTATAACAAATTTGTTTTAAAAAAAACCATATTGTGGGTTCAATGAACCATGAGGTTTTGGGGGAAAAGAATTTTATTGTAATATTCTAAAAATATAAAATGTGGTTGGCATAGTTGTAACTATGTCAACTACATAATTTAAGAAGAGCCTAACCAAGTGTGGGGAGTTGGAACCATATGCCTTCTTGGGAAAAATTTGTTGTAACTAAAGAATCATGAGGAGAATGTGGAGTGGGGCAAGCCAAGCCTATATAAACCCACTTAATTTCCATTTACAGGGCATGCTTTGGAGTGGAGACTTTGTAGCTAAAGGAGAGAAGGGAGATTGCATAGCTTTGCAGGAGGAAGGTACGAGTGTTTATACTCGTTTTACACCGTCTTCAGGCTTCGAAGTTGCTGGAAGCAGTCTGGTTGTGTTTTGGGCAGCGGTTCTCTTCCTGACCATTGTTGCCAAGGTATCATTGTATCATTGCCATGTATTTTTCCTTATGCTGAGATTATAGATCGTCACTCCTATTGAGAAGCAGGCCCGGAGACGTAGTCCATCCTGGACGAACTCCGTTATCAACTTGTTGTCTTTATGTGTGTATTGTCTATGTTGTTTGGTTCTCTTCTTATGGATTTGTGAGCTTCATTCATGCTCTTTATGCAATTCATGTTAACGTCATAGAGTAGCAAAGATATTGTTTTCGGATCAATTGTTCCTCTAGATAATTTTTCTTATTTCTTGATGAGTCTTCATCTCTTCCAAAGCACTAATAAGTTCACCTTCCAAATCAACTTCTGTAGTTTATTCTTCACTGTAACTCCTGCTTGAATCACTTCATGTATCATATCTTCAAAGGCGAGGTATAGAACCCATTGCAAAAATACATAATCAATGTTTCTAATTGTATTTTTTGAGATGATTCTTTCATGAAGGAATGGAACATATCCTTTTCTTATGGATCTTCATCCTCTATGAAATCCATGAAAAGAACTCCCCTTGAATTATCATCACTGCTCTCTTCCTATAATGACCTGTAGTCTTTTTTAAAGTATAGGGTTTTCTTCTATTTATGAAATTTCCTCTTGTTTTTGAATTTGTCCTTTTGATGTGTCATCGTTGATTCGCTATAATCAACATTATCTTCACTGTCATTGTGTTTGGATTATTTGTAAGGACCTTTTGAGGCAAACATGACCTACTACACCACATGCAAAACATTTGAAGGGAAACTTGCCTTTGTATTTTCCACATCCCATTTTTATTTTTTTCACAAATTTGACTTCTTCTTCATATGATCCATCAAAATATTTCTTATTGTGTTTGTGCTCACCGCATTTATACTTCTTGGTAGCTTTGAATGCTGCTTATTTCTTGGGAAGATTATCTTATTTGATCCTCTTCTCATATGTTATAAGAATCTTGTGTAGTTCATCCTTCGTTACCTTGTTCATTTCATCTCTGTCTTCTAATACTGATACTTTGGAGTCAAATCTGAATGACAAATTTATTAATAATTTTTGTACAATAGATTCTTCCGCAATATCCACTCCTAGTGCTTTGATGGTGTGGAGCACTTCATCTATTTGAAGAAGGTATGATGCTATGCTTTCTTCTTCTTTCATCTTCATGGATTAAGATTGTCTTGAAAAAGTTTGTAATTTCACTTTCTTGACTTTATCATCCCTTTCATAGATATCCTTGAGTTTATCCCACATGGTTTTGGCTGATGTACATTACATCACCTAGGTAAACTCGGAATTCGCAAGGCCACACAATATCACATTTCTGTCTCTTGCATTATTTTCATACATTATCCTGTAAGCTACATCCATTGGTGTGGTTTTGGGAACTTTATAACCATTCTCTACTAATTTTCAAACATCCACTCCAATGGATTGCATATACACTTCCATCCTTATTTTCCAGAAGGTGTAGTTTGAGCCATCAAATTTCAATGCTTTGTTGGTGGAAAGGCCTTCCTGTCTATCCATATCTATGACAATATATACCTTCCAGTTGATTAAATGAATTTGAAGGAACCTTATCTGATACCAATTGTTGATTTTTGTTTATACAACGTAGATTATACAATTTTCACATAACAAATTATGCTTCGAAACTTTTACTGCCAAAACAATAAATAACACAATTTGCGCAAAGAATATGTAAAGTAACTTTATGTATATCTATATGTAAAATATTGTATACATGGATAGGAGACACCAATCTCCAAAACGTGAGAACCAACTCACTCAGGAAACAACCTAATTGCAAGCACCAACTCATAGACTACAAGCACCGAACTGTAAGGAATTCTATCAACTACACAAGCACCAACTTATTGATTTCAGGCACCAACCTGAAAGGATATCAGTCCTATTTGTGCAATATCCAAATTTCAATGTTTATGCACCAACCTGATTGAAGGTTGCTATCTTCTTTGTTTTTTTTTCAACACTGATTGAATTCTCTAACACAAATTGTATGGAAGTACCGACTTCCATATATATTTTCCAGCACCAGCCTGATGGAAGAACCAACTCCCCTTTCTGTATTCTCCAACACCGAATAGAAGGAAGCACGAAATCCATTTCCTTGTATTCTCAGAGCACCAACTGGAAGGAATCACCAACTCCCTTTCCTTGCCCCTTTCTGCCACCCTCAAATGAACAAATTATGACTGAATTGTAATTTGTGTTTTCTGATTTGCGTATGCGTCCTTTGATATGTGTGTTTGCATTTGTGTCTTCTAATATCTATGATAAAAACACTATCAACACTTCCAAACTTCAATGATATTCAAAATAATTGTCCATTTTGGAAGTTTCTTAGTTATTTTTTACGGTTTTTAGGTCGCAAAATTTCGGGTCTGTTTTGAGGCCCTAAACAACATTTTTTAGCAATTTGGGTGGCGGGTGGGTAAGGGGCGGGGCGATTGGGGAAAACGGTATCCAACGACATGCATTTTAATCCAATTTGAGATCAGATAGACCTTTCCAACAGGATATCAAGCGCCCCAAACGAATATCGTATGCAAAATTTGTGACCCCGAGAAGTTGACTGTTCAACTAACCACCTTGGGGCCGTAAAATTTATGACGATTCACCTTCTAGGATTATGTTTTGGACATTTAGGGTTCTTTCCCTCATTCTTATGATAAATAGGCCGTTTCAAACTCCTTTTGTATTAATCTTGGAAAAAATGAGCATAGCCGGCACATCTCTTCTCAGAGATAGATACCACCCTTCTAGATATTTTATTTTATAGTCTATTCTATTTCCCATTAGAGGAAATTTCAACTCAAAATGGGCCTTTTAACTTTAACTCAAATTCCATTTCATCATGTGTTAGCCAATGAAATTGCTTTAAATTTGAAATACCGTATAGGTCTTAAAAAAAATTTTAATATAAATTTGGGGATAGGTATCATAAAAAAAAACAACTTTTTTTGCTTGTATTTTCGACATATTTCCCCTTGTTTTTACTCAAATTTCGATCAGGAGAGCTCATTGGATGCGGAATAAAAACCGCATCCAACGAGTACCCACTCGACATACTTTTGACGGACCCCGCTACCCCAAAAACAAGAAATACCTGAAAAAACATGATGATGGCATCATCATCACATTTTTCAGGTATTTCTTGTTTTTGGGGTAGCGGGGTCCGTCAAAAGTATGCTGAGTGGGTACTCGTTGGATGCGGTTTTTAATCCCGCATCCAATGAGCTCTCCCGATCGAAATTTGAGTAAAAACACGGGGAAATATGTCGAAAATAAAAACAAAAAAGTAGTTTTTTTCTTTTCTTCCTCCAAAATTAATAAATATTATTTTATTATTTTAACTATTATTTTATTAATTTTTTGTAAGGAGGCCCATTTTGAGTTGAAATTTCCTCTAATGACTATTTGATAGAATATGTGTTTACTGTATTACTACGTTCCTTGCAATATATATGTTTTTTTTTTATTCTATATATTTTCTTTCATTCCGTCCTCACATAAATCTGGATCTATACTAGATGTATCTTCCTGTAAGAACATGGGTAGACTTTCACACGCTTCACAATGGACCTATTCTGCAATACACGACATAAATGTCCACAAGGGTGAACGAGTACTAAATTAAATAGTTATGGTATTCATCAATAAATTAACAATTAATTTAAGAAAATAATACTTATTACACAAATTATAAAATAATTATCTTTGATGGTTTTGTTGACTCCCTCTTTATCTCTACCTCCTTACAAAAATCAATCTTCTTCTTTGTCAATTCATGAACTCCTAGGACTTATTGAATTCTTAATCTTAGGTCTTCATGTCTTTTGGAGAGGATCATACATAATACGAAAATACATCCAAGGATGCAACTTCCATCGATCTACATGTATCTAAATGTACTAGGTCCAAGATACCTTTGGACTTATTATCATTGCATGAAAGAATTCCTTTGGCATTCTTGTCAAGTATATATCATCTGTAAAACACCTTCATGTTGAAGATTTGGAGTACTTACAAGAAATTTTTCAAAATTTTATTTGTAGTCTTTGTCAAATGGGTCTCCTTCTTATTTTCTTCTTAGGTGGATGTTCTTCAACATCAACTGTTGATGCATTTTTCTTTCTTTTCTTTTGAGGAAACTAATTATTAAGGCGACCATATGTATGAAAATTGAAGAACTTGATCCTTGAAAGATCATTCTTCTTTTGGTTTTTAACTAGGGATGGTCCTCTACCTGCATTTTCCTTTTCAAATTTTCTTCTTCCCTTTTCTTTCTTCTGACCAAATATCTAACAATTCTAACATATTTCTTTTGAAATATCCTTCTTTCTTTGATATGTCATATATACAGAAACATCACTGTCTAATGACCATATATCACTATTATTCGTAATAGTACCATTCATAGATAAGACAAAAGAGTATTGAGGTTCATCATCCAATCTATCTTCTATTCTGATACCTACCACCATCTTGACAGAATTTTGATATCTAATCCAAAAACCCCAGACCAAGAATTAAGTCAAATATGAAATTTGTCAAAATTGATATTTGACTCCACAGATAGAAGCACCCTCCTTAGGCAAACTCTGGAACACTATTTTTCGATCTAATATGTATTTAGGACAATTCTAAATCGGAAGCCTTGATTTATTGATTCCAACAAAAATTACGTCAAAATTGAATCTTCACAAAACTGATATCTACTTCCATAGTAAGTGTGCCCTCCTGGGGGGGGGGGTTGAAAATTCTATTTTCAAGTCCAATATATGGAGATAAATGTGCAAACTTGGAATCCCAGTTTTCACACTAGGATATAAATAGTCACTAGCAATGGATTCTTTCAGTGTTTCTCTAGCCCCATGTTGAATTTTAGCTTAGTAGTAGAATTTTCAAATCTTGATAATTATATCCTAATGATTATCATCACACTTAGTATCATTTCATAATTTCAACATTTACTTGCAATTATAATAAGGATCACTGGAAGATAACAATACACAGGAGACGGGAGAATTTTGGCCTAGGAAACCCAATAGGGAGAAAACCCAACAAAATTTTCTCTAAAGAAAGTGTATCCAATTTAAGTACAATAGTAATCATGAAGATGAACCCTAGGACGACAATGGTTTTCCCTTATTCACAATAAACCCTAATAAGGGTAGCAAATATTCCAAGCGAGAATAAGAGAACCCAAAAAATTATGCTTTTTTGCTTTTGCTAGGCCTTCCTTGGAGGTGCGCACAAATGAAGAGAGATGATGATGTGATGATTGAATCTGTAAAAATAAAGTGTGAGAAAACTTTAATTTTTTTCTTCAATTCACTATAACTTTCCTCAATGGGTCGAGTTGTACACTTTCACTTGGGCCAACTTTCTAGATTTGATCTTCATATTTTATTTATCTTCAAGCTGACTTGTGATCTTTCCTTCATTTTCTTTTGGGACTTCCTCAATGCTATATGGGACTTATTCATTAATTTGTATTGACTTCTTGGTTATTTCTTCATCATAAAAAAATTATCATTGTTGATTTTCATCTCCTCACATGCACATAAAATTTATCCATAGAGATCTAATGTTGATTTGACACCACTCTATGAAGTCCCAGACACTTCTTAGAGCCTATGTCAAGTTCAACATTAAATTAGACTTTGTCTATTCCGCAAGGGGATGAAATCCCCTATCACATAGACAAGTAAACTCACTCTAATATATAATAGATCACTCATTCTCAAAGAATGTAATGTGAGCTCAAGATTCCTTCCCGGAGCACTCCTTCTCAGAGTAAGCATCTCAAGCTTTGTTTACCCTTAGTCACTTCTCATGACTAATCATGGCTACGCCGGGTCCATCCTCTACCAACCATTGGTATCTTCTCATGACCTCTCTAGGAGAATGTCTGTAGAATGTTTCTTGATGCGACAACCATGGGGAAGCATCAACATGTGTTACTCTCTTTCATTACTCCACACATTCTAAGGGATTCATGCCAAATGGTAGACCATCCACGTAGAAGGGGGAATGAATTTGGTAACAACTAAGAATTTAAACCATCACGACCATTTATCTCTAGCAAAAGGGGGGAAACTAAACTGACATAGACATGCTGTTAAAATGTAAGAAGGAATATATGAGAGGGGTTGGAATTCCATGCAGTTTAGATCATGTGCAGGAGAGAAGGAAAAAGGAGGATTATGTTCACAAAGCACAAGACACATATGTTCTTAGTGCTAGCCTAGTGAATAAGAACCGTGTGAAATTCAATCACATTGTAAAACCAAAGGAGAATAATACCCTATGATTTTTTATATTCCTATATAGTTTCTGAATTTAGTCGGATGAAATCATGGTTTTAGCTCTTTCCCAATGTTGTTGGTTGTTTGTTTATTTTCTTTCCATTACGCATAAAATTTCTAAAACCCATGGAAGCAATAGGACGTGGGTAACTATGTACTTTGATAGGCAACATGGGTTCTATATCTGATCTAGGTATGTGATCCCCCATGGGAACATCAAGTGGTATTAGATCTAGTTTCAACTTTGGGTTTAGAATACTGGTGAGATAAAAAAATGGAGTTTCACCTCTGGCTAGAGAGGAATCATAGATTTATCTGAGAGCTATTTACACCAATGAAATTGGTTCCTAGAGATTTTTTCCCTATAGATATTGTGGTGGTGTTATACCTACGAGAAGGTGTTTGTATAAGTGTGGTTATTGGAAGTGGAGCTCATTCGAGACAATGCTAGTGAGGCAAGCCTGTAATTGGTAGTCTGTATTAAAGACTATGAGGAAACCTAGGTGGAAACAAAGAAAAAGAGGAACATCCCAGGGAGGCGTAAAGAGCCAAGATTTAGAGGTGAAGTGGTGCATGTGGCATTTTAGGAGGTGAGCATGGTAAAATGGAAGATTTCTAGAGAAGAGGTTTTGTAGGATAAAAAACAAGGTTTTGGTAATCTAGAGTTGCCAAGAATTGTGTATGAGGAGGAAGCATTTCTGAATTAATATATATGATTGCATGATAAGGAGCGACTAAAGAAATTTATATAGAAGGAAAGGATTGCAGAGATAGGATATTGCTTGTGTTGTGGAAATGTGGGATAAAATAAAAGAAATGCTAACCATAAAAAAGTGGAGGATAAAATGGAAATAAGATCGATGTTTGAAATTGTGGAAGCGTTAGAGAATACTTCTCAAATTAAGAAGTCTATATAAGACATAAAGCTTGAAGATCACTTGATAAAATCCTTAAAATAATAGTTGACTATTCTCGAGGGAAAATAGATTAGGAAACCTGTGAAGAATCCTTGGAAAGGATAAGTGGATTCCAAACTGGAAGGGATGCATTAGGAATCAATAATGAAGAAAATAAAATTTTCTAGGAATATTTGGAAAGATGATGAGGTCAAGAAGGATGAAGAAAATATTAGTCTGGGTGTTGATATAGATGACATAAGGAGAACTAAAGTGCCTATGATAATATACTGTCCTGAAGGAGACTGTGATGAGTAATATGTAGCAGAGATGCCAAAAAGATTGCATTAAGAGGCATGGAGAATGAAAGTTCAATTAGAAACTCAAGAAGTCCCTATATCATGTAATTTTTTTTCTATTTTTGTAGGTGTAAAAGGAAATATTGAAGAAGATGACCTTACAGGTCATAAGGTTGTTGATGATACAAGGATTGAATATGGAAATGAGAGAACTCGTATATTATATCCAAGAAGGTATGAATACCCAGAAGAGTATGATATAGAAGATAATCTTAAAGGTTATAAAGATACCGATGACAAGGAGATAATGACTATGAAAGAGTGCACGAGCGAAGAGGCTGAGTTTAAATTTGTTGGATTCCAAGAGGAAATAGAGAAAGAATTTGCAATAAAATATTTACAAGATAAGTTGGACTGGATTCCAAGTGATAATGATGTTGTTGGAGAAGACCACAAATCCTTTGTTGATGATAGAAATGAGAGAATTTTTGTCCATGAGGAAAATGAGACGATTAACCATGTGGAAGATGAACTCCAGGAAGATGCATCAAATAACCATTACAACTTGGAAGGGAATTTGTGACCAGATTCAATACTATAAAGAACACCCCAGAATAAGCTAAAGAATACCCATTTCTGCAAGGCATTGGAAGGGTGCAATAATTGAAGGGAAGAGAATATGATTAAGACAAAAGTATGTTTAGATTTGCAGAAACTGTAGAAAAAAATTGTTGCACCAGAATGACTATTGTTGAAGGTATGTCCCAAGTAGCATTGTTTTATTTAATAACATGTGATGGTGTTGCTACTGCAAATGCTTCCCCAATTTTTTTTACATTTTAGGGCCCCTCCTTCCATTTTTTGTTTTAAAAGAACACTTACACCTGTTTCCCAACTCAGATAATCCCTCCCTGTATAGCTAGTATTTCCTAGAATCTTGAGCAAAAGATTTTTCCTAATCCTGAAGTGTCATTTTGGTAAATATCCTTAGGCGCGACCTTGGAAACATGCCTTATATGAAAACATCCACTTTTGATTTTAGATCATCGACCAAGGGCGAACCCGCTAAGATCAAAGGTAAAAAAAAGCGGAAGCTGAAAACTGGAAGCAGAAAAATCAAAGTTTAATTTCGAAAAAGGTTGACTTCCTTCTTTCTGATTTCCGCAATCCACGGAAGCGAAAATGCAGAAGCGGAAAGTTTAATTTGAATTTTGTGAAAGAGGACAAACCCACTTTCCGATTTCCGCTTTTCACAATCCACGGAAGTAGAAAAACAGAAGTGGAAAGTTAAAGTTTAAACTTTGTGAAAGTTGGAAAATCCCCTTTCCGATTTCCACTTTCCGCAATCAGCAGGAGAGAAAATGCAGAAGCGGAAAGTTAAAGTTTAACTTTGAAAACATTGGCAAACCTGATTTCCACTTTTCGGAAGGCTCTCGCAAATAAAAACGGAAGTGGAAAAGCGGGAGCGAAAATGCAACAGCGGAAACTTAAAGTTTAACTTTGAAAACATTGATGAACCCGATTTCCGCTTTCTGGAAGGCTCTCGCAAAGAAAATCAGAAGTGGAAAAGTGAAAGCGGAAAAATGAAAAAAGACAAAAACCGGTTGTGAAAAATGGTATATCCGATTTCTGCTTTCCGCAGTTCGAGATCGATGGTTCAGAAAGCTTTTGCTAAAAATCAAATGCTCGGAAAGCTTCTGCATAGGATCGGCTGTGCGAAAGATGGAAACAAGCATGGGGTAATCAAGTTTCTCCATCCATGAAATCCTGTAGGACTCGCACATCTCAATGGTCATGATTTTGGAGGGTCGAGATTAATCGCAGTTGCAGATCCATGGCTAGCATAAATTTCATTGGGTGAAGGCACGAGGAAGATGAAGATTAGAAGACCTGCAAAATAGAGTTAAAGGATATATGAAATGAATGGCGTAGATTTCATCTGACAAAGATCCACTATGGAGGTGGATTCCACCGGTTCAACTTGCACGAACCAATTAAATTTCCAGATATGTGGAGTTGCTTAAAGGGATACATTTTTCAACGATCGAGATTGATAGGGGAATAAGATCAATGGAGGGGATGAATTCTGTTGATCCAACATGCGCAGAAAAACAAACTTTCCAGATCTGCAGAATTTGGTACAAGGTGCAGGTTTCAATGGCCTAGATCAAGCCTTGATCTAGATCCACGACTAAGAAAAATTCCACTGATGCAATACATGAGGATAAATTAACTTTTGAAACCAACAAAATTCAGTAGACCCTGCAACTTTCAATGGTCCAGATCAATGATCGTTCAAGATCAATGGAAAGGAAAAATTCCACTAGCTCAATTGTTGTCGGTTTAATTTTCCAAAACTTAGCGAAATTTTACAGAGTGTGCAAGTCCCGCATGATCTAACGGTTCAAATCAGACCCAAATCGTCTTTTGAGATGATTTGAGTCGTTCAATCTCTGTTTGTTTTTTCACTGTGAACCATTGGGGAAATTGAAAATTTTCCTCCTGAAGCTTAAACTAAATAAAATTGCTTGCATAACAGGGCACTGGTCATTATGTTTTTTCTATTTAATAATTGACGCCTATCATCAGGGATGATTTTAAGGAACCATACTTATTTAAAAGTGTATAAATGTTGGCGAATATTACCAATTCTTAAAACACCAACTATAAAATGATTGGCAATNTTATATCGTTTATATAATAATTTGGCGATTTTTAGGGGGGGGAAATTTTACCCCATCAAAATTGGGCGAAACAGGACTTCAAAAAATGCAAAATGGCGAATATTTTTTGGGAGAAAAACATGGAAAAATAGCCCACTGGGCTAAAATTCGCCCCTAAAATTATCCCTGCCCATCATTAAATTGAAAATACTGTGAATTATTGTTGTTTCTAGATCAAATATATCTCTTATTATGTCTTCTTTATGTATCACAGGTATTATTTCTCACCAAGTTTGAATGCAGGAGCAGGGGATTAATTGCCAAGGGACAATACATATGGAGGCGCAAAAACATGATTGGTGCTTGAGCCAACCAACATGAGAAGCGAATAAGAAGCTTGGAAATCTCTAGGGTTAATGGAGATGAAAGGTCATAGCGTGACAAATAGTAATAAATAGGGGTGCATAGCACCATAGAAAGGATTTTTGGCTGGTGAAAAGGATGCTGGATTATTTTTGTAAAAGAGATAACTCTTTGCTAATAAGAAGGATCAATTTGCTGGAACAAAGGCCTGCATAGAGATATAAAACAGAATGTGTGGAATGCATCTTGTGGAAGTATTTCTTCTTGCTTCTGCACATTATACAGTGAGATTGTTCTAACTTCTTGGAACTAATTCTTTGATCATGAATGGTATGCTGTCTGAATAAATGTCTGTGTAATGACAGGGTAATAAATGCTTTAATTATAACATAGATATATTTGGTATTCTTTCTGTTGTGAATGTGATTATTGTGTTGGAACAACTATCTGTTAGAATTATATGAAAATTTTCAGTATATTAAACAACTTAATCTATGGTAGCCAGACCGTAAACCATATGGATTCCCTACACCAAATGGTGGACGATCTAATAGGGATAGTTTACCGAGGAGAATCCCTACTGTCAGTACCTGGGATTTTCCAGGAATCAACAGATTTGGCGCTAGAAGGAGGTCCACTAGTGCATGGTTGGTAGAGGAAGTCTTCTTTTCAGAGAAGATTACACTGGAACAACATCTGAAAAGACTTTCCCTGAATATTTTATTCCTGAATTCAAAGAACAAGAACAGACAGGTTCTGGGGAAGAAGAATCAAAACGTTTGTATGTTGTCCCATTTGAGGAAGTAGATCATTTTAGGAGACATGCAAGATCCTACGTTAAGAAACTTGGGGGGTTAAAAGTTATTCCTGTGTTACCTAGAAGGAAAGATTCCAAGGAAATAGCCTCATACACTAAGAATTCAATTCTTGTGGAAAATTTGGAAGAAATGGTAGATATATCCGTCTAAGAAATTGTTCAACCTCTTGATCAATTGGGTCCAGAATCCCATGCAGCTTTAGTATTCAGTCAATCTTCACCACAGTCTCCACCTTGATTAATTATGGCTGGAAATGTTAATCAACCCACACAGAGAGCAAGAACGCCACTCAACCTGGTTGCTCCATTGCATGATTTACCTAGCACCCAGAAAGAGTATTACCAAAATTTGATCTTGGAAAAGGTGTTTCTGCTGAAGATCACTTAAAAAGTTTTTATCTAGATTTGAATCTTTTAAATGTTCTCTATGAATATGTTGTTTGCAGAAATTTTCCATAAATTTTTGAACCTAAAGCATCTTCATGGTACTTTAGTTTGCAAGTTGATTCAATAGTAAATTGGGATGGTTTTGAAAAGGCATTCTTAGGTAAATTCGACAACCAGAAAACTGTAACCACTCTCATGAAATAATTACTGTCTATAAGGATGGAAAAGAAAGAAAATGTCCAAGAATTTAATCAGAGATTCACCACTCTATTGAATAGCTTCAGTGCTACAACAAAACCAGTTGATGAGTCTCTAGTAGAATATTATACTACAACACTTTATCCACCAATAGCAATGTTTGGAAAAAGGGATGGTAAAGTTACATTGGTAGAAAACTATGAAGAAGCCAAGAAAGTAGAGGCAGATATGGATAGTATCGCAAAACATACTCTAGAACCTGAGTTGAAACATACCACAAGAAAAAGGCCTTTGCTGTTAACTAAGCCCAAAGAAGAACACTCTAATGAGCTAGAAAATGTGGTGAAAATGGTGTAGAAATTGTCAAACAAAATAGTAGACTTGGAAAAGGATAAGGGAACTAGTTCTTATAGAAATCCATTCAACCCTTCTTACAAAAAAAAGGAAGAGAGTGGACATACCCAACCACTTGTATATAATTCTACTTTTCTAATTTTTAATGAAGTAGGCATGGATCATTTCTGTACTTTTCACCAAGAACATCATTCTGAAAAAAACTTTCCACAGTGGATAAATTCAATGACTCTGGTTATGAATCAATTGTTAGATACCCAATTGGCATATCCTGAAGAGGAAGAAGCCCAAAATAATGATCCAAAATAAACAAATGAATAAACCACTGTGGTATTATGGGATTGGGCACCTACTTTGGGGAAAAGTTAAGATGAATCTACTGAGGAAATTCAAGCGTCATCAGTTAATGTTACGACCAGAAGTAAAGGGTCGGTAGTGGATGACAGTTTATTACTCCCTAAAATAAAGAAGGTGAAAGAAAACATGAAGAAAACTCTCAGTACTACTTAAACAACACATAATCCTAGTCCGGTAAATATAAAAGATACAATCCCAATAGTTAACAAACCAATGAAGACAGTGATAAAAAAATATGAAGGTACTAGAAAAGGATTGGTATAACAAGACATGGGGTATGATATCGTAGAAGACATTAAGAAAACAAAATCTAATATCTCTCTATTCAAACTATGTAATCTGCCTCAACAAAGGAGGAAAATTCTGGAAGCTTTTGATCCAGAACTTAATAGTATCCCAGAAGCTATCGAATCTGATATTGAAAATTAATGAAGCAAACATTGGAGGAAAGTCTAAATCTTAGACTTTGCCTTTTCTACTATTACCTGAAATCTTTAATCATAATATGCATAATTGTTTGGTAGATTCTGGAGCTTCGTCAAATGTCATGCCACTTTCAATATGTAAGAATATTAATGGTCAACGCACACCATCTCCATCTCGGATAATTCAACTAGATAGATCTATTGTTAAAGTCATAGGGGAAATGAAAGATGTTTTGATTCAATTATCTGCAGACCTTAGAGTTTGTCAATTCCTATATATCATGGTGGTTTATATACCGGAAGCTTATGGATTAATTTTAAGCAGGGAATGATAAACGAAACTTAATGGATATTTTGCAACTGATTGGTCTCACATGTGGTTGCCGCACCAAAATGTTCAAAATCAGATTAAGATACTGAGGGAACCACACATGAAACATAATGTGACTCAATTGGAAGGAAAGAACAAACCTGTGAATGTCTCATCTTCAGTTTTGGGAAATTAGTTTTTGAAGCTTTAACCAGGAAATTATCAAGCAAAACAAGTTAGTTAGGAATTAGATATGCAGTCCAATCTCCTTCGATTTTCACGGGATGATGATATTCATTGTAATATAGTAGACTTAGTTACTAATCTAGGAGATGATACTAACTATGTAGATTTAGAAGATATATTTTTGGTTTTGTATTTTTATGGTTCTAAAACACAAGAGGATCAGGGGTTGGACGTGTCCTTGTTGATCTAGAAAAGAATAAATGTTTCCTCTCTTGTAGACTAGATTTTGAATGTACAAATAATACTTCTGAGTACGAAGCTCTAGTTCGAGGTCTGAAGAAAGGCATTGGGTTAGAAGTAAAAAAATTGAAAGTTTTTGGTGATTATGAGATAGTTGTTAGATAATTAAGAAACACCATTCATTGTTTATATCCACATCTTAAAGGATACCTGTATGAGGTATGGAATTTGATTATGCACTTCAATGCTTTCAATATAAATGCAGTACCTAGATTGCAAAACGTTGCAGCTAATTTATTAGCTACTTTTGCATCTAGCTTAGTACCAAATAATAACAAGTGTTCTATTGAATTGATTTTTAGGCCATCAATATCTGACAATGTTACAAATATGAGGGTATTCGATGACGATGAGCAGATTATCAATTTTTGGATGAATGAAGAATCTTTTAAAGAATCAATAATCAATGAAGAATAACATTTGTCAAGTTTACAAAATGGAGATGCATTTAAGGGAAATTTCATGCCTAAAGCGGTAATAACCCTTGAAGGGATGTTTGATTTGCAGAGGAAATTATGGAAACCAGCCAATGTGAAGATGAACAGTTCATAAATGCAATATGAGCTAGTAAATATGGGATCAGAAGCTGAACTGAAATATATCAATTTGGGAAAATGTTGCTCGCCTGGAGAAATATGTAAGTTCATCAAGTTGTTTCAACAGTATAAAGATGTCTTCTCCTAGATGTATGAAGATCTGAAGACTTATGACACTCACATCATCCAGCATGTGATGCCCATCAAAACAGGGGCAAAACCGTTTCAACAACAACTTAGAAATATGGACCCGAAGTTAGAACCTCTGATCCAAAACGAAGTAAAGAAGTTACTGGATGCAAAGATCATCTTCAGGGTTCAACATTTCAAATGGGAGCCCAATCTAGACTCGGTGAGGAAAAAGTCAGGAGAAATAAGGCTGTGTGTTGACTTCAGGAACTTAAATAGAGCATCAGATAAAGATAACTATTCGGTTCCACCAATGGAACAGATTTTACAAATGGTTTCAGTCTTAGAAATGTTCTCCCTATTAGATGGATTTTCAGGTTATAATTAAGTATTAGTGTTCGAACAAGACCGATTAAAGAAAAAATTCTGTACAAAGTGGGGAACATTCACTTCTAGAAGAATGCCTTTTGGCATCATGAACTCCGAAGCCACATTTCAGAGGACCATGGACATTGCATTTAGAGGTTTAAGTGGCCACTGTGTAGTAGTGTACTTAGATGATGTAACAATTTTCTCCAAGAGAAGAGAAGACCATATTTTTCACTTGAAACAAATTTTTGACCGCTATAGAAAATATGGTATATCTTTGAACCCAAAGAAGAGCATATTCACAGTTCTTGAAGGAAAATTGTTGGGACTCATCATATCAAAGAAGGGAATCTCAATAGATCCAGAGGGATTTGAGGCTATAACTCAAATTCTCATTCCCCATAATAAGAAATCTATGCAATCATTTATGGGAACAATAAATTTTGTTCAGAGGTTTGTCCCTGATTTTGCTCAAATTGTGAAGCCTCTGCAGCAAATGGTGAATAAAAGTGTATAGTTCAAATGGACTGACTTTGAGAAAAATTCCTTTAAGGATATCAAAACAACAATAGCTCATGCACCTTCTTTTAGGAGTCTAGACTTCTAAAAAGAATTTATTTTATATACCTTTGCTTCAGACAACTCTCTCGTAGCAGTGCTTACGCAGAAAGGAGAATTTGGAGGCGAATACCCAATATCATTCATGAAAATTGGATTACAAGGGGCTGAATTGAATTACCCAGCCATGGACAAACAAGCATATGCATTTTTCAAGGCAACAAAAAAATTCAGACCCTATATTTTAAAAAATAGAACAAAAGTTGTAGTTCCTCACCCGACTGTTAGGTCTCTTTTTATCAGAAAGAATTGGGTGAGCGAAGAGGGAATTGGGTGAATGCCCTATAGGAGTATGACCTGGAATTAAAAAAATCTACCTTCATCAAAGGTCAAGGGTTTTGCAATTTCTAGCAGAAAATCACACTGATAAAGATTCTGATTGGGAGAATGAAGCTGGATCGAACTTGATTGATGTATGTCCTATATTTACTGCTCCCAAATCTTGGTACAGAGATCTGGTGTACTACATTCATCAAGGGTATCTACTGGAGAATTGGAACTCCAAGAAGAGAAGGGCACTTCGTTTGAATTCAGTCTCCTATCAAATAATGAATGGAGTGCTTTTCAGGAAAAAAAATATGATGAAGTTTTTCTCAGATATCTGGAGAGAGAGGATGCCTCTAAAATAGTCAAAGAATTGCATGACGTACCAACGGGAGGACATTATTATGGGGACACCACAACTCATAAGATACCTAGAGCTGGATATTACTAGCCAGCGTTGTTTAAATATGCCCATGCCTATGCAATAAAATGTGATGTATGTCAGAGAAGTGGTAGCATATTGTCAAAAGCAGTGGGACCGCTACATCCTGTTACTATTTCAGAGCCATTCAAATAATGGGGCATATATGTTATTGGGTAAATCAATCCAAATTCTTCATTACAACGTCGATATATCCTTATAGTTACATATTATTTCACACGATGGGTTGAAGTGATGCCATTGCACAAAGTGAACGAGGATGCGGTCATCAACTTCCTCCAAGAGAATATTATGACCAGGTTTGGAGTTCCAATTTCCCTTGTCTTTGATAATGCATCTTAATTCTCATCTGTTAAAATAACTGATTTTTCTTATGAAAAGGGAATTAAGTTACATTACTCAACAAATTATTATCCTTAGGGAAATGGTTTAGCAGAATCAACAAATAAGAACCTTCTCTGGATTTTGAAGAAAACCGTTATTGAAAATCAGATAAATTGGCACTCATCCCTTCCCAATGCACTATGGGATGATAGGGTCACCCTAAAGAACTCGTTAGGAGTGTCTTTTGACACTCTGGTATATGGAAAAGAAGCTATCCCCCCCCCAACATTCTGCTCCCATCTTCGCAGTTAGCTCAAGCCTAAAGGGGTTCCGGTAGCGAAGTTTTACAAGCACGAATTGACACTTTGTTAAAACTGGAGGAATTACAACAAAAGGCTAAAGATAATTTCAATCAACATCAAGTTATCATCAAAAGATGGTTCAGCAAAAGAACATTTGGTCCAAGAAACTTTGATGTAGGAGACCTAGTTTTGAAATGGGATAATCCGCATGCAGAAAAGGGAAAACACATAAAGTTCCAACATTTATGGATTTCCCCTTATCTAATCACTGAAAATTTTGGCCATGCAACTTACAAATTGCAAGATTTACAAGGACATGAAGAAAGTATTCCTGTAAATGGACTTTGTCTCAAATATTACTTCACTTATGTTGTAGGAACATCTTGTACATATTTAGAACTCTATTTTTCTTGATTCTTTCAGTTTGTTTATTTTCCTGTTTGTTTCACCTTATTTCATAGCCTTAGTTTTTTTTATTTTAATAAACCAACTCAATTTTTGGTGCTTGGAAGTACAGGCATCTGATTAAATTCAAAATCTTTGGATGTCAGGAACTGCTTATGGGAAAGAGAAAGTGGTAAAGTTCGATCATGATGAGATTCTTTACTGTTGACAGACGATGGAAAGGGAAGCTAATAATTAAACCGACATTTGAATCATTATAACCCCTATGAAATAACCAAGACTCATGAGGGATGGAGTACTATCTTGGGGTTTCATCCATTCTCACATTAATACTTGTCTCAGGAAGCATACCATGATGCACCCACGAAAATGAAGCAGGTCTGACGGATGTATGGTATTCAAAATGATCCCATTGCTACAAATCAAAGAGGCCAAAAGGATTAGATTGAAAAGTCAATTTTGCAAGATATCCAGTCTTCAATTAAAAAAAATGACGTTGAAGAAATAAATCATCAGACCAAAAGGGCTTTCAAAACAACAAATATCAGTAAGGTTCTTCTCTTTTCGTGAGCATGATGAGCAAACAAATTTGTCACTCATACAAAAGGACATTGTGGATGGAAGAACCCGTACCAAATTCTCAAATTAAAAGAAGCAATCAAGGAAGACTCAGAAGACATTTTCAGTCATAAAGAAAGCATCAAAATAATGCTTATAGCATGGGAATG
The DNA here is from genome assembly GCA_001517045.1 of Pseudotsuga menziesii. Classification (NCBI taxonomy): domain Eukaryota; kingdom Viridiplantae; phylum Streptophyta; class Pinopsida; order Pinales; family Pinaceae; genus Pseudotsuga; species Pseudotsuga menziesii. The sequence goes on from LPNX011156401.1 coordinate 1,472,174, forward strand.
AGGAATAAACAAATACATCTCTCTTACTTTGTTACGATCTTGTGGAGTTGTATCTAGTGGCAACTTAAATACAGGGCGTAAAATTAACGTCATAATCTGGCCCTAAGAGAGTTATCAAGACACTGAAAATTTGGTTACGTTATTCCCAAAGGAATGGTATCAAATGTGATACTTGAAAATTGCGTACCTGAATAAATATGGTTTAAAGAAGTCTCATGAGATAATTTTAAGTAATCATTGAACATTCATAGTACAGTACCATATGGAAATCTTGTTGTTTAAAGAAGGGGTTTCAGAGATTTGTGTTCACCAACTAGTCGCCAATTGTTGCTGTTGCAACTGCTTCCCCAATTTTTTTTTACATTTTAGGGCCCCTCCTTCCATTTTTTATTTTAAAAGCACACTTACATCTACTTCCCAGCTTAGATAATCCCTCTGTGCATACCTAGTCATTCCTAGAAGCTTGAGAAGACGATTTTTCCTAATCCTGTAGTGCCATTTTGGTAAAAATCCTTAGGCACAATCTTGGAAACATACCTTATATGAAAAAATCCACTTTCGATTTCAGACCATCAACCAAGGACGAACCCACCAAGATGAACGGTCAAGAAAAGCATAAGTGGAAAAACCAAAGTTTAATTTCGAAAAAGGTTGACATCCCACTTTTCGTAATCTGCAAAAGAAGAAATGTGAAAGCAGAAAGTTTAAGTTGAATTTCGTGAAAGAGGATGAACCCGCTTTCCAATTTCCGCTTTTTGTAATCCACGGAAGCGGAAATGCAGAAGCAAAAAGTTAAAGTTTAAACTTCGTGAAAGTTGGGAAATCTGCTTTCTGATTTCCGCTTTCCATAATCAACGGGAGTGGAAATTTGGAAGCAGAAAGTTAAAGTTTAACTTTGAAAACATTGGCGAACCCGATTTCCACTTTCCGCAAGGCTCCCACAAAGAAAAGCGGAAGTGGAAAAGCGGGAGAGGAAATGGGAAAGAGGAAAGTTAAAGTTTAACTTTGAAATAATTGTTGAACCCAATTTTTCACTTTCTGGATGGATCCCGCAAAGAAAAGCGGAAGCGGAAAAGAGAAAAATCGGTTGTGAAAATGGTAAATCCAATTTCCACTTTCCGCAGTTCGAGATCGACGGTTCAGAAAGCTTCCTCCAGAGATCAATGACTCAGAAAGATTCTGCATAGGATCAACAATGCGAAAAATAGAAACAAGCACGGGGTAGTCATGTTTCTCCATCTGCGAAATCCTGTAGGACCCGCACATCGCAATGGTCATGATTTTGGATGGTCAAGATTAATCGTAGTTGCAAATCCACGGCTAGCATAAATTTTGCTGGGTGAAGGAACGAGGAAGATGAATATTAGAAGACCTGCGAAATAGAGTTAAAGGATATATGAAATGAATGGCGCAGATTTCATCTGACAAAGATCCACGATGGAGGTGGGTTCTGCTGGTTCAACTTGCATGAACCAAATAAATTTCCAGGTCTACGGAATTGCTTAAAGGGATGCATTTTTCAATGATCGAGATTGATGGGGGAATAAGATCAACGAAGGGGGTGAATTACGCTGATCCAACATGCACGGACAAACAAAATTTCTATATTTGCGGAATTTGGTACAAGGAGCAGGTTTCAACGGCCCAGATTAAGCCTTGATCTAAATCCATGACTGAGAAAAATTTCGCTGATGCAACATGCGAGAAGAAATTAACTTTTGAAATTAGTGGAATTCGGTAGAACCCCCAACGGTCTAGATCAATGATCGACCAAGATCAACGGACAAGAAAAATTATGCTAGATCAAAGTGTTGTCGGTTTAATTTTCTAGAACTCAGCAAAATTTTACAAAGTGTGCAAGTCCCGCATGATCTAATGGTTCAAATCATACTCAACTCGTCTTTTGAGATGATCTGAGCTGTTCAATCTCTGTTTTGTTTTTCGCTGTGAACCATTGGAAAAACTGAGAAATTTCCCTCCCAAAGATTAAACTAAATAAAATTGCTTGCATAACAGGGCGCTGGTCATTATATTTTTTGTCTTTTTAATAATCAATGCCTATAATTAAATTGAAAATACTGTGAATTATTGTTGTTTCCAGATCAGATATATCTCTCATTATGTCTTCTTTATGTATCACAGGTATTATTTCTCACCAAGTTCAATTGTGGGAAGCATGAAACAGATGCAGGAGTAGGGGATTAATCACCAAGGGATAGAACATGTGGAGGCACATTTACATGATTGGTTCTTGAGCCAACAGAAAAGCTAAGAGAATAAGAATCTTGGAAATATCTAGGGTTAAAGGAGATGAAAGGTCACAACATGAGGGATAGTAATAAATAGGGGTGCAGAGCACCATAGAAAGGAATTTTGGCTGGCGAAAAGGATGTTGGATTATTTTTGTAAAAGAGCTAACTTTTTGCTAATAAGAAGGATCAATTTGCTGGAACAAAGGCATGCACATAGATATAAAACGGAATGTGTGGAATGCATCATGTAGAACTATTTCTTCTTGCTTCTGCACATTATACAGTGAGATTTCTCTAACTTATTGGAACTAATTCTTTGGTCATGAATGGTCTGCTGTTTGAATAAATGTCTGTGTAATGACAGGGTAATAAATGTTTTAATTATATTAGAGCTATCTTTGGTATTCTTTCTGCTGTGAATGTGATTATTTTGTCGGAACAACTAGTTGTTAGACTTATATGAACATTTTCAGTGTATTACTCTGAAATCTAAATTTGCTCCATGCAGGGATAGAATAGATTAGTTTTAGAATACAATAGATCTGCATTTAGCTTAGGCATCTGCATTTCATTAATTTAAACAAAAAATCACATAGGCGGTGGATCGGGCTGAAACCGGTAAAATATTTAAACAACTTAATCTACAGTAGCGGTACCGTAAACCGGACGGATTCCCCACACCAAACGATGGACGATATAATTGGGATTGTTAACCGGAGAGAATCCCTACTATCGATGCCTGGGATTTTCCAGGCATCAACATATGGAGAAAAAATGATTGTTGCATTTAAAGACTTGTTCAAGGTTGAATGCAAAGAAAGGAGAATAGGTGAAATATTGAAGAGGATTGTGAAATTGCCAAGCTCACAAGAATGTGTGTTTCACATGCTAATGGGTGTTGTAAGATTGATAGGAAAACCCATTGGGAAAATTAATGTCCATGGAGAAAAGGTAGAATACCTTGAGTAGAAAGAAAATAAGGTGGAAAAGTGATGAAGGATGAGAGGATATACAAGGGATGCATAGGTGTAACAACATTGAGTTTAATGGAGAGAATGCAACATTAGCTTGCAGTGTTTAAAGGGTGGTTTCCTTGTTGAGTGGGAAGAAATGTGAGGAATTTGCTAGTGTGAAAAGAAAAAGCAAATATAAGATGATGAAGGAAAATATGAAAGAGGATCAACCAGAGAAAATGGGAATTTTTAGTAGCAATACAGATCATGGATGGTTGTATCCTACCATGGAAAGGGGAACTATTGTTTTCCTTAACATATTTAGTGTTATGTTTGCAATGACATCAAAAGAATGTGAGAATACACATGGAAAGAGTCGATTCTAGTGAAGCTCATGACCAAAGTGAAGTTGAAGATGATGATAGAATCCATACTCTCTTAACAAAAATATGGAAGGGACATGTTTTTTCCAAAGGAAATGGAAGCATATCAACTTGATGAATGGGAAATTCTAGATATCTTTAAAGATAACAACCCGTGGATGAGCAGAACTAGTGAAACAACATGAAATTATGAAGGATTGGTTATGGAAAGAAGAGGTATGTTTTATCTTAGGTGTACAAGGAAATTGATTGAAATATTTATGTTGAAGATAGAAAAACAAAGTGGATTTGTTGTGCCGTTGTATTCATTTAGGCCCACATGCTTTGAGTTTTCCATAATAACAATTAAGAAAAGGAAAACTCAACTAGCATTCATTTTGAGTTTCTCCATACAAGTGAGTGCTTGTGTGAGAAGCATGAACACCATGTTGGATATGCATGTGTGGGTGAACATGGAAGAATTAGTAGCTAGGAAGCATAGGGACATTTCATAAATTGAATTGATAAGTGTATTACAAATTGCTGATATTTTGTGTTTGATATTTCTACATAATAAAAAAAGTGTGTACAAAGATTGTATTGGAAGAGGGTGTGGCTGAAGAATCTCATCTTCAAGAGAAATTTTGTGCAGTGGATGTACAATTGAGGTCTATTAAAGGAAAAGAGAAGGTAAGGGATATTTTACTTGTTCAAAGTGATGGAGAAAGTCTCCAAGTTGATTTGGAGGTAAGACACATTATTCTAATGCTGGAGAGAAATACTAAAATTGCGGGGTATGAGAGTATATTTGAAATCATTGATGCATATGGAATATAGGCATGCTATAGAAATAATGCTTAAAGATTCCATGAAGGATATGATTTTGGAAGTATTTCAAAAACCCAATAATTTAATGGTTAGTTGTTTTGTAGGTACTACAATGGAATGGAAGATTCAAGGTGTGAAGGATATTAAATACTTGAGGATTATTTCTGAGGAACATGGAAATGAAAGATGTGCACCTTACTTCAATGTAGCAGAATATGTCATGCAAGTGGAATATAGGATTGATGACATGAGTTGTGAAAGAAATAGGATTTTGATGAAAGATTGTTTCTAGATTGGAGTATGTGAAGCAGAATGGAAGCTTGTTGATGCCATAAGGAGATTGAATTTTATGACAAGGTGGGTCTTATGTTTTTTCAGGTGGTATATAACCCGCAAGTAGGTCCATGAGAATGTATAGATGAAAATGGACAAGTGGAGGCATTTATTTCCAGGCAACATAATGAAGGGTTGAATTCAGAAGCACATTATATTGAGAGGTATGATTTTGATGTGGAATTGGTGTACAATATTGAAACCTTGAGTTAAGACATAAAACATGAATGCCTTGAGGATTGTGGTATTTATGGTACTGAAGGAACTAATTCATTCCAGGAGCAAAATGCAAAGGATGGACAATTTGCATTGCTGATACTATTACAATGGGAGGATGGGGAGTCAATATGTCCTATTGGGCATGTATTTTTGAAGGTAGTAAGCCTTGTTGAACATGATTTTTTGTAGAGAATAATACCTGTTGGGTTCATAGATAGGTTGTGGAAAAGAAGGAAGAAGAACCATAGGGTATTTTTTCCCAAAAATATTTGCGAAGTATGCTCAAAGTTTTTTTACCAAGGGTGTTTGATCCAAGAGCATCGTTGGCCTTAGGAAATCAACATCAACCTAACAAAATTTAAATTATGGGTAGGTATAGTGTAGGATGAATAAGGTGGCTACAAATTTATGGTTGTTGATCCATGACATTAGAACCTTGTTGTTACTCCACGATGTAACTTAGTGTTGCAACTTTGGACTACCATTACGTGTTAGAACTCGTGTCGTAACTTGTTGCTACAACTCCTTCAATACTACTCCACGCGTTCTGTGAATACTGCATTATTATTCCATGTTTCCATGTGTTGCAACTCCATATTACAAATGTGTGTTGTAAATCCTTCACATTGATCTACACATTCCAATTATATGATTATCTCCATGTTGCAATGTCATGTTACACTCTTTCATTGATCCATGTGTTTAGGAAGATTCGTGCCAAATGGAAGATCATCCATATATAAGGGAAAATGAATTTGGTAATAGTTGGGTAGTTGAAACACCATGAATTTTTAGCTCCAACAAAAGGGGGGAAAGTGAAATGACAGGGACACGTTGTTAAAATGTAGAAAGAAAGATTTGAAAGGGGTTTGAGTTCCATGCGGTTCATATTGTCTACAAAAGAGAAGGAAAATCATAGGATTCTGTTCACAAAGAGCAAGACACACAGATGTTGTTGGGGGAAACCCAATGGATAAGAATCGTGATAAATTTAACCAACGTTGTAAATCCAGAGGAGACTAAGAACCTTTGAGATTGAATTTTCCCCGTGTATTTCTGCATGTTTAATGGATAAAAGGAAAGTATTCATGTCCTGTTAATATTTCTATTGTTGGTATTAAATTATTATGTTCAGTTATTTGGAATTAGAATTGAAATTTTGTTAAATGATAAAAGAACGATTATACATTGTGTACTCTAAAAGTAGAGCACAGTCTTGTAGACTATAGGAGTTTTGCAGGGATTCCCGCGCTACGTGATTGTTGCATATTTATTATCTTGATTAGAAACAACCCATAAGAAGGCTTTGTGGATGACAATTTCCTAAATAAAAATTTGTTTGCTACTAAGAAAATGTTGTTGAAAATTTTGTGTCTTGAATAGAGAAAAACCAAGAAGAAGGCCTTGTGGATAATACTTTTCTTGGTGAAAATATATTAGATGTGTCCCTATAATCCCTTTGGTTTACTCACATTGCAAACTATCTTGTTCTTGGAAAGTTTCCTCAACACTCTCTTATAAAGTGAACCATGGGATCATAAGCGAAATTGTTGCATACAACTATATTCAAGGATATTTGTTCATTGGGATTTGATCATGTATTCAGTCATTACTTGCATGATGATGAAATTTATGATATGATTTTTGCTTATCATGATGAACATATGCAGGTCATTTTGTTATTAAAATGAATGCTCTCAAGTTTCTACACACTGGATATGATTGGGAAACCATTTAGAAATATGTTAAAGGATATGTTAGCACCTGTTATGAATGCAAAAGAGGAGGTAGAGATATTCAAACAAATGAAATTCCTCTACAACCACTAGAATCCTTGGAACCGTTTGAAAAATGGGCCTTGGAATTTGTTGGAACAATTAACCCTCTTCCAACTAACAACATTGTATTTTGGTTTGCGCTAATTATCTTACAATATGGGTGGAATTCAAGGAATTGTCGAATACCAAGGAAGACAAGGTAGTTGAGTTTCTACATAAGAATATCTTAACTAGATTTATTGTTCCATGGGATATAGTTATATATTAGAGTCCTTGGTTGTCTTCATAATTGATTCAAATTTTAGGTCATTAAGAAGGGATTTTTCATAAGAAGTCTACTCCCTTTCATACACAAGGAAACATATTATTGAACTTACAAAGAGGTAACTTGGGAGAAATTGAACAAGGTAGTTCATATGCATAAAAAATATGGGACCATTGGATTTGACAAAGTAGTTTGGGCCTATAACACAACTTGGAAGACTAACACTAGCGTCAATACTTATGAGATGGTGTATGGAAAAACTTTTATTCTACTAATATAATTTGAGATAAAATATTTGAATAGTGTTGGCACCAGGACTTATTCTTTTTGCAACAAAGAAATAAAAAGTTTAATGGCTCAATGAATTGAATGTGATTCACTAGCAAGAAATATTTTATATTCCATTGGATTCCATTGAATTCATTGGCTGCATGATCAAACCGTTCCAAGTTGGTGATTGTACATTGTTTTACGATTCTAGATTGAAGGATTTATAGGGTAAAATATAAATCATATGTGTTGGACCCTATGAGGTGTGTTACACCTAAAGAGTATTTGAAGCGTTCCTTCTAGATGTTGCAGAGTGAGGGGTTTCTTTTTCTTTTGTAAAGGCCAAGTGTTTGGGGATATATTATGTAGAGTATTGATTTTGGGGCTATACACCCCTAATCAGGTCATGGAAGGTCCTCTTGGTTTTCATTATAGGAAGTGTTTCTTTAGTTGCATTACTTATTGCCTCTTGATTGGTGGAAGTCCTCCATCTTATTGGGAGATTTGGTCCCTAGGTTGGTGTCCAATGCTTCTTGGGACAGGTCCATTAGAACATATGGCCACACTCATATTTTTATTTGTAGAGGTGATTGAGCATGTAAGCATTGTCATACCCAGTTTAGCACACCTCATATTTCACACTTGACCTATTATTTTGATGGGAAACCCCTCCTTCTGGTCTCTAGACCCATGTTGTCATTCCTTAAAGAAGCCTACATTGTTAAAAAAATGGGCATTGAGGGACAAGCATTTTTTGGGGTTAGTTGGGGCATGAAACCCCCCTTTTGGCTCACTTTACACGTGGTGGAGCCTAATTGCACATTTTTATTGTTATTTTATGTCATTGTGTGGTTTAGTCCCCAAGTTTGTGGGTGCACTAACCTACAAATTTATATTTTTCCATTAACTTGTAGGATCAAATTTGGTAAAGGTTGAGGGTTGTCTCAAATTAATAATTCAACCTTACCTCATTTGTAAATAATGGAATACAGTTTAAATTGTGCACTCTTTTCTTTTCTTACTGGTTTATTGGAGCATTTTAAGCTAGGCACACCTCTCTCTTGGATGCCTTTTTTGCTTGAGGAGGAATGGATGATGTTATAGTGTTTGATTTTGCACATGATAAATTGATGCTAAGAATAGTTGTAATAAATCATGCTCAAGGGTGACCTAAGGTGGATATCCTTGCTCATTCTTGATTAATGTTGGTAATCTTATCTCCTAACCCTATTTTAACGTTTCTCTTGAAGTGCTTGGGGCCGAGTTAGGGTTTGTTTGCAAGAATTTTATCAACTTGCTTGAGGGGAAATTCCTATTAAGGAGATTTCCATTGTTTTGTTGGGCCTTGGACTTCTCTATTTTCCCTAATTAGGGTTTTGCTACCTAACCCTTGAGGTTGTTTTCTTATCCCTAGTTGCAAGTACTGAATACCATCTTAAGAAGATGGATGTTAGAGTCAATCTCTCATGGTCGTAGGGTTTGAGGGAGGAATCTAATAACTTATCTGTCAATCCTCCTTTTTATCAAATTTTACATTTATTTTATTTTATTTTATGCATAGAAATATTTTACTACTAGAAAAATCCATAAAAATCTAAATAAATTTAAAAATCCCAAAATAGCAGTGATTTAGTATTTATGGTCCACCCTAAAAAATTTTCCCTAAGGATTTATCCATAAACCCTAGAGGACGTCCTCTTTTGAGGAAGTGAATTGGGATCCATGAAACCATTGTAATTTGTGAATCAGAGGGTGTGTGATATTTCTTGCTTACCATCCAGCTTCACCCTAATCCAATTGTCCTCTTTCTGTTGAGGTTTCTCTTTATTAGAGTGGATGCCTTAGGAAGTGTGACATTTCCTTTGGAGGCATGAAATTACCTTGAAAGGAATGCTATTATATGGGATTTTCTATAAAGTGATTAATATATGATTCTTGTGTCTTGATTTGATATTGTTTTACTTTGATAAGGAACTGATCATAGCTATCAAGATTTTGTGGTAGGTATTTGTGGCTTGTTGTTCGTTGCAAGTATATTTTATTTATTAGGGTCTCATCTTGGGTTTGGATTTACCCGAAGTGTTGAAAGGTTAGACTGTGGTGACATTGGGTTTAACTCTCTTCTGAGCTTACTATCACTGGCAATAGTTCTACATAGCCTTGATTTGGAAAAGGGGTGCTAGTTCAAGTGGTAACAGGTGGACACTGTCTTTAGCAATGGTTTTGTTCAAACTATTTATAAGAAGAGTTTGACTAAAAAGGAGTTCCGTTTTTATTTACAAGATCATGTACAAAATTTGAGTGTGATTTTGGGAATATTTTCCCTCAACAAAGAGTGACTTTTTTCTTTATCATCATCTCAACAAAAAACAGAGAGAAAAAAGTAAAAACAAAATAAATTAGTAATTATTATGATACGAACCTTTTTTAGGTATTATAAGTCAAATAATATCTTGAAAAATAGGTTTTCATGAATCCTCTTTGAAAAAATAATCTCATATGGTAAAACCCCCCCTGGGGGTTCCAAAGTAGAGTGGACGACTTGAAAATTAGTTTAGGATGATGAGTTCTTCATTTCTATAAAGAGAGAATGAATCATACATAAAATAAATGAGAAAAACACCAACACCACTTCATTTGTTTCCACTTTTCTATTTATCTTTTTAACAACACTCCAACCTCCTATTGCATTTGCTCCATAATTCACTAGTTACCACTAATTTCTCTCTTTTGATTGAATGTGCCTATTGTTGCTGCTGCCTTTTTTACTACAAACACTTCCATGAAATTGTTGCTGCTACCTTTTTTACTACAAACACTTCCATGAAATTGTTGTTGATACCTTTTTACTACAAACACTTCCATGAAATTGTTGATGCTGCCTTTTTTACTACAAACATTTCCATGAAATTATTTCTTTTGATATATCTTCTACTACAACAAATTACATAGAGTTTTAGTATCAATATAGAGTTCATTTATTTCTTTGGGTTTCTACCTGCCACTTCCATTTCACTCAACAACTATAGGTAACTTAAGTATACTTCCTTATATTTTCTCTGCAATGTTGTTGAAGCAGTTTTGTAGGTTTAATTGATTGATATTATGTGATGGATATATTTGTCCATTCCATTCCTCTACCAATAGTTCTATTCCATTATTTTGTCTCTCTTTTCCACCATGGTTTCTCTTTTTTGAACCTCTCTTTTCTACTTTGTTGACTGGAGATGACTTGGGGGTGGGGTGAGTTGTTCATCAACCTTTGACCTATTGAGATGACATTTTTTTTCCTTTCCTATTAGTCTCTTTCATCATTATATGTGGATTTCCCATGAACCATCAAATCTATTGAATGACCATAAGTGGTTGACATGATAGCTTTCAATTAATTAAAATGGTACAAATGATGAGTTGATAACGATGTTAATGATGTATAGTTAGAGGTGATGTGGGATTGATAAAAATACTCATGAATAATCATGGAAAACTACGCCATTCGATATCTAGGTAATAAGGATTTTCTAGCCTTGCAACTTCCACAACATATTTTAATTGGGTTTTACACATGCAATTAGTAATGGATGAGCTTAAATTTCATAAATCATCATGGCCAAGGACTTTGTGTTATTTGCATTCAATTCTAAACAACTACAAAGAGGAACATCATAGGGTGGTGTAAGGAACCAAGAGTTGGATTCGAAGTGGTTCATGTTGCATTTTAGGAGGCAAGCCTGGTAAATGGAAGGTTTCCAACGAAGAGGTTTTGTAGGAGACAAAACAAGGTTTTGGTAATCTAGATTTGCCAAGAATTATGTCCAAGGAGGAAGCATGTATGAATTAATAGATATGATTGCATGATAAAGAGCAAGTGAAGAAAAATTTTATAGAAGGAAAAGATTGTAGAGATAGGATATTGATTGTGTGGTGACAATATGGGACCAAATAAAATAAACGCTAACCAACAAAATGTAGAGGATAAAATGGAAATAATACTGATGTTTGAAAGTGTGGAAACATTAGATAATAATTCTCAAAATAATAAGTCTATAGAAGACATAAAGTTTGAATACCACTTGATCAAATCCTTAAAAGAATAGTTGAATGTTCTTGAGGGAAAGTAGAGTAGGAAGCATGTGAAGAATCCTTGGAAAGGATGAGTGGAGTCCAAAATGGAAGGGACACATTAGGAATCAATAATCAAGAAAATATATTTGTCTAGGAAGCCTCAGAAGGATGAAGAAAAACCTAGTATAGGCGTTGATAAAGATGAGATAAGAAGAATTGAAGGGAATTTGATCATATATTGGCTTGAAGGAGACTCTGATGAGGAATGTGTACCAGATATTCCAAGTAGATTGGATGAAGATGCATGGATACCAAAGGTTTAGTAAAAAAGTCAAGAAGTCCTTGTATCATGTAATGATTTTATTGTTTTTACAGGTGTAAAAGGAAGTATTGAAGAAGATGACCTTGCAGGTCATAAGGTTGTTGATGATACAAGGATTGAATATGGAAATGAGAGAATTAAGATCTTAGATTTGAAAAGGTATGAAAAACCGCAAGAGTATGATGCAGAATATAATATTAGGTTATAAATATACTAATGATAAGGAGATAATGACTATCCAAGAGTGCACAAGTGAAGAGGTTGAGTCTAATTTTGTTGTAGTCCAAGAGGAAATAGAGAAATAATTTGCAACAGAATGTATGGAAGAGGATTTGTATTGGATTCCAAGTGATAATTATGTTGATGGAGAAGACCACAAAGCCTTTGTTGATGATAGAAAGGAGGAAATTATTTTCCATGAGGAAAATGGGAATATGAACCACGTGGAAGATGAACTCCAGGAAGATGCATCAAATAACCACCCACAACTTGGAAGGGGGTTTGTGACTAGAATCAATACTATAAACAATACCCTAAAAGTAGATAAAGAATACCGATTGCAGCAAGGGATTGGAAGGGTGCGATAATTGAAGGGAAAAGAAGTTGATGAAGAAAAAAACATGTTCAAATTTGGGAAATTGTCCAAAGAAATGGTTGCGCCAGAATGCCTTTTGTTGAAGGTATGTCCCAAGTAGCAATGTTTGATTTGATAACATGTGATGGACAAAATAGGAATATTTCATTTAAAGACTTGTTCAAGCATGAATGTAAAGCAAGGAAAATAGGTGAAAGATTGAAAAAGGTTGCAAAAGTGTCAATCTCACAAGAATTTGTGTTTCAAATGATAATGTGTGTTGTAATATTGAGAGAAAAACCCATGGGGAAAATTAATGTCCAAGGAGAAAAAGGAAAAATACCTAGGGCATAAATAAAATAAGGTGGAAAATTTATGAAGGACTAGAGGATATGCAAGGGATGGATAGGTGTAACAACTTTGAGTTTAGTGGAGAGAATGCAACATTAGCTTGCATTGTTGAATTGGTGGTTTCCTTGTTGAGTGGGAAGAAATGTGAGGAAGTTTCTAGTGTGACAATAAAAAAAAGATATAAGATGATGGAGGAAAAGTTGAAAGAGGATCATCCATAGAAAATGAGAATCATAATAGAAATACACATCATGAATGTCTCTATCCTACCATGGAAAGAGGAACTATTGATTTCCTTAACATATTTGGCGTTATGTTTGCAGTCACATCAAAAGAATGGGAGGATACACATGGAAATAGACGATTCTAGTGAAGCTCATGACCAAGGTGAAGTTCAAGATGATGAGAGAATCCTTATTCTCTTAACAAAAGAAAAATATGGAAGGGACATTTTTTCTAAAGGAAATGGAAGCATATCAACTCAATGAATGGGAAATTATGGATTCCTTTAATGATAAAAACCTATGGGTGAGTAGAACTAGTGAAGTAACCCGACATTATGAAGGATTGGTTGTGGAAAGAAGAGGTATATTTTACCTTAGGTGTACATGGAAATTGATTGAAATATTTATGTTAAATATAGAAGAGCAGAGTGGATTTGTTGTGGATGTATTCATTGAGGAAACATGTTCTGAGTTTGCCTTAAGAAAACTTAAGAAAATGACAACTCAACTAGTATTGATTTTGAGTTTCTCCATTAGAGTAAGAGATTATGTGAGAACCATGAACACCATGTTGGAGATGCATGCGTGGGTGAATAGGGAAGAAGCAGTTGCTAGGAATCATAGGGACACTTTAGAAATCGAATTGGTAAGTGTATTACAAATTGTTCAGATTTTGATTTTTAGATCTATACATAAGAAAAAATTGTGTACACAAATTCTATTAGAAGAAGGCGTGGTTGAAGAATCTCATGTTCACGAGAAATGTTGTGCAATGGTTGTATAAATGAGGTCTAGTAAAGGAAAAAAGTAGGTAAAAGATATTTTACTTGTAGAAAGTGATGGAGAAAGTCTCCAAGTTTATTTGGAGGTAAGAAATACTATTTTAATGTTGTTGAAATCGTGTTGCATATAGAAGATAGGCATGTTGCATAAATAATTCTTGAAGATACCATGGAGGATATGAATTTGGAAGGATTTCCAAAACCTAATAATTTAACAGCTTGTTGTTTTGAAGGTGCTATAATGGAATGGACTATTAAGGTGTGAAGGATATTAAATCCTTGAGGATTGTTTCCAAGGATTCCATGGAAATGAAAGATGTGCACCTTACTTCCAGTGTAGTAGAATATGTCATGCAAGTGAAAGCTAGGATTGATGACATGAGTTGTGAAATAAATATGATTTTCATGAAATATTGTTGTCAAATTGGAGGATGTGTAGCATGATGGAAGGTTGTAGATGCCATGAGGAAATTGTCTTTGATAACAAGCTAGGACTTATGTTTTGTTTAGATGGTATATAACCCACTGGTAGGTCCATGAGAATGTACATATGAAAATGTACAAGTGGAGGCTATTATTTTTAGAAAAAAATGGAGTGTTGAATTCAGAAGCACATTATATTGAGAGGTTTGATTTTGATGTGGAATTGGTGTACAATATTGACACCTTGATTTGGTATTTATGGTATTCAAGGAAGTGTTGCAATCTAGGAGAAAAATGCAAAGGATGGACAATGGGCATTGCTAATCCTACTACAACGGGAGGACGGGGAGGAAATATGCCCTATTGTGCATGGATTTTTCTAAGCAGCATGCCTTTTTGGGCATGGATTTTATATGGTAGTAAGCCTTGTTGAGCATGATTTTTTGTAGAGCATAATCCCTGTTGATTTCATAGATAGGATGTGGAAAATAAGTAAGAAGAACCACAAGGGAAGTTTTCCTAGAACTCTTTGAGCAGAATGATCAATTTTTTTTTACCAAGGGTGTCTGATGCAATAGAATTCTTAGCCTTAGGAATTTGTATCAACAAAAAAAAAAAACTATGGGAAGGTAGAGTGTAGGATGAATAAGGTGGTTGCAACTCTATGGTTGTTGATCCATGAAATTAGAAACTTTTTGTTACTCCATGTTGTAGCTCAGTGTTGAAACTCTAGACTACCAATTCATGCTAGAAATCATGTTGTAACTTGTTGTTGAAACTCCTTCACTACTACTCCAGGCGTTCCTCAAATACGACATTATTATTCCATGTTTCCATGTTCTACAACTCCATATTGCAAATGTGTGCTTTAACTCCTTCACATTGATCCACACATCCCAATTAGACAACTGTAACTCTATGCTATGACTTTGTGTTACACGCTTTCACCGCTCCATGTGTTCAGGATGATTCTCTCCAAGTGGCAGGCCATCCATGCAGAAGGGGGGACAAATTTGGTAATAGTTGGGCAATTTAACCGCCATGAAAATTCAACTCCAACCAAAGGGGGAAAAATGAACTGATATGGACATGCTATTAAAAGGTAGAAATGAATATTTGAAAGGGGATGGAATTCCATGTAGTTTAGATCATCTATAGAAGAGAAGGAAAATGGTAGAATTTGGTTCACAAGGTGTGGGACACGTAAATGTTGTTGGAATAAACTTAGTGAATATGAATTGTTAGAAATTCAACCGCCATTGTAAATTCAGAGGACACTAAGACCCCTTGAAATTGAATATCCCCATGTATTTATGTATGTTTAATGAATAAAAGGAAAGAACTCATGTCCTATTAATATTTCTCTTGTTGGCATTAAGTTCCTTTGTTCCATTATTTGGAATTACAATTTTGCTTCTATTAAATGCTAAAAGCAACACTATACATCATGTACTCTAAAATTATAGCACAATCTGGTAGACGTTAGGCTTGTCGTAGGGTTGTCCACGCTATGTCATTATTTCATATTTCTTCTCTTTATTAGATAACAACCTATAAGAAGGAATTGTGGATGACAATTTTCTAAATGAACACTTGTTTGCTACTATGAAAATGTTGCTGCAAAATTGTTTTCTCAAATAGATGATAACTAAGAAGAAGACCTCATGGATAACATTTTTCTAGATGAAAATCTATTATATGTGTCCCTGTAATCCCCTTGGTTTCCTCACATTGTAAACTATCTTGTTCTTGGAAATTTACCTCAACAATTATCTTATAAACTAAACCATGGGATCATAAGGAAAAGTGATCCATACAACTAGATTCAATGGTATTTGTTCATTCGGATTTGATCATGTATTCAGTCATTACTTGCATGAGGATGAAATTTATGATATGCTTTGTGCTTATCATTATGAATAAAATGCAAGCCATTTTTTTATTAAAATGAATGCTCTCAAGGTTGTACATACTGGATACGATTGGCCAACCATTTTAAAATATGTCAAAGGATATGTTAGCACCTGTTATGAATGCCAAAGAGCGGTTAGAGCTATTCAAACTAATGAAATGCCTCTGAAACCATTAGTATCCTTGAAACTATTTGGAAAATGGGTCTTGGACTTTATTGGACAAATTAACCCTCTTCCAACCAACAACATTATATTTTGGTTTGTGCTAATTATATTACAAAATTGATGGAGTTCAAGGCATTGCTAAATACAAAGGAAGACAAGGTAGTTGAGTTTCTACATAAGAGTATCTTCACTAGATTTAGTATTCCATGGGATATAGTGATATATCAGGGTCCTTATTTCATTTCACAATTGATTCAAATTTTGGCTCATTAATGTTAAGTTTTTTTAATGGTTATATCAGATCTTATAACATTTAGCATCATTACAGCATAACCATAAGAAAAAATATCATTGAAAGATAGACAAGCACAACCACACAAAAGAACACAAAGATTTATCCTAGGAAACCCTCATGGGGAAGAAACCCAACAAAACTTCCTCTGTATAATATGTATAAAAAGTACAATACAAGACCCCGAATAGGTGTGCCTCCCTCCAACAGATATATATCTATCTCTCTCTCCTATGCGTTGTGCACAAGTGAGGAACACATCTCCTCTATTCATACTCTTTTCATCACTTGAATTTTAAACTAACAAGTTGGCCCCACTTAACTAAGTGGGTCAACTTCACTTAGGAAGACTCAATACAATATTATATTATATTCATTAGGGTTCTATTGACCCGACTTGCAATGGAGGCTTTACCTCATGACTCTATGATGACCAATTAAAATAGTAACACCCCACCGGAGGAATACTAACATCTCCCTTGGGTTACATCAGTAAAATACATTTAGAATATCCTTTGAAGTTACAATATTCAATAGTCCCCCTTAATGAGAGTGTTATTCTACTGACAACATCATCAGAGACTATAGGAGAAAAAAGAGACAATGTCTGCAACATCATCGAGGTTATACATCTATACACCATAGGAAGTTTTCAACATTCATCAGTAACTAGAATAGTTACTCTTCAATGTCTTCATATTCTGCATCACATGATCACTTGATCCTTTTGCAGCAACGCTTCGACCTTTCGATCCTTCATAGCTGCACTTCAATGTTCTGATCCTTTGGAGTAGTAATTCGATCTTCTGATCCTTTGCAACAACACTTTGATCTTCTGATCCTTTGCAGTAGCACTTCAATCTTCTGATCCTTTGCAGAAGCACTTCGATCTTCTCAATCCTTTGTAGCAACACTTCAATCTTCTTGATCCTTTATAGTACTTTGATTCTTTACAGTAGCACTTTAATCTTCTTGATCCTTTGCAGCAACAGTTCGATATTATGCAGCAGCCTTTTGATATTCTCGATGCTTTTGCAGCAACAATTGAATCCTTTTGATCCTTTTGCAGCAACACTTTGATCCTTTCGATCCTTTTGCAACAACACTTTGATCCTTCTTGATCCTTTGTAGCTACACTTCAATCTACTTGATCCTTTGCCATATTACTTTGATCTACTTGATCATTTTCTGCCATGCTACCTGCAATACACATGATCTATTTGCGGGATGATCAATCCCGATCACTTTAGGACATAAGTCCAAGGATTATGCAATCCTCCATCAACATTATCCATGATACCGATCGATTGAATCATCTTCAACTAAATGTATATCTCGACCGTACCCAGTGCAGGCCCTATCGTCCACGAGGACTCATTGTAGACCATCCATACCACTAAGGTTAGGACAACTCCCAAGTGAGTGTTATACTACGGTATCTACACTTACGTGTAGGCATAATCTTCCAAGTAAGATTATTGTTTGCAGATCATATCTTGACCGCATACAAAATGTCGGCCCATCATAGAACATCCATACCACACAGGTTAGGACCACTCCCAAGTGAGTGTTATACTACAACGTTCGTGAGGACTCATCATAGAGCATCCTTACCACATAGGTTAGGACCATTCCCAAAGAGTGTTATTCTATGGAATCTACATATGAATGTAGGCATACTCTCCATACAAGAGTATTGTCTGCAGAGCAGATCTCGACTGCATACAAAATGTCAGTCCTATAGTCCGTGAGGACTCATCATAGAGAATCCATGCCATTAAGGTTAGGACCACTCCTGAGCGATTATTATTCTACAGTATCCATAATTGAATGTGGGTACTCTCCATGTGAGAGTAACATCTGTAGGGCCATCCTTAGCTAGTAAGGACCACTCTCATGAATAGAGTGCTATACCTTCTATCCTCAAGAAAGGATACTATTGTCCACAAGTGAATGTGGTTACTCTCCATGCAAGAGTAATATCTGCAGGGCCATCCTTAGCTAGTAAGGACCACTCTCACGAACGGAGTTTTATACCTTCCATCCTCAAGAGAGGATACTATCGTCCACAAGTGAATGTTGGTACTCTCCATGCGAGAGTAATATCTGCAGGGCCACCCTTAGCTAGTAAGGACCACTCTCATCAATAGAGTGTTATACCTGCCATCCTCAAGAGATGATACTATCATCCACAATTGAATGTTGTTTCTCTCCTTAAGAGAGTAATATTTGTAGGGCCATCCTTAACTAGTAAGGACCACTCTCATGAACAGAGTGTTATACCTGCCATCCTCAAGAGAGGATACTATCATCCACAAGTGAATTTCAGACCTTGTCAGCATATTCAGGAGCACTTGGCCTCTTTCATGCTATATAATCACTGTCATCCCATCATCGATGCCATCCTTATCATCAGTCCCCATTTTTCGGGAGGATCCATATCATCAAACTACTCCCCCTTTGTCTGAGGAGGGTTCATGTCTTCGACCTGTTCTTCCTTTCCTAAGAGAGTCCATATCTTCAACTTATTCCTCCTTTTCAAAGAAGGTCTGTATCTTCGACCTATTTCTCCTTTTAGAGAAGGGTCCATATCTTCGACCCATTTCTCCTTTTCGAGAAGGGTCCATACCTTCGACCTGTTTCTCCTTTTCTAGAAGGGTCCTTATCTTCATCGTTCCTCCTTGTGAGGAAATATTTATATCAACATCACTATTACTCCTTACGAGGAAATTCTTTTTGAACTACACCAAGCTTGTCACGGAAGCTTGGTCATCACATCAACAACTTGCTCATCGGTACTCACATACTAGAGTTTTATATCTCCCTTTAGTACCATATCCCACAAGATTCTTTGTCATCTTTTTGCAAATCTGGTTGTCACAAAGAATCAATGTGGTATCCAAATCCATGTAAAATAGTCCTGACATCATTTTTATGAAGCCATATCGCTTCCCAACTAGTAGAGCAAGCTGCAATGTACTATGCTTCAGCTGTACTGAGAGAAACACTGTATTGCTTCTTACTAAACCATGAGATCATGGAAGATCCCAGACAATGACATCCACCTGAGGTGCTCTTTGTTTCTGCGCCACTTCTTTCCCAATATGAATCCATATATTCATATAATTTGTAGTCATGTTCTCTATCATAGTAAAGTCCCAAGTCTGTCGTACCTTTAAGGTACCTTGTCACATGCTTTACAGCTATCAGGTGAACTTGTCTAGGTTTAACTAGATAATGACTTAAGGTGTTCACAACAAAGCATATATCTGGCCTTGCATTCGTCAGATATATCAATGACTCCATAATATTCATGTACTAAGTCATGTCCACTAACTCTGATGTCTCATCAGACAATGCTTCATTTTGGTATCCATGGGTGTGGCCATGTCTTTACAATCCAACATATTAAATATTCTTAATATTTCCATGGGATACTTTCATTGATTCAAAAATATTCCTTCTGGGCTCTGCCACACTTCCATCCCTAGGAAATAATGCATCAATCCAAGATCTTTCATCTTGAATTCTTCAACTAGCTTCTTCTTGCAATCTGTGATTTGTTTCTCATTTCCAATAATAAATAGATCATCCACATACAACAATAGTATGTCTGGTTCATCATCCATAACCTTAAGGTAAATGTTAGGATCAGCTTTACTCTTGGTAATGTCCAAGCTTGTCAAGAAGCTATATATTCTTCCATACCAAGCTCTAGGATCTTGCTTCATTCCATATAGAGACTTTTTCAACTTACATATATGAGTCACTCTGTCTTCGACTTTTAAATCCTTGTGGTTGTTCGATGTAAACCTCTTCCTCAACCATACCATTAAGGAAGGTTGTATTTACATCCATCCGGTGTAGATCCCACTTCATCATGGAAGCAAGTGCCATGATGGTTCTAATGGAAATGTACCTTTCTACTCGAGCAAATGTCTCTTCATAACCAATTCCCTCTCTATTGAGAGAATCCTCCTTCCATCAACAACATATTTTATCTTGTATATCCACTTGGAAGATACCACACTTTTGCTTTCTGGTTTGGGTACTATATCCCAAACAACATTATGGTATTCTTCCATCATTACTTCTACCATGAGTTCATTTTGTCAGGTCATTGACATATCTCAGTCTTCCGCATTCAACCTTGAAGGTTGGAACCCACTTTACTATTGGAAAAGCCTTAGTCCATCTGGAAGTTGTTCATCTTGTTGTACCATGTTGAACTCGGAGATCTTCTGTAGTCACTCCCCTTGAAGTGGAGCATCATCCTCCCTCTTCATTTTGTGTTGGAGTGACAGGTAGCATCCCCTACTACTATGTATCCATCTCAGGTTACTAGATATCAAGATCTTTTTATCTTGAACTTTTTTGAAAAGTTCCTCTTGCACCCATCCATGAGCTTGTTATCTTCTATAGGTTTCCATCTTCAACCTTGTAGCAAAGGTTAAGATATTCATCAATCTAGGTGATATTTCAAGCTCCTGGATGTGCTTATCTATGGGTGCTTATCTGGAGAAGCGTTTCAGGTCAATAGAGTATGTCATGCCATTGTCTATTATTTCTGAGACAAACCACGAACCTTGATTTGTATATTTTTTCTTGTATATCCATATGGAAGACACTCTGAACTTCCCTTCATGTCTCAGAATCATATCCTATACATCATTCCCCATGATCAACTGTTACTCTTTGATCATAGGTTCTTCCATATCTAGAAGGGTTTGCATCAATGATGTCACCCAATTGTGTCACAGAACTAGAGTGTGTCTGAGGCCCCTTAATTTGGTCTGGAAATCATGTTATACGTTTTTTCATATTGAATTATCTCTCGTGTCCAAGATGGTCTTCATCTCTCAAGGTGGATCTACCTCTCTCTTATATTCTTCTTAAGCTCTTTCTTCCATCATGGTGTCTTTGACCCTGGAAGCTTCAGGTTCATGTTTATTGGAGTGAATCTTGAATTATCATCACTTGTTCTTTGGAACAAGTCTCATCTTCCTTTTCTTGTAGGTGGTTGTACATGACCTTTCCTACAAGTCAAATGCACCAGTTGCATGGTTAGAACCATTCTCACCGAGGTATCCTGTTTAGTCTTCCTTCCAACACCGTAGGTTATAGTAGAATTGGTTTCACCAATTGGGACTTATGCAGATTTTCCCAAGGTGTCTTATTTCAGGACTATTCAACATAACGAACTTGTACGGATTTCCACGTGTCACTGTTTCACTTTTTGGGTCTGAAACTTTTACCATAGAAATTAAATTCCATCCCCTATATGGAAAATCTTACGAAATTTCATTTGCACCTTCGTATCCCGAGATATAGTGATTCTCCCTAGGTAACGTGTTTAAGGCTGAATCCCGGGAGAGAATGGAACCCTGATTTGGAGGAAACATATCTCCTAGAATATATTGAATATGAGGCTAAAATTTTTACACATGGTACATAAGGATTTATATTCGGCCTATAAATGTTTGATCTCCTTATCCTTCTCCAACCTCGAGATATAACGTATGTCCCAAAATAACTAGTTTTAGTCTTTTACGGTTTTCAAGCATGAAACCCTAATCATCAATAGTGGTAGCTGTAGCACTGTTTCATTTGCACAAAGACTTATTTCAGGGTGGCTTTGATACCATGTTAATTTTTTTAATGGTTATATCATATATTATAACATTTAGCATCATTATAGCATAACCATAAGCAAAAAGATCACTGAAAGATAGACAACCACAACCACACAAAAGAACACAAATATTTATCCTGGAAAACCCTCATGGGGAAGAAAACCCAACAAAAATTCCTCTGTATAAGATGTATAAAAAGTACAAGACAAGAACCTAGATAGGTGCGCCTCCCTCCAACATATCTCTCTCCCTCTCTCTCTCTCTCTCTCTCTCTCTCTCTCTCTCTTTCTCTCTCTCTCTCTCTCTCTCTCTCTCTCTCTCTTTCTCTCTCTCTCTCTCTCTCTCTCTCTCTCTCTCTCTCCTATGCACTATGCACAAGTGAGTGTGTACAAATGAGGAACACATATCCTCTATTTATACTCTTTTCGTCACTTTAAATTTAACCTAACAAGTCAGCCCCACTTAACTAAGTGGGCCAACTTCACTTAAGAAGACTCAATACAATGTTATATTATATTCATGAGGGTACCATTGACCCGAATTACAATGGAGGCTTTACCTCATGAATCTATGATGACCAATTACAATAGTAACACCCCATCGGATGAATAATAACATCTCCCTTGGGTTACACCAGTAAAATACATTTAGAATATCCTTTGAAGTTACAATATTCAACAATTAACACAATATTTTTCATAGAAAGTCTACTCCCTTTAATCCACAGGGAAACATATTGTTGACTCTTTACAAAGAGGGAACTTGGGAGAATATTGACCAAGGTAGTTCATATCCATAAAAAATATGGGACCAATGGATTTGGTAAAGTAGTTTGGGCCTATAACACAACTTGGAAGACTACCACTAGCTTCAATCCTGAAGAGATTGTGTATGGTTAAACTATTATTCTACTACTATAATTTGAAATAAAAATATTTGGATAGTGGTATCACTAGGAATTATCCTTTTTACAACACTGGAAGAAAACGTTTAATGGATCAAATATTTGGGTGCGACTCAATAGGAATAACTCTTTCATATAGATGTGGTTCAATTGCATTGAATTCACTAGCTGTATGGCCACTTCATCAAGATCAAACCGTTCCAAGTTGGTGATTGGAAATTGATTTATGATTCCATATTGAAGTATTTCAAGGGTAAACTCTAAACCATATGGCTTAGGCCATATGAGGTGTGTTACACCAAAATATTTTTTGAAATTTTCCTTCCATATGTTCCAGAGTGAGGGGATTCTTTTGCTTTTGTAAAGGCCAAGTTTTGGGGCTAAGTACCCCTAATCAGGTCATGGGAGGCCCTCTTCGTTTTAATTCTAGGAAGTATTGGATTACTGGAATTTTTTATTCCTTCTTGATTGGTGAATGCCCCCCATCTTGTTGGGCCATTTGGTCCCTAAGTTGGTGTACAGTGCTTCTTGGTATGGGTACAATAGGACACATGGACACACTCATATTTATCTTTGTAGAGGTGATTGAGAGTGTAAGCATTTTCATACATGGTTTAGCACACCTCAATTTTCCCACTTGGACCTATTGTTTTGATGGAAAACCCCTCCTCCTGGTCTCCAGACCCATGATGTCATTCCTTAAAGAAGAAGCCTACATTGTTAAAAAATGAGGGTATTGAGGGACAAGCATATGTTGGGTTAGTTGGGGCATGCCACCCTCCTTTTGGCTGAATTTTCACTTGGTGGAGCCTGATTGCACATTTTTATTCTTATTTTATGTCATTGTATTGTTTAGTCCCTAAGTTTGTGGGTGCACTAACCTAATATTTTATATTTTGTTATTAAATTGTAGGCTCAAATTTGGTAAAGGTTGAGGGTTTTCTCATATAAATAAGGAAACCTCACCTCATTTGTAAATCATGGACAAAGTCTCAAATTATGCATTCTTTTCATTTCCTAGTGGTTTATTGGAGCAGTTGAAGCTATGCACCCCTCTCTCTTGGATGCCTTTTTTACTTGAAGGATGAATAGATGATGTTATAGGGTTTTATTTTGAACATGATAAGTTTATGCTAAGAATATTTGTAATAACTCATTCTCATGGGTGACCTAAGGTGCATATCCTTGCTCATTCTTGATTAATGTTGGTAACTTTATCTCCTAACCCTAGTTTAATGTTGCTCTTAAAGTTCTTTGGCATGAGTTAGGGTTTGTTTGCTAGCATTTTATCAACTTGCTTGAGGGGACCTTCATATTAAGGAGATTTTGATTATTTCATTGGGCCTTGGGCTTCTCTATTTTCCCTAACTAGGGTTTCTCTACCCAACCCTCGAGGTTTCTAGATTATTCCTAGTTGCAAGTATTGAAAACCATCTTAAGAAAAGGGACGTTAGATTTGATCTCTTATAGGTGTATGGTTTGAGATAAGAATCTAATGCTTTATCTGTCAATCCTACTTTTATCAAATTTTACATTTTTATTTTCTTTTATTTTATGGATAGAATTATTTTACTATTGGGAAAATCCCTAAAAATATAAATAAATTTAAAAATCCAAAAATAGTCGTGATTCAGTATTTCTGGTCCACCCTAAAAAAATTCCCTAGGGTTTTATCCATAAACCCTAGAGGGAGTCCTCTTCCGAGGAAGTGCATTCAGATCCATGCAACCCTTATAATTAATGAATTAGGGGGTGTGTGATATATTTGGCTTACCATCTAGCTTCACCCTATTCCAATTGTCCTATTCCTCGAGGGCACACCTTATTGGAGTGTATGCCTTGGGAGACATGAAATTTCCTTGAAAGGTACGATATTATCTTGGATTTGTGATAAAGTGATTAACTCCATTTATATATGATTCTTCTGTCTTGATTTGATATTGTTTGACTCCAATAAGGCACTGATCATAACTATCAAGGTTTTGTGGAAGGTATTTGTGGCTTGTTGGTGGTTGTAGGTATATTTCATTGATTAGGATATTCCAATGGGTTTGGAGTTACTCTAAGTGTTGAAAGGTTAGACTGTGATGACATTGGATTTAACTCTCTTCTGAGCTTACTATCACTAGCCCTAGGTCTACAAGCCTTGATTTGCAAAAGGGGTGATAGTTCAAACAGTAACAAGGTGGACATGGTCTTTAGAAATGGCTTTGTTCAACATATTTATGAGAAGTGTTTGACTAAAAATGAGTTCTAGTTTTCTTTAAAATATCATGCACAAAAATTGAGTGTGATTTTGGGCATCTTTTCGCTCAACAAAGAGTTAAATTTTTCTATATCATCATCTCACCTAAAAAAAGAGAGAGAAAAGTAAAAACAAAACAAATAAATAATTCTTATGATAAAAATCTTTTTTAGGTATTATAATACAAATGAGCTCTTGAAAGCTAGGTTTTCACGAGTCCTCTTTGAAAAAATAATCTAAAATGGTGAAAATCCCCTTGAGGTTCCAAAGGAGCATGGACAACTTGAAAACTAGGTTGCTAATGAGTTCTTATTGCCATAAAGAGATAATTAAAAATATCAAATAAATTAGAACAACACCAACACCACTTTATTTCTTTCCAATTTTCTATTTATCTTTTCAACAACACTCCATTATCCTATTGCATTTTCTCCATAATTCACTAGTTACCATTAATTTATCTCTTTTGATCGAATGTGCCTATTATTGATGTTATCTTTATTGATACAAACACTTCCATGAACTTGTTGATGTTTATATATCTTCTACTGCAACCAATTACATAGAGCTTTAGTATCACTTTAGAGTTCATTTGATTGCTTTGATGTTCTACCTACCTCTTCCATTTTACTCATGAACTATAGGTAACTCAAGTATACTTCCTTAGATTTTTTCTGCAATGTTGTTGAACCAATTTTTCATGTTTAATTGATTGATATTATGTTATGGATATATATATCCAATCCATTCCTCAATTCTATTCCATTCTTTTTTCTCTCTTTCCCACCTTGGTTTCTCTTTTCTCGAGCTCTCTTTCCTACTCCATTGAATGTGGTGACCAAGGGGTGGGGAGGGATTCTCATCAACCTCTGCTCTATTGAGATGACAAGTTCTTTCTTTTCATGTTAGTCTTATTCATCATTATATGTGGCTTTCCCATGAATTATCAACTCTATTGAATGACCATAAGTGGTTGACATGATATCTTTTGATTAATTAAAATGTGACAAAAATGAGTTGATAACAATGTTAATGTTGTATATTCAAAGGTGACATGGGATTGATATTCTAATCATGAATAATTATGGAAAACTAAGTCAAACTATTTCTAGGTAATAAGGATTTTATAGCCTCGCAACTTCCAAAACATATTTTATTTGAGGTTTTACACATACAATTAGTAATGCCTGAGCTTAAATTTCATAAATAATCATTGCCAAGGAATTTCTGTTATTGACATCCACTATTAAGGACTTAGAAGTGTGAGCTTATGGAAAAAGGATAAATGAAGGTTGGCATATAATTCTTGAATAGTAGCCAATAAAAATAATTTCCGAATAGTATGGTGGATAATTAAACAAATGAGAGATTGCAGAGGCAAACCTTGTTTTTCGCTATCCCACAATGTTGCTTACATTTGAGAGAGAAGGTTGGATGCAATTCTTTAAAAGAGTTTAGGGGTATTGTGATGCAATCACTGTGGTATTTTCTCAACAAATTCATGGAAATATCATTGTAGTTCATGAACTAGTTGTAAAATTCATTGAGTAGTCCATCTCCTGGGTGATTGGTCTATCATTCACAAAGGATCATTGTTTCAAAATCAAGGCTAAGGATCATGAATCCAAGAATTTTTTTTTGCATGCTAGAATATGCAACAAACGAGGTTAATGAGAAAAATTTCCAAGACTGGACCATGGTATGAAGTTCCTTATATATCATCTATATTACTTGTTTAGGCATGCATTAAATTGTGCTTTATTACCATTTTAAGTTACTCAAGCACCTAAGGCATAAAAGACTCATCAATGTTCCATTTTTCTTATTGCGATCACTACATAAATTTTCTTAAGAGTTTTCAAATGGTATGGTGCATTCCCTTTGAAACCATGGGTTGATCATAATATAAATATTGGATGTTTCCATGTCCCCAATTAAATAATTTTCAAATTTTGCTATTTGCAAATAATGTTTCACCAACCTACTAGTTCCCTAGGTTGAGATGGAGACATAAATTTTGTAATAAGGGGCTATGGGACAAAAAATGAATTTAGTTTACCATATTAAAATTTAAATGAGTCAAATAAATGATAAATTCTAAGAAAATAAGGTGGCATGGGTTCATGAAGACACTTGGAATCTTGTGGAGTCGTTGGGTGACTAGATTTCCGCACACTTGGCATGATATTCATCAAAATTCAAACACATGGGTAATGTAACATTATTGGATGGTGATGTGGTGTCAAATATCATATAATGATCCAAGGAATTCGAATTAGTAAAGGAGAGTAACTCCCATGGAAGAGGAAGAGACTAGAATGTGTGCCAGTTGGGAGGAGATTCCATGCACTCTATGACAACAAATGATGAAAGATTCTATGAAAAGTATGAACAATTCAGACCTGATTGCTGACATATGAAAAATATGACATGATTGGGATAAAAATATCCACCAAGATGTCAAATTTTGGAGTTATAGGAAACCAATCGAATTGGGGAAAGAAGTGGAGCATGAAGAGGAAGACAAGTGGAGTTACTAAACCACTAAGATGAGTCGAAGGAAGCTCATGGAGGGATATTTGAACTTAGGAGGCCTCATGAATTTAATAAAATGATTTCATGAGGAGTGATAATATATTTTTATCATTTTTTAATTGGCCTTTGTAATTTTGGAGAGCTTTTGCTTGTCCATTGCATGGTGAGTGTTCACTCTCCCTGTTTGTGAACCAATTTCGAGGGAGTTGGATTCCTTTCCAAGTTGGTTGATGGAGATGCCATTTAGGCCTATAATTGGATATTAATGAATTATTTTTATTTTCAGTTTTAAGTTCCATATAGTATATTTCTCATCTATCTCCCTATTCTCTCATTCCTTCTTCTCCATCCCCCCACACTCTCATGTTATGTAGGACATGCGCTTTGCTGAGTATAGTTGATGCCAAATATTTGATATATTATTTATGGATATTTAAAATCATGTACATATTATTTTTAAGTCTAAATATCATAAATACATGTATGAAATGCTTGCATTCCCATGCTCTTGAATAACTAGTTTTCATGGATTTGGCTCAATATTGAAGTAGTTTTATATCAGATTTGTATGAGGAATTTTCTCTAAGTTTGATGATGTTGGGGAAGCCATATATTATGTATGACTCTATACTTTCATTCTAATATCCTATTCATCTAGAAATCCAAGAAAATCCTGTGTGAAAAGCTTGCATTCTCATGCCATTGTATCACTAGTTTTCATGGATTTTGGCTTCAATCTTGAAGTAGTTTTATACCAGATTTGTATCAGGGATATTCTATGAGTTGTATGATGTTGTGACATACATATATTATTTATTCCTCTGTAATTTAATTTCCATATGCTCTGTGTCTCGAAATCCAATAAACTCATGTGTGAAAAGCTTGCATTCCCATGCCATTGAATCACTAGTTTCCATGACTTTGTCTTCAATCTTGATGAGTCTTGTATCATATTTGTATCAGGGATTTTATCTGATTTTTATTATGTTGTGACAGAAATATATGATTTGTTACTCTATAATTTCATGTCCCTATGCTCTGTGGGTCGAAATCCAATAAATCCATATGTGAAACTCTTGCAATTCCATGCTACTATTTCACTAGTTTTCTTGTATTTGACTCCCATATTGAATGAGTTGTATACAAGACTTGTATGAGAATATTTATATACAAGAATTATATGAGAATATTTAAAAAATTTCCATAAACCACCTGTTAGTATTATTAATCCTCTCTTGGTCAAATTTCTATTAGATTAATTATTGCCTAAATTAGGAACCTTAAATTAATTAAATGAGTCCACTAGTGCAATTGGGTCCAAATGGCCCAATGGGGCCACATGTACCAGTAATTGAAGTGTGGGGGACAATTCTAGAGGTTAACTGCCACTTATTGCATGTGCATGCATCAATGAGGGCCTCCTAGACCAATTCCTACATGTTAGGAGACACTAGGAGTCCCGACACCAACCTGCTTCAGTTAGTTGGAGTTAGCACTAGTTAGCCACAATTAGCCTTCAGTTACCTTCAGATGACTTACTATCAGTTAGCTAGCGCATGCTTTGCATGGATAATGCATGCACGCATGTTGAGGAGCACTTTTGTTCACCTACCACACTCAGTTGCACTGAGTTAACTAGTTGTTACTGCTTGTTGGAGTTATTGGTCATCATAGAGTTGATTTGATAGACTCTGATATTGATTGGGAGACCTTGAGTTAGAGATTTAGTTAGATACAGTCTTATCCACTTAGAGGATTCGAATTCATTACTCATGCATTCAAATTCTACCTATTTGTAATCTATTGTACACCGGATATTATTATGATGAATATACTGTAAATTCCTGAGCAATACTTGTCCGTTTCCTATGTGGTTTGTCTTGCTTTGTTTGTATGTTCATCCTCCATTCAATTGCTGAAAAATAATAAGAACTTTCTACTTGAATATCATATGGAATTCAAATTCTAACACGGTATCAGAGCCTTCTTAGGCAGGTTTCATGCTTGTTTCTCCTCATCGAACATCAGAAGCAACTGGGTTTCCACAGAAGTCCCCTATGAAAATTTGCTAGCTCTGGATTCATTCAGAGCAGCGGAGAGGGCATGATGGAACCTGAAAACATGTTCATGTCTGGAGGAAAAGCATGATTCTAACAGTTCATATGTTTTATTGTTATCTGCAATGAAATTGACAGGTGCTACGTAGCTTGTGTGAAGTCTTGCAGTTGTACATCCGAAACAATTATGAGCTCTCATACTCCTGAACCACGGATCCTCACAACTTCCAACTTCCTTGATTGGAGGATTGATATGCTTCTAGCCTTGTGCAAGCATGGCTACCACGGGATCATACATGGATGGGAGGTTGAACCTCATCATCCGGTAGAGCAGAACAAGTTTCTGAACCGTTGTGATGAAGCATTCGGGTACTTATGTACTTATATATCCAAAGATCTCCTCTTCCACCTAGAAGGCTTAAGGACTCCCAGATAAGTATGGGAGAATATTGATAGCTTGTTTAACAAACAATATGAGCTTTGGGGATACATTCTAAAGAATGATTTGGTATCTTTACATCCCATCAGTTTCAAGACTATTGAGCAATTCTTTACGAAATTCAAGTCTCTACTACTCCAATGCAGACAGTGCGAGATAGAGCGAAAGGATGAGCAGAATGTCCTTTCCATACTCAACAAACTAGGCCCTGAGTATGCTGTATTTGTTTCCATATTTCATTCCAAGTGGGAAATATTTCCTAATTGGAAGGTTCCTTCATTAGATTCTTTTTCCGAGTCCTTAATCAAGGAGCAAGACAAGTTGATCCGAATGGGAGTCATCAAGACCTCTGAAGATCAAGCTTTCCTAGTTACTGACTCTTCCAAAGTGTAAGCAAAGGGGAAATCAAAGAAGAAGGATCCAAAAGCAACTGATTTGAATCAGGAAACTTCTAAAAGGGCCTCCAACTCTAAGAGGAAAAAGAAAAAGTGTCCCTACTGTATGAGGGGTTTTCATCCAGAAGACTCATGCATGAAGAAGAACCTCGAACAGATGAAAGCTCTATGTGTTCAGAAAAATATTTCCCTTCCACGAAGAGCAGTGATGTCAAATGATGAAGAGAAAACTGAAGAAGATTATATATGCTTGCATGCAAGCCTCTCTCTGTCGAAGGCTTATGTGATAGATTCTGGAGCATCCAACCCCATGGTTGCTTCCATGGAATCCTTCATCACTTTCCCTCTATCGGGAGGACCTAGCAGTTAAATGGGAGATGACTCTAAAATCCCAGATGTTGAGAGAGGTTCAAATAAAATACATCATGATTATTTCATGCCCTCTCCTACATAAAAGCAAATTGTTGAAGATGAAGAAGAAACAGATTTTTCCCTGCAGTCAATTCAAATGGAAAAAAGTCTCCATGAAGTGACTCCTTCTCTTGCTGCTCCAGAAGTGTATGAGATCTCTGATATCTCATATCCTCACATGGATGATACAAAATAAGACATTCAAATATCTGTTTGCGAAGAAAAACACTCTTCCTATTCTTTGCAAAATTTCTCCAGTAATTATTTAAATTTTGTGCATAGTTTACCGGTAACCGTTTCAGAAACGGTAGAGGAATTTGATTTCTCTATATATAATGATGTTTCTGTTGTGCATATCAGTAATATCAGTGATATTCTGGAAATAATATCAGATTATAAGAGTGTTCCATCCACTCTCATTAATCAAGAGATTCTAGGAAATTTGCTACAGGATTACATGCACCGAAAATCAGAATTTTGAAGAAGGAGAAAATTGTCCATCTACCGTCTCGGTGGAGAAAAGTTTTGAATCTGATATGAATATTTTTGGATCTGATTTACTTTCTGATCTGATAATATGTGATTCAGGTTTCATATTCAAGAGCTTTCAGTATTGCTTATAACTGGTTTCACCAATTTTGGTGTGACAAATCAAGCACCGCAAGTCTCCTTAAATTTTTCTGTTGAGGATTCGATGTTAGTTCTTTCTTATGAATTTTCTGATATCATATTTTGTAAATTATTAGACATTTTTGAAGATATATCATATTATGGATCTCAAGCATTCTCTCTCCACAATCCCAGGGCTTCTCTACCTTTGGTCACATGCTCATCTCCTCACAGAACTAGTAAAGAGGGAGACATTCTGCATCTGCTTGGACACTTGCTCCTAACACTTGGGGATGATTTTACCACTCATGGTTTTCTGTTCAATGATGAAATATATCAGGTTCTTGGGTTTTCCTCACATGTTTTGAATTCTCAAGAACTTTTACCCTCTCTACAGTTGATTTCAACTGCTCTACATGGGTCCAGTTTTCACCGTGCAACTATTTATATTTCTGATTCAGTTGGGTACATTGTTCTTCTTCCAAAGAGGAGGATTCCTACAAACATAAGCATGTTGTTTGTATTCATGGGTTCACCTGCACAGAAGAACCAATATACTGCTGCTACATAGTAGAAACAAATATTTTCACAAGTTTTTTCAAAATTTGTATTCCTGCTTATTTTTTAGGGGGGGGGTTTCCCATGAGGTTTTCCCCTATTTCCTCAGTTGTACTAAGCACCATTTTTTATTATCTTCTAGATTGTATTTGGGTGACCTATGGACTTGTTACCAGGGCCCACAATTTTCCAAGTTAGGATTCAAAGGGGGTGTTAGGATTATTAATCCTCCCTTGGTCAAATGTCTATTAGATTAGTTATTGCCTAACTTAGGAACCTTAAATTAATTAAATGAGTCCACTAGTGCAATTGGGTCCACATGGCCCAATGGGGCCACATGTACCAGTCATTGAACTGTGGGGGACAATTCTATAGGTTAACTACCACTTACTGCATGTGCATGCATTAGTGAGGGCGCCTCCTAGACCAATCTCTACATTTTAGGAGCCACTGGGAGTCCCGGCACCAAACTACTTCAATTAGTTGGAGTTAGCACTAGTTAGCCATAGTTAGCCTTCAATTACCTTCATATGACTCACCATCAGTTAGCTAGTGCATGCTTTGCATGGATAATGCATGCATGCATGTGGACAAGCACTTTTGTTCACCTACCACTTTCAGTTGCACTGAGTTAACTAGTTGTTACTGCTTGTTGGAGTTATTGGTCATCAGAGAGTTAGTTTGATGGACTCTGATATTGATTGGGAGACCCTGAGTTAGAGATTCAGTTAGATATAGTATTATCCACTTGGAGGATTAGAATTCATTACTAATGCATTTGAATTCTACCTATTTGTAATATATTGTACATCGGATATTATTATGATGAATATACTGTAAATTCCTGAGCAATACTTGTTTGTTTCCTATGTGGTTTGTTTTGATTAGTTTGTATGTTCATCCTCCATTCAATTTCTGCAAAATAATAAGAAATTTCTGCTTGAAGATCATATGTCATTCAAATTATAACACCACCTTGGTATGATTTAATTCTCATCATACCATTTCCTTTCAAATTCGGGACCATTTGGTGAAAGTTGGAACCCTCTAGAGTCATGACTAGTTAAGCTCGAATTTTGCCCAATTTTTAATTTTCTCCAAAATCCCAAGTAGGGACATTACACTGGTATCAGATCATGTTACTTTCACCTATGCATTAATACCATCCGTTGAAGAAAAATTTGCATACATTTCTCGGCTTCACAATAGACCCACTATGCCCACTTTTCTTCCTCCCTGGCCAACAAAAGAAGAAATTACAACCATAGATATCGAAGCATGCTACTAGGAGTATCGAAATTTGAGATGGGATATTCATGAAATGTATTATTTCCAAGAATATATTGTAAATTATGGATTTAGGAACAAGAATGAAAATGTGAACTCATTAAGGAACAATCAACAATTCACAAGTATGGAGGAGACCAATGAGTCACCAAATTCTATGGGTGGTGAAGTAGAAAAATTATTACATCAAGAGGATCTAAAGTCACTCCCAAGTGACTTTGAAAAATATTAGGAAACATCACATCATAATTAATAAGACTACCTTGAAGCTACTGAATATCATTCCAAGACACATTCTACTATTGGCATCGACCAAAGGGCATCTGCTAAGTGATGCTTGAAATGTGAAGGAGTACCTATTGATGGTTGCTCACAACTCTATGTTGGTGACATAGAGATAAGATTTGAAAATGTTTCTTCAATCCAAATTTCTCATGAGCATAAAGATGAATACCGTGTAGCAGCTAATGAAGAAACAAGTTCAACTTTCCCATCACCACTTGAGCTTCAAGAAGTTGATCAAATCAAGAATAAATAAGAAGAGGAGGTTCAATCCCATGAACCATAATTCATTGAAGGGTATTTGAATATGAGTGAAATGAATATCCATGAGGCCCTTAGCATACTCCATGACACTAAAGAATTGGTATCAAATTCTTGTTGGAAAGTTTCTTCATTGGAGGAGCCATCCTTCCTTGAAGACATGGAGAAGATTCAAAGATCAATGCACACAATTGAAGGTAATTTCATGTATTTTATTTTTGATAGAAACAATTTGGTTGATATTAATGAATGGTTACATGAAGCACTCTTGAATAATACTGAGGATATTCATAAGCTCAAAACTCAAAATGAGCAACTTCTTAAGAGGTTGCAAGATACTTGTTCTGCCTCCTACATTTCAAATTGTCATATGGTAGATTTCTTGGAGGATTCTCATGACATGAGGGGTCATGAGAGACATGGAAAAATGTAGGTTCTTGATGTATTTTAAGATGATCTTGATGAGAGCCAATCACTTGTTGTAGTGGAAGAGGAACTTGAGTTGCATCTTGAAAATGGTTACACACTTTTTGAAGAAATGCATGATTCCACTACTGTGGAACAAACCTATGAGGAAAGTTTTGCATTTTTGAGGGAGGTGCATATTACTACCCCTATGGATCCTTCACATGATCAAAAGTTTGCACTTTCTGATCATTTGGGTGAGTTGGTTCTTTCTCCTACATCCTACACTTCCAAAATTTTCAGCATTCATCCTAATGAAGTATGGGTGAAATGTTTCTTTTGGATGGTGCCACATCTCATGTCTCTCATTTTGATGACAACATTACTAGAGAACATTATTAATTTTAATTTTCAGCAGAAACCTTTGTTTCATCATGATGCTGTACATATTCATGTATGCATTGATGAGACTTCTTTGAGCCACTTGAAGTCTTCATGTTTTCTTTGTTCCTTATTTGGTTCAGATTTTGGTGGAGGTTCTTCATTCACTTCTTGGATGAAAGAACACATGGCTGATTATCTTGATGCACATTATATTTTTTTGGAGCAGCATTATGGGATATGGGATCCTCACTTATGTCATTGGGGCATATCTGATATAATATGTGATGCTTGTGTGCATGGGCCACATGATGATCTACTTACTTGGATGTACAAGCACTTTCATGATTCTTTGATGAGGTACCTTCTTGATGTACATTTGTATGATGTTTTTATGTACTTTCATGATCTATATTTTATAATCATGATGCTTGGAAGGGTGCAATACAAGCAATGGGATCATGAAATTGCTTGGTTTCATCTCACTTGGAGTAGCAGTTCGATTGTTGGTTTGAGAAAGCCGCAACCAACCTTTAGTTGTTTGAGTTCACCTTTGTAGAGCAGTGTTCCAGTTTACTATGTGGGAGACCTTTTGAGAAATGTATTCAATTTCCACATGCTTGGTGTTGATGGCATTTCATCATAGAAATTTCACACCATGCATGTATCAGTATCATATGGGACCCTAGGATCATTTTTGGTGTCATTGGTTTCAATTGTGGGGGAAACAAGCAACATTGGAGATTTAGTCACCACTTGAGAAGATGATTGTAACTAGAGTAGTGTAGCAGAAATCATGGTGGTTCCTCTCTAAAATTTTATTGGAATCTTAAGAAACTCGAAGTTTGGTAACTGAGTACCAAATTCAAATAATTATACAGAAGAAAAAAAGGGTGAAATTTCAGAAAAGGTTTCCTAATATGGAGGTAAATATTATTTGTGCAAATTTAGTTTTTATGGATTTGATTAATCCTTTTGGTGTTAGTGGTGATGTTACATGATATATTAATATGCAAAATCCACATATGTTTACTTTTGGGAACACAAAATTGCAGTACATGAGTGCTACTACTCAAATTGCAGCTAAAGAAAATTAATGAGCAGAACCATAAGAGAGCACTTGGTGCAAAGGAAGGAGTACCAAATTAGAATGCCACTTGGGAATATGAAAAAATTTAGCAGCATAAAAACTTGGAATTAATTAGTACAATAAATCTTGAGTGGGGAGGAATGTCATGTCCCCAATTAAATAATCTCCAAATAAGACTATTTGCAAATAATGTTTCACCAACCTACTAGTTCCCTAGGTTGAGATGGAGACATAAATTTTGTAATAAGGGGCTACGGGACCCAAAAGGAATTTAGTTTACCATATTAAAATTTAAATGGGTCACATAAATGATAAATTCTAAGAAAATAATGCGGCATGGGTTCATGAATACACTTGGAAGCTTGTGGAGCCTTTGGGTGACTAGATTCCCCGCACACTTGGCATGATATTCATCCAAATTCAAACACATGGGTAATGTAACATTATTGGATGGTCATGTGCTGTTAAATTTAATATAATGAGCCAAGGAATTATAATTATTAAATGATAGAAAATCCCATGGAAGAGGAAGAGACTAGAATACAATGTGTGCCACTTGGGAGGAGATTACATGCACTCAATGACAACAAATGATGAAAGATTCTATGATAAGTATGAAAAATTCAGACCTGATTGATGACATAGGAAAAATATGACATGAAATGAATAAAAATTGTCACAAATATGTCTAATTTGGGAGATAGAGGCATCCATTCGAATTGGGGAAATAATTGGAGCATGAAGAGGAAGAGAAGTGTCATGAGAGTTACTAAACCACTAAGATAAGTTGGAGGAAGCTGATGGAGGGAAATTCGACCTCCAGAGGCCTCATGAATTTAATAAAAGGATTTGATAATTAATGAGAATATATTTTTATCATATTTTAATTTTCCTTTTGCATTTTGAGAGATTTTTCTTGTCCATTGCACAGTGAGTGTTCGCTCTCCCTGCTTGTGAACCAATTTCGAGGGAGTTGGATTCCTTTCCAAGTTGGTTGATGGAGGGTCAATTTAGAACTATCATTGGATATTAATGAAGTATTTTTAGTTTCAAATTGAATTTCCATACAGTATAATTCTCATCTATCTCCCTATTCTCTCATTCCTTCTTCTCCATTCCCTCACACTCTCATGTTGAGGGTGAACTTGTTGGACTAGTGCTTGCGCTTTGGTAAGTATAGTTGATTCCAAAGATTTAATATATTATGTATGGATATGTAAACTCATGTAAATATTATATTTAAGTGTAAATATCATAAATACATGTATGAAAGTCTTGCATTCCCATGCTCTTGAATAGCTAGTTTTCATGGATTTGGCTTCAATATTGAAGTAGTTTTATATCAGATTTGTATGAGGACTTTTCTCTGAGTTTGATGATGTTGGGGAAGAAATATATTATGTAATACTTTGTAATTTAATTCCCATATCATATTAATATCTAAATACAGGAAACTAATGTGTGAAAATCTTGCATTCTCATGCCATTGTATCACTAGTTTTCATGGATTTTGGCTTCAATCCTGAAATAGTTTTATACCAGATTTGTATGAGGGATATTCTATGAGTTATATGATGTTGTGAAAGAAATATATGATTTATTAATCTGTAATTTCATTTCAATATTCTCTGTGGCTCGAAATCCAATAAACGCATGTGTGAAAAGCTTGCATTCCCATGCCATTGAATCACTAGTTTCCATGACTTTGGATTCAATCTTGAAGGAGTCTTGTATCAGATTTGTATGAAGTATGTTATCTGATTTTGATGATGTTGTGACAGAAATATATGATGTGTTACTCTGTAATTTCATGTCCCTATTCTCTTTGGGTCGAAATCTAAGAAATCCATATGTGAAACTCTTGCAATTCCATGCTACTAATTCACTAGTTTTCATGTATTTGCTCCCATATTGAATGAGTTGTACACAAGACTTGTATGAGGGGATTTATATGGTGTTTAATAATTTTGGGGAAGAAATTTTTATAATGTTTGTGTTCTCTATATGTCACATCCTTATCTGATCCTTTAACTCTACCTTTCATATGTCAAAATGGAGCTAGTTATGTAGTTTTCCCTTAAGCAATTTCACTGAAAGTTATCAAACGAATGTGGAACTATACAATCAGTTTGAAGAATGAATAACCATGTGTAATTATATTACATGAGGTCTTATATCACTCCCCATAATTTTATTATAAATTTTAAAGGTTCCTACATGAGTTGGGAAGCCCAGTTGGCCGACACCCTAGGGGCATTTCATCACAATTTCCTAGTAATTTTGTCATTTTCGTCATCATCCAAAAATAAGGTTGCATAGGTCTAAATTCAGATACAAAACGTCCATAAATCACCTTGGTATGATTTAATTCTCACCATACCATTTCCTTTCAAATTCGGGACCATTTGGTTAAAGTTGGAACCCTCTAAAGTCATGAGGAAGCTCGAATTTTTCTGAATTTGTAATTTTATCCAAAATACCAAGTAGGGACATTACATATGCCTACAATGAAATCAACCATATTTAACTTTTGATTGGGTTACCAATACCTAAGTCAAAGAAATTGGAAACTATAGAAACTTGTTGAGGATGTTCCGGAGGTTGTGCCTCTTGTTGTATAGGTTACAAAGCTTAGAAACAACACAAATGGAGAAAATGAAGGGTTTCCAACCCTACTGGGGAACTAAAGTTGAAATTCCTTCAATTTATGAAGAGTGTTCTTTAGCACAGGCTGTGAAACTTATTAATATTGAGGATTCTCGTATCCCACTTGGTTTCAAGGTCCCATTAATGAGGAGGTACAAATGTAGAGAATCATGTTTTTGAGTTGGCGCAACTTGTTTGGATGTGAATGACAGGTCAAATAGATTTATAAAAATTCCATTTCTTGCACCAAATATTGAATTTGAGGAGCTGGCGAACAATTTTATACTGCCCACGTTGAAGCTACTAAGTGGAAGGTAGTTGTTGAAATGATATACTTGTTATTTTTCCAAATAAAAGGAATGATTGCAAAGATGATTAGAAATATATTCAACTTGCATGCTCATGTAAAATATATGATTTTATTACAAAGAATAATTTTGATCCCCTTTTATATTAATGGCTAGGTTGTTGTGTTACTAATACAATGCAATTTATTTATTTAAATATTGTTTACCTATTATTTTATTAGTCACTTATATGAATGTGAATTTACTACATCAAATAATATTTACTATACTTTAACACTCTCTCTTAAGATTTACTATACAATTAAAAATATCAACTAAATCATTCTTTAAACACTAGTTTTTCACAAGCAATGCTTGAACTAAATAAGGCTCCATCAAGCTACCTTGTAATCCTTATGAATATGTAAATCCCAAGTTGAATTCCTCAGTTCTTGGATTTCACCTCCCCAAAGTCCCAAATTACAAATATATTGAATTAAATGAATGGGAAATGCATCCATGTGCATGTCTTATAACCCCGTTATAAGGGCTAATACTCAAGATCCACTTATTCCCAAACTATTGGCGGCAATCCATGTTGAACATCACCTACACTTGATTCCTTCCTTGCCTACTAAGCGTGGGCCTCTTAAATCATGAACTTGTTTGTTGTTTATTATCCTTTTTATGATAATATATATGGGTAAATGCTCCTTTACTACATCACATGGATTGATATAAGGTTGAATATCATGTATCACTAATGAGATATCTCCATTTGTTGGGTAATAGAGGTATCTAGATAGGGTGCTTACTTAGTTATATAGGAGGATACTCTGAATATAAGGTTTATCGATGTTAATCTTATATCTATTGGAAATAAAATAACTTCTGAAACTAAAAATTTGTATATTATGATGCATTCTAGAAAAAATAACAAAAAAAAACCTACATATCCATCCCCTCGTTTTTTAGAAATTAAATAACTAAAAATATTGATTCAATAAAAATGAATACCTTGTTTGCAAATAAATTTATTAGGACTCTTATTTTCTTTGTTTCGATATGGCATGATGGATTCCTTTGTCAAATTGACAAACTTGTGAAACTGTTTTCAACCAAATACAAGGAAGTACTTTTGAGCCTTAAAAACTTGAACACATATTATACCTCCTTCAAAGATACTTGAGGGTTAAGGGTTCAAAACTATTTCTTCTAGGGCGACCTTCACATATGTAGGGCTAACACATTCATTGTGAATTGTTGTGTCTTTGTTCTA
Organism: Pseudotsuga menziesii; assembly: GCA_001517045.1. Classification (NCBI taxonomy): domain Eukaryota; kingdom Viridiplantae; phylum Streptophyta; class Pinopsida; order Pinales; family Pinaceae; genus Pseudotsuga; species Pseudotsuga menziesii. The sequence continues at coordinate 1,512,249 of LPNX011156401.1, forward strand.
CATAAAAATATAATACGATGATAGAATACTTTCAAACATATCTATGCAATTTTTATGATGTAGTACTATCACCAAGTATGTTGGATTTCTCTATCTTAATGTTTCTCGAGGGTTAGGTGTCTCCTCAGTTTGTTTGTTCTCCATATTTTATATCTATCTGTGATTCAGGGTTCTCACATATCCTTCAAATTATCCAAGAGTTCTTCATTGCATAACTAAATAATCTACAATGTGACATATTTTTTCTTCTCTGAATGTCACAAGTCAAAATTCACTTCTTCATGTAATTTACATATTTTTTGGACAAAATTTTCCTCTCTTCTTTAGTGCTATTTAAGGAATGCATTCGATTGATGCATCAGCATATGGTTAGTTAGAATTCCATCTCTCTAACAAGGCATCAAATTATGGCGTTTATTTTGATAGTAGTGGATCCCATACGAATCAGATGTAGCTCAATATATCTATTCTTGTACTCGAGTTGGATCTCTCGATGAATGATGTATTCTAAAAGGCATCAAATTATTCTTTTATGTGTGTTCGTTTTGCTAGATTATTGTAGTTTTTAATTCTTCTTAAATCATGATATCCACAGTATTGATATTTAATCTATTTTTTTAATTTGTTTGATTTAAAACATGCAAATGAAATTGACTCATGTTCTTCCTACATTGAATTAGACATTGGAATTATTTTCTCCTATACCGTGTTATTTTTCTAAATAAATAAGAAACCTTTTAAATAAAATAAAAAATGTAGTCACCAAACTCATGTAAACGATATATTTTTATCACAACGAAGTCATTTGATAAAATGAGGTTAATCCCCTTTTATGTTAGTATCTAGGTAGTTTCTTTATGGTACAATGAAACCTCCTTATTTAAATGTCATGTCTCTTCCTTAAAAAACATTAAAAGTGGTTACCTTGTCAATGCCTAGGGGTTTAAAAATGAACTAAATGAATTCTTCCTAGGGAATTTTCATTAATTAATACTATGGAGGCATGTAATAGATTAAATTCCTATTTATGGTTATTTGTATGTAGTTAATTAATTATTAAATGAGTTTTCAATGTTCTAGAAGATAGTAGGGCGCATTAGGCAAGCCAACTTGCTTAGGATGAAAATGGAAACAATACAAAAGCAGGAAAAACAATGTGTCATAAAAAATGGCAATTGTCAAAAGCAGGGAAAAGCAAGGCAATTTTAAAAGAAGGAAAGTGCAGGAATAACAGTCATCCATAAAGAAGGAAAATTTTGGTCAAGGGGGGTGCAATTTCAAATTTGGTTGAAGGATGCAAGCAAGGAAACGTTATCATTCATAAAGGAGGCATTTTTTGTTCAAGGAAGGCGCACTTCCACTTTGGTTGGATGATGCAAGCAAGGAGACACCACCTAAAATCTCAACTTGCTAATTTCCTGAAGGAAGGCACACTCATGGCTTAGGGTTAGGGTTTTAGGTGGATAACTTGCTCAACATGTTGGATGACTTGCTCAATAAGTCACTCACTCTATAAAGGAATGCATCCAACTCCTTTGAACAACTTTTAATCATTATTCTTTTGATGTTGAGTGAAGAATAACTTCTTATCTGAGTGATGTGCCTCAACTACCTTGGGTGATGCGCCCTAATATTTCCTAGTCTCTTCTATATTCCATTCTATTCTTCAGTACAGCCACAAAGAGCCAAGGAGAAGCCATTAAAGACCAATATTGAGCTCATATATCATCCATCCAGCCTTGGAAATCGACCTCTAGTGAAGGAGACTTCACTTATGCTCACAAGAATGTAAGAGTGGTGCCAAGTGTTGATTTTCAACCTCTATTCTTCAGTATTGGGAACTACTGATGGATATTAGCTTCTCCAAAATATTTCTGAGCTTCTCCTCTCTTTTAACTTTCTGATCACTGATACACAACAAAATTTCTTCTCCATGGGAACACAATGCAAAAATTTCAGTGAGTGGCATTCCAATGCTCGTTTAATGAGACATTTGTAAGTTTTGATGCACTAACAGTGATGCTATGGCCAAAATAATGGAGTTTGATTATATTCAATGTGGTATGATATACCTTTGATACTAATTATTTTCATATCTGATAAGTTATAGTAGTAAAATTCACCTTGTTTACTTACCTATGCTCTTTAACTAGTTAAAATTGACTAATTTTACTGTTTCAATGCCATGAATCTTATGTATATCCAAATTTCATTATGTAAGTTGTAGTAGGTCATACAATCACCCAAAAACTAAAAAAAATCATAGAACCAGAATTCATTGAGGTCATATAGTGTTTGAGAGGCCTCGTCTGCACAGGCATTCTTTAGGCCAACTTTTGCTAGTTTTTCCCAAACACCCCCAAACTCATTTGAAATGTTTTGAACCTACTTAAATGGATATTTTATTCCTAAAAAGAGACTGATAACTCACCTAAGCCTTCACGATCCTTGGTTGGTTGGAATTGACTGTTCAAATCTTAGTTTTCACTTGTTGGGACACCCAGAAGCCTCGACGTATATTTCATCCTGGCTGATGCTCGAAACCTAAAAGGGACTCAACATCTAGGTGATTAGGGATATGAACTTTTAGTCTCCAAAAATGTATTTTTGTTTCTCTCATTAATCCTCTTCCACTCTTAGTTTATATCTTTATTGCCTATGTTTTCTCTTGTTGAAGAAAGTGTTGAATCATCTTGAAAATTTGTATTCCACTTTTGATAATATCAACAGTAAGAGCTAATATTTCAGATTTGATTTAGATCAGGGATATTACAGTGGTTTCATAGCATGGTATTAAATACCTACTCTTGATAATCATTAATGAGTCCAAAATTCAATTCAGATCCTAGAAAGAAGAACTCTGAAGAAGAGGAAGTTGACTCTGTGGAAGGGAGATTCCACGGGGAGATTTATGAGAAGGAAGAGTTTAGACTTTTGGTTCAAAGTATGTTGAATGTGATGCAAAATATTTCAAATAATATCATTCATTTCGGTCAAGAGACGAGATAATTCCTAGCTAAGTAGTTGGGTGGGAAAGATGGAGAAGTGAGCAACATTGGCTCCCAACATGAAGAGAGGAAGATCATGGGTGGATTATCTTCTACAAGACAGGGACTCACAATATGACACATGAGTTCAAAGATGAACCTAAGTTGTATCCCTGACCTACCATTCCCAAGTTCATGGAGGATCCCAGAGAATATCATGAAGTGCAGACTGAATTAGTTGCTTCATGGGAGGAGACGTATGTTTCCTAGAAAACCTTGAGTGAGGAGTGTAGAAGGGAAGTGTCTTTCAAATATTTTTGTGAAGATCAGGATATAGGGCAGCAACAAGGATTTCAAATTCTACCAAATCATTAATTTTTAATTGAGACATGCCATTGGAAATATCACCTTACCTTACTTTGATGGCACTTCCAAGTGCACAATAGACTCTCCGATTAAGAAATTGGACACTTGCTTCCAATTGAATCCTATGGATGAGAGGGCTGCCATCAAAATAACATCCTTGCATCTTGATGGGGAGGCCGATTCCTGGTGGTTGCATGGCACGAAAAATTTGGTCCATGATCAAGTAGCTACTTATGAAGAATCCACCCGGATATTAGCAGAAATGTTTGACCGAAGAGATCCTGATATCTCTTTTGGAGAATCTGTACATGTCAAACAAGTTGGAACTCCTTAAGCATACATATGTGAATTCCAAATATTATTTGTGATGGTCACCGACATCTCACAGTCTAGGTTAATACTTTTGTTCACATAAGGATTAGCAAAGCCTTTGAAAGGGCTAGTGAAAGCTTACCAACCTTTAACCTTGCAAGAAGTGTTGAGCATAACTAAAGATATGCAAGATTCCATTCCAAGGACCAAGTATCCTCCCAAGAATCCCATGCCCCATAAATTTCTAAATATAAGACCTCTTGCGAGGAACTTTCCTTCCCCTAGAAAGAAATATTACTCTTACAAGGATCGGGATCAACTAAGGAGGAATAAGCTTTGATTTTCCTGCCAAGAACCTTGGGTTCCAGTCCATAAGTGTGCCAAGGGAAAGACACTCTATATTGAATTATTTTCCAAAAGTGATGCTGAATAAGAAGAGGGAGAGCCACCAATAGATACATAGGTAGCATATGAAACAAAATATGAAGATCCTTGTCTTGAGGTGAGAAAAATTGCAGTGTTGTCAACGGTGCCCCGATTCCACACTCTCTGATTCAAAGGAGTGGTGCAAGGGAAATAAACCAATGTTTTGGTTGATAAAGGGGTGACACATAATTTCAAAGACGCAGTCATGGTAGAAAGAAGGACTCTACCCACTGAAAAATTAGGAGGCCTCATAGTTATCATAACGGGTAATCATTCTATGGAATGCTCCAGTTGGATTCCCAAGTTGCAAGTAACTATAGGGAATTACACGGTGACTGGTAGCTTTTATATGGTGGATGTGGTTGATACTAATGTGGTATTGGGATTTCAATGGTTGTACTCCATTGGAAAGAACACAATAGACTATAAATTTCCTGAGATGATATTCCAAGATGCGGGTGGGAAAGAGGTAGTATTGAGAGGAGTCAATACCTACCCAAAGCAAGTAGTGATTGCACACAGTATGATATCTATTATAAGGCATGGTAACATTGAATGGGATACTGAGTGCCGAATAACAACTAAGGGAACTTCTGTCAATGTTTCCTACAAGCCCAAAGACATAAAAAAGTTATTGCACAAGAATAAGGGTTTTTTTGAAAACCTCCCACATGGAAGGCCACCAGAACGTGGAATTGAGCACAAAATTGAGTTGGAAGTTAGCACACTTCCTATAAAAAATTACCCCTACAAGAATCCAAAGAAGTTCAAGGATGAGATTTAAAATACCATCAAATAAATCCTTGATCTGGGTCTCATTAGACCAAGTTCCAACTCCTTTGCTTCTTCGGTGGTTCTAGTGAAGAAGGACAGAACACTTAGAATGTGCATAGACTACTGGGATCTGAACTAGAAAACCATAAAGAAACGGTACCCAATTCCCCATATTGATGAGCTGCTTGGAGAAAAAATATTCTCTAAGATAGATATCTCATCGGGATACCGCCAAATTAGAATGAAGGAGGATGACATACAAAAGACAACCTTCTATTGTCACTTTGGTCACTTTGAGTTTTTGGTCATGCCATTTGTCTTGACTAATGCTTCAATAACCTTCCAACATTGCATGAAAAACGTGTTTAGTGAGCAGATATGTAAGTATGTCCTTGTTTTTTTTATGATATTATGATTTGTAGTAGGACATGGTAAGATTACCTGCACCATTTAGATGTTGTGCTAACTATACTTGCAGATCAATCCTTTTATGCTAAGATGCCATGTGTGAATTTGGCATGAATGAGGTCATGTGATGTTCCAAGAGGGGGTCAAGGTTCACCAAGAGAAAATTCGGGCCATCTTAGATTGGCCAAACTCAAGAAACCTCACTGAGTTGAGAGGCTTCATTGGCCTATGCAACTACTACTGGAAATTTGTCAAAGGTTACTCCAACTTCACTGCACCTTTGACAGATCTGGCCAAGAAGGGGGCATTCAGTTGGAATGGGGAAGAAGAATAATATTTCCATAAGATGAAGGAAATAATGAGCAGGTGTCTGGTGCTATCATTGCCTGATTTCACCAAGCCTTTTGTTTTGGAGCGTGATACCTCGGGGGAAGGCATTGGAGCTATTTTGATGCAAGAAAGGAACCCTATTGTCTATGAGACCAAAAATTGCATCCCCTTGAAAGGATGAATTCTATTTATGACAAGGATATGTTGGCCATCATGCATGCATTGGCCAAGTTCAGGCAATATCTTATGGGAAGCAAGTTAATAGTGAAGACTGATCACAACTGTCTAAGGAAATTCCTTACCCAAAAGGAGATTAGTGACATACAACATAAATGGGTAAGAAAATTCCAATCCTATGACTTTGACATTTAATATAAGAAGGGAAAGTTGAATGTGGTGGCTGGTGCACTTTCCCACAAACCCACACTATCATTTCTGCAAATACTAACTGAATGGAAGGTACGTCTAAGAGATGAATACTCATAAAATTAGTTTGTATGTGGAATTATTGATGGACTAATATATAATGAGGCATAAAAGGAACACAATTAACTCATCTATTACAAGGATATAATTTTCTTAGTACTCAGATCAAAACTAAAGAAGAGGATCCTAGAAGCTGCACATAATGCACCAGTGGCTGGCCACCCTGGTTTTTTGAAGACTTACCAGAAGGTAAGAGAGAGGTTCACCTGGAAAGGCCTCAAATAAGATGTTGTAAGGAATGTGAGGGATTTTACTACATGCCAATAGAAAAAAGTGGAGCACAACACCCTATTGGACTCCTCCAGCCCCTCCCTATTCCATAACAGAAATGGGAGAGTATCTCCATGGATTTCATCACTAGACTGCCAAAAGTCTAAGGACAATATAACATATATGTGGTGGTTGATAGGTTGACCTAGTTTGCACATTTATTTGGAGTCACCTCCACAATATATCATCCAGTGAATTTGCTGCACTATTTTCCAAAGATGTTTTCAGATTGCATGGTTTACACAAGACCATAATCAGTGACCAGGACAACAAGTTCAACAATGCTTTTTGACAAGCTTTGTTCGAACTAGTGGGAACAAATATGAATATGAGCACAATATATCTCCCTCATACTGATGGTCGAACTGAGAGAGTGAATCAATGGCTTGAAGGCTACCTCCACAGCTATGCCACAGGACACCATAAAAATTGGGCCACATGGCTCCACCCAGGAGAATTATGCTATAACACCACTTTTTATCTCTCCATTAGGATGACTCAATTCATGGATTTGTATGGATATGAGGGTCCATCCTTTGTATATATTATTTTTTGGGACTGTAGAGCCCAAAACTCCAAATATTGGCTTCAAGAGAATCAAGACATATTAAGGGAACTCAAAGAAAATTTGCAAGTAGCACAGAACCATCAAAAAGTGAATGATGATAAAAAAAATTGGAGACCAAAGAAAGAAGGTTGAGGAACAAGAGCATTAAGGAATATATGGTTGAGTGGAAAGGGTTTCCCAGTGAATATGCCATTATAGAGGGTGAACAAATTTTGGAGCACCTTGGATTGCTTTTGCTTGATGACAAGAAGTCTTGGGAGGGGAGGAATTTCATGCCCATTCCTTGAAGGAAATTAAAATTTTTGACCTTGTCAGTTCCTAGGGGTTTAAAAATGAATTAAATGAAATATGCCTAGGGAATTTTGATTAGTTAATACTATAGAGGCATGCATTAGATTAAATTCCTTATTTTTCATTATTTGTATGTAATTAATTAATTATTAAATCAGTTGTCAATGTTATAAAAGATAGGAGAGCGCATTAGGCAAACCAACTTTCCTAGGATGAAAAATGGCAATAGTACAAAAGTAGGAAAAAACAATTTGTCATAAAAAAAGATGGAAATTGTCAAAAGCAGGGAAAAGCAAGGCAATTTTAAAAGAAGGAAAGTGCAGGAAAAATAGTTAGTCATAAAGCAAGAAAATTTTGGTCAAGGAGGGTGCATTTTTCAATTTGGTCAAAGGATGTAAGCAAGGAAACATCATCAATCATAAAGAAGGCAACGTTTGGTCAAGGAAGACATAGTTTCCACTTTGGATGAATGATGCAAGAAATGAAACAACACCTAAAACATTAACTTGCTAATTTCCTCAAGGAAGTAACATACATGGCTTAGGGCTAGGGTTTTCAAGTGGATAAATTGCTCAACATGTTGGATGACTTGCTCAACAATTCACTTAGTCTATAAAGGAATGCTTCTAACTCCTTTGGACAAATTTTGATCATTATTATTTTGATGTTGAGTGAAGCATAGCTTCTTGTCTGAGTGATGTGACTCAACTAAATTGGGTAATGTGCCCCAAGATTTACTAGTCTCTTCTATCATCTATACATCCTTTGATATCGAGCTCCAATGAAGGATACTTCACTTATGCTTGCATGAATGTAAGAGTGGTGCCAAGTGTTGATTTTTAGCCTCTATTCTTTAGTATTGGAAACTATTGAGGGAGATCAGATCCTTCAAACTCTTTCTAATATTCTCCTCTCTTTATTAATTTTCTGATCTATGATACACATCAAAATTTATGATCAATGGGGTCGTAATGCCAAAATTTAAGAGAGAGTGGCATTCCAATGTTCATTTAATGATCCTTTTGTAAGTTTTTATGCACTGGAAGAGATGCTATGGCCAAACTACCGATATATGAGTTTGATTCTGTTCAATTTGGTATGATAAACCTATGATATTAATTATTTTCAGATCTGATAAGTTACAATAGTAAAATTCACCTTGTTTTCTTACCTATACTCTTTAGCTAGTTAAAATTGACTAGTTTTATTGTTTCCAATGCCATGGATGTTCATTGTATCCAAATTTAATTATGTAAGTTGTTGTAGGTCATAAAATTACCCCAAAACGAAACAAAAATCACAGAACCAGAATTCATTGAGGTTGTATAGTGTTTGGGAGGCCTCCTATACACAAGCATTCTCTAGGCCAACTTTTACTAGTTTTTTCCAAACACTCCAAACTCTTCCAAACTGTTCCAAAACTATTATGAAGCTACTTAAATAGATATTTTATTTCTAAATAAAGACTTATAACTAACCTAATCATTCTCGAGCCTTTTTTTCTTGGAGCTGAGTGTTTAAATCTCAGTTTGCACCGGTTGGGACACCTAGAAGCATGGGAGTAGACTTTATCCTGGATGTTGATCAAAACCTAAAATGGACCAACATACATGTTCTTAGGGATATGAAATTTCAGTATCCAAACTCATCCTTTGGCTTCTCCCATTAATCCTCTGCCACTCCTAGTGTATGTCTTTACTGCCATGTTTTTCCTTGTTGAAGAAAGTGCTTAATCATCTTGAAATTTTTTATTCCACTTTTGATTTAATATTTCACTTAGGATTTAATATTTCAGATCTGATTTAGATCATGGATATTACATTAAATACTATCCAACTATATTTTTATTTATTACTTATGGTCTAAATAAACCTTATACTCTAATAAGGCAATAAGTTAATTCCTTACAAGACCCAATGGGGGGCATATATGGGGTTAAATGTATATGATATGAATGAAAGGGGGGTATATATGGGGCTAAAGGTGTACACAAAAAAATTAAATGTATTTGTAATAATGATTGACCTAATTAAGAGGCATCATTTGCAATGAATGGATATGTATATCTAGAGGTAATGTAGTCATTGTTGAGGAACATGTGAAATGATTATAGGAATGTTTTGGGGTAATTGGAGAAGGGTCTCCTATTCGTTAAGGATTTATTGTGTAAATCATATCTATTATATATCTTGGAGTTGTGCTCCTTGTTTATTATTCCATACATGGTATGTACTCTTGTCTCCAATGATAATTTAAGGATTTGGTTCATAATATTTGGTATCAAAATTTGGACGCTTCCAAAGCAAGTAATATTGGGATTTTATCTATAATATTTTTTGATGTTTCAAATAGATAAAATTGGAGTAGACTTAGAAGACATATCAAACTATTTGTGGTAGAAATTTCAGGTCCTGGTGCTTTACATATTAAGAGTTATACCCTATGTAAGTAAGTATTTTTTATTAGTCCAAAAAACTAGTCTCAAACATGTGTTATGCATAGAACTATTATATTTGAATTTGGGAGATACAAATTGAGTGAGACCTACTACATCATAATGAACATGGACCATATTATTTTGGTACAAATACCAGAATCATATCCAAAAAATTAGACATGTGGTAGGCTATATACTTTTGATCTCCCAAAAGGGATAAAAATTCCAAGTTTTGGGAAGGTTACCATAACTTTTCTAGGCACATCAAAATTGGGTGAAAATAATTGAATTAGAAAGTATACATATTAAGCTACTTCAAGATGCAATTCTAGACTTAGAGGGGCAAAAATTGCGCAGTTACCTCAATTAGAAGGTCTTCCCACAAAATAGTCTCCAAATCAGGGTTTTAAAATATATTATATTTTGAAATTAGTATAACATTTGATTCGAAGGTCTGATTTAGGTGATTCAAAATCCATTGGAAAGAGGAAAAATAGAAAAATAGATTGGAAAAATAATAATCACTATTTGAAACTATATTTGTTTATATGATTATGCTTTTATTAGAGGAATTTGGTTGGACCTCAATTAAGAATCAACGACAATGGACATGCCTACATTTAGTGGAGATGAAGATAAAGATGGAATAAATCTTATGGAATGGTTGGAGAAGATAAAACAAAGTGGCATGAGTTATTTTGGGGAAGGTTATTGTTTTCGTGGTGACCCTTCTAAGAGATGTAAGAGTTTTGATCAAGATATTAGATTATATTCCAAGTGGGAAGAATTTGAAAAACTCTTATGAGATAAATGGATTAGGGATGTCAAATTGGAGGAGATGCATAAAATTCAAGATGAATTTAAAGAATCAAAATATTAATGAAGCATTCAGTAAGGAGGTGCATAAATTGAAGAAATAAAACAATAGAAAAGGAAGGTAGGAAAATGATGAGTCAAGGGAAGAATTGAAAAATAAGGATGAAGAAGTATGCAGATTAAGAAACCATAATAAAAAGTTACTATATGAGTCCAATAGATTGAAAGAATAAAATAAGCAATGCCAAAATCAATAATAAACAAGGATCCTTGATGACGAGTTTGCCAAAAGACTTGAAGAGAAAATTTTCAAAAAACGGTTGAAGAATCTCTAAATTCAGATAAGGTAAAATAAAAAAATGCAATCTAGAATTAAAGGACATATGAAATTGATGGATGACATCATATTGTAGCTTCAAAAGAATATAAGGAAGAAAATATTACGAAAGGCCACTAGAAAATACTTGAAGAAGTCGATCTCTAGCTTGAAGATGTACATGTCAAATATAAGGGTATTATATTAGAGATGAGAGTAATCAATGGCGAAGAACATAGAATAGAGGATGACATTATATCCGAAAAGAATATTTATGATATTATGGGTGCGTATAAGGAAGATAAACCATCAGATGTGAAACCATATCGACATTTTTATTACTATGATATGACCTAAGGGGTGGCATATATGGGGTTAAATGTATATGATATGACCTCAAGGAGGAAATATATGGGGCAAAGGTATATGTAAAGCAATAAATGTATATGACTGTATGATCCTCATCTTGAATGACTATCCATGAACAACCGAAACCTTGGTATTTTTTATACTTAAGATCTTCTGTAGATTCGATTCCCTACACTAGAGAATCCCATTCTTCCTGATTGTTTGTCCTTTTTCATAGTCCCATGCAAAGTAAATGACCTTGTTTCCTATGGGATCAAAGATAACCCCCGCACCTGATTCCCCCGAGTTTCCTTTCGAGACACCATCAGAGAGTAAAGAAGGGATCCCCTACCCCCTCTTCCAGTTCTGGAAGTCCTCAAGAGAAATATCTATAGAAAGTTGTGCCTGTTTCTTACGAAATTGGACTGAAGGGAGCCATTCCCTATTTATTTGGACGTCCATTTTAGTTATGACATTGAAATATCCTCATGTGGATTGATGGTTCAACCTTGAGCTGAGATATATTCTTTCATTTTCATTGAGTATTTCATTACTATTCTTTAGGACACTACATTATTTACTTAAAACATCTCCTTATTCCTAGAGATTCAAGTTTTCTAATTAATGTATTTCAAAATGGCATGCCACAAAATGATCAACTAGCTTTTACCTTTGAATGTTCCCTGATACTGAAGATTCCAACCAATATAGAAGCCCGCAACCTGGGTAGGAAGAGAGAGGGGGGCATCTAACTCCTTGATGGCTTATTGCCAAACTTTCTTTGTGAAGGGGTAATCCAAAAATATATGAGAGACATTCTCTTATTCATTTTTGCAGAGAGTGCATCTAGGCGAGCCTTCGATTCCTCTTTTCTTCAAATTTTCCATAGTAATTATTTTTTGATGGAATTGGAGCCAGGTGAAGGAATTGATCTTAGGGGGGGAATATGGTTTCCATACCTTTTTCCAAACTTCCGACTTTGGAGGAGAAGGAAATCCCTGAAGTAAAAGTTGATAACCTTCTTTCACATTATAATATCCTTTCCTCCCACGCCCTTGAATATCTCTTTCTCTTTTTCGCAGGGGGGATTTCCCATTTAGATCCATTAGAAGAGCGTTGAAATTTTTCCATAAGGGAGGAGGGGGGTCAAGGTTCTTCAAGTCCTTCCAATCTCCACTTTTAGACCAGATAGAAAGATCAAAAAGATTGATTACACCCAACCCTCTCAACCATTAATTGAGATCCTTCAAACTTTATTTTTCCTTCAGGGGAATTATTAAGAATCTTATCCTCCCATATTTCGATTCTCTTTTCATTCCTAGGTATCCAGTATAGAATTTCCCTAATTACGTTTGCAACTCTTTTACACATGTACCAGAATTTAGAGCCTTTCTCAGAGGATTCCTTGTCAAGACTTCTTAACCTTCTCCCTTTCATGTATTTTTTATTCAAAATTTGTTTCCAGCTTCCTTTCCTCCTGCAAGATATCTCTAGAGAGTTTTGGCTCCCATGGATATATTCGTCATCCTTGATTCTCTGATAAAGAGAACTACCTCCCATTTTGAGTTGCGTACAACTTACCAATTAACCAATTGGAACTTCTTTTCTCCTTCTTTCCCCCCTTTCCAGAGTGTTAGAATATTATAAACCCACTACATACTTAGGATAAAATAATTAATAATTTCTGGTTAATTTCCTCTGTTCTAGACTAGGTAGTTGGCCTCGACTTGCATCACTTGGTAAATACTTGCCATATTTACCCCATGAGATCCTTTATACTAATTCTATATAGATTCTTCCAAATTTATTGACTACCCAAATTAGTAACTGCGCCTTCCTTCCATTTCTTCCTTTAGACAACTTTTTCCTTCTTTTTAGTGGACAAGGTAAAATTATTCAACTAGGAAACTACTATATTTTGTGGCCAACTCATCCTCCATGATTTTCTCTCCAGATTCCATGATTAGAAATATTTTCCATCACTCATCATCACTCATTCATGATTTATCCATTTTGTGCGCTCTTGGACTAATTGGGAAAGTTCTTTAGTCACCTATGGGGTTTTTCCATATTTAGTAAGTCTGCTTTATGAGATAACATGAGTTGTCTCCTTAGAAACTCGATTTTACCTCTAAAGGATGTATTATTTATGTACACTATGTTGATCAATAACACATGGAATATTCTCCAATCATTCTTCACTTCTCTTGTGTTCAGTCTCATTATTCCTCTCTCTATTTTTCTTGTGCATGCTTGTGAGAAATATCTTGTAGCTAGATCTACATCTTGAATTTCTACATAGTATCAAAGCTCCAGTTTCTACATGGTATCAGATATTTTAGGTTATCAAGTTATAAATTCTATTAGAGTTTAAGGATCTCAATCTATAATCCCTCTACATTAAGGCGCATCAAGCATCCAGTCCCTCTCTGAAGAAGAGCTTGATTGAGCTTACAAGTATTTCTTCTAGTTTATTTTGTGTAGGTTGTAGAGAGCATCTCCATGAGCACAACAACAACTAAGAATGGATTTTTCTTCAGCCATGATCCTGAATCCCTTCAACTATCATGAATGGAAGGCCAATATTGAAATTATATTGCGCAGTAAGGGACTCTACAGAGTTTCTTTTTCTTTAGAGAATGAGCCCAATGTTGTTGTTGAGAAAGAAAAATGGCATAATAGAATAGATGAAGCCTATGGATTGCTTTGTCTCTCAATTTCTTTGGATATTATTTTTAATCTTGATGTTTTTACCACTCCAAACCAAGTGTGGACCAAACTTGAGTCTCTCTTTGGTGTACAAGATGAGATAAGAGCACATCAATTGGAGAATGAATTAATTTGATTGAGTCCAAGTAGTTTCAAATCCATGGAAGGTTTTTTCAGCAAATTCAAGTCACTTATTATCTTTATCAAACAATGTAGGATTGAGAAGAATGAACTTTCAATTGATTCTTTCCATCCTTTCAAAATTGAGTCCCCAATACTCAGTGTGTGTGTCAACTTTCCATGCTACTGGGCTTGCTATTTCAAATTGGGAAATGTCATCTTTGAGTGCATTCATTGATTCACTTACAAAAGAGCAAGACAAATTGATCCAGATGGGAGCTCTTAAAATCTCCAAAATCAAGGATCATTCTCTTGTAGTTCAAGGAAGTAAGAATGCAAAGTCAAAAGTAAATAAAAAAGTAAAAGAGAAGAATCCAAAGTCAGATAATGAAGATGAAAGTTCAAATCCTGCTGATGAAAGTTCGAATTCTATGAATAAATTCAAGAAGACAAGGAGCTTAGCCAAGTGTTCTTATTTCGGCAAAGGATTTCATTCATAGAAGAAATGTTTTAAGAAGAATATAGAAATAATTGCTCAATTTTTTGAGAAGCATAACATTGATGTACCAGATGAACTAGAGAAGCCTGTTGAATCCTCAAAACATTGTCACAGTGTACAGTCCCAAGGTAATAAAAATTATGCCTTCAGTTCAAAAGTTAAATATTTTTTTTCAATTCTCTGATATATATTCATTTTATGATATATCAAAATCATAAATCTTAGCGTCTTCCTTGGATAAATCACCTATCGGTCTACTATATCCATCTCCCAATACTTGTGTTTTTTCATTAGTTCTTGACTTGTCTTTATCCAACTCTTTCTCACTCCATTCAAATGATTATGAATCTGATTTAGAAGTAATTTTACAGGATGTTATGTGATTATGAAATAATCCATACCATTTACCCATCCTTTGAATACTCATAATACTATACAAACCCCAAGTTCACTAATTGATTCGTCATTGGATTCCTATGTAGTGTCACTTGTCTCTGTCGGTTTCAAGTCTTGTTTATTTTTCACTGGTTAGTTATCCATGGAATTATTCATATTTGGACTTCTATTACACATGTTTGTGTCTTATATAAACATCTATAGTTCAGATTTCAAATCCATATACCATCCATATTTACTCATCCATCAGTTTTACCTAGTTGCACATCATTTTCCTACTATGGCCCTGTGTACTCATGGAGATACTATACCTCTAGTTTTTATTGCTCCATATGATAATAATTCTTATATTTCAGAGTATTTTAAGCCTCATTTCATAATTTTGAAGGTGCTACATCATCTTGGAAGGGAGATACATGGTCAACTTCAACATTTTGCAGCTATACAAGGAATTGATTGTATTGATTTTTTTACTCTTTGGGAAGGAGTATGCACATATCTCTTTTCCTTTACTGGTTATGTTTTCAGATCAGAGTATGTTGGAAGCAAGAATCATGCAGATAATGGTCCGTCATCATCATATGATGAGCTACAAGGAGCCTCTCCACTTGTTTTTTGCAGATACTACATTGATACTCTAGAGCATGATCATAGAGTTCACAATTTCTTCATCAAGTTCTTATACAAGAAGTAGTTCAATCAGCTCAATCAAGTGAATAAAAATATAGATTTAAGACATGTAGTTCATATTGTGCCTTGTCCTTCAAAAAAATTAATGCTTCCCTGATATGAAAAGATTCGATGACCTCAATCTCGCTGATCGACCAACCTAACAATATCAAATCTTTTATTACTTTTACCTTGACGAGGAGATATCCAAGGAGAATCCCCAACTTCAGTCCAAAAAGAGATCCTAACCATATTTTTTATTAATGTTGGAAGCAAGCAAACCATTTAATGTGGGAGAATTGGCTGTTTGTCAAGAATTCTACTTCCCTAAGATGGAATCCTATGTTAGCTTCCTAGTCTACTTCTATATTGTTCTTACGTTTGATGTGAAATAATTGAATCTTTGATAGGTCCTTAATGTGCACTAGTATTCTTTTTTCAACTCTCCCTTTAATTTATTCCTTACATTACTGTATGATCCTCATCCTGAATGACTATCCATGAACAACCGAAAACTTGGTATTTTTTATACTTAAGATCTTCCGTAGATTTGATTCCCTACACTAGAGAATCCAATTCTTCCTAATTGTTTGTCCTTTTTCCTAGTCCCATGCAAAGGAAATGACCTTGTTTCCTATGGGATCAAAGATAACCCCCCCCCCCCAGACCTGATTCCCCCGATTTTCCTTTCGAGACACCATCAGAGAGTAAAGAAGGGATCCCCTACACCCTCTTCCAGTTCTGGAAGTCCTCAAGAGGAATATCTATAGAAAGGTATGCTCGTTTCTTATGAAATTGGACTGAAGGGAGCCATTCCCTATTTTTTTGGAGGTCCATTTTAGTTATGACAATGAAATATCATCATGTGGATTGATGGTTCAACCTTAAGCTGAGAGATATTCTTTCATTTTCACTGAGTATTTCATTACTGTTCTTTACGATACTACATTATTTACTTCAAACATATCCTTATTCCTGGAGATTCAAGTTTTCTAATTAATGTATTTTGAAAGGGCATGCCACAAAATGATCAACTAGCTTTTACCTTTGAATGTTCCCTGATACTGAAGATTCCAACCAATATAGAAGCCCGCAACCTAGGTAGGAAGAGAGAGGGGGACATCTAACTCCTTGATGGCTTATTCCCAAACTTTCTTTGTGAAGGGGTAATCCAAAAATATATGAGAGACATTCTCTTATTCATTTTTGCAAAGAGTGCATCTAAGCGCGCCTTCGATTCCTCTTTTCTTCAAATTTTCCATAGTAAGTATTTTTTGATGAGCCAGGTGAAGGAATTGATCTTAGGGGGGAAATATGGTTTCCATACCTTTTTCCAAACTTCCGACTTTGGAGGAGAAGGAAATCCCTGAAGTAAAAGTTGATAACCTTCTTTCACATTATAATATCCCTTCCTCCCACACCCTTGAATATCTCTTTCTCTTTTGCTCAGGGGGGATTTCCCATTTAGATCCATTAGAAGAGCGTTGAAATTTTTCCATAAGGGAGGAGGGGGGTCAAGGTTCTTCAAGTCCTTCTAATATCCATTTTTAGACCAGATAGAAAGATCAAAAATATTGATTACACCCAACCCCTCAACCATTAATTGAGATCCTTCAAACTTTATTTTTCCTTCAGGGGAATTATTAAGAATCTTATCCTCCCGTATGTCGATTCTCTTTCCATTCCCAGGTATCCGGTATAGAATTTCCCTAATTACGTTTGCAACTCTTTTACACATGTACCGGAATTTAGAGCCTTTCTCAGAGGATTCCTTGTCAAGACTTCTTAACCTTCTCCATTTCATGTATTTTTTTTTCAAAATTTGTTTCCACCATTCCTTTCCTCCTGCAAGATATCTTTAGAGAGTTTTGGCTCCCATGGATATATTTGTCATCCTTGATTCTCTGATAGAGAGAACTACCTCCCATTTTAAGTTGCGTACAACTTACCAATTAACCAAGTGGAACTTATTTTCTTCTTCTTTCCCCCCTTTCTAGAGTGTTAGAATATTATAAACCCACTACATACTTAGGATAAAACAATTAATAATTTCTGGTTAATTTCCTATGTTCTAGACTAGGTAGTTGGCCTCAACTTGCATCACTTGGTCAATACTTGCCATATTTACCCCATGAGATCCTTTATACTAATTCTAGATATATTCTTCCAACTTTATTGACTACCCAAATTAGTAATTGCTCCTTCCTTCCATTTCTTCCTTTAGACAACTTTTTCCTTCTTTTTAGTGGACAAGGTAAAGCTATTCAACTAGGAAACTGCTATATTTTGTGGCCAACTCATCCTCCATGATTTCCTCTCCAGATTCCATGATTAGAAATATTTTCCATCACTCATCATCACTCATTCATGATTTATCCATTTTGTGCGCTCTTGGACTAATTGGGAAAGTTCTTTAGTCACCTATGGGGTTTTTCCATATTTAGTAAGTCTGCTTTATGAGATAACATGAGTTGTCTCCTTAGAAACTCGATTTTACCTCTGAAGGATGTATTATTTATGTACACTATGTTGATCAATAACACATGGAATATTATCCAATCATTCTTCACTTCTCTTGTGTTCAATCTCATTATTCCTCTCTCTATTTTTCTTGTGCATGCTTGTGAGAAATATCTTGTAGCTAGATATACATCTTGAATTTCTACATAGTATCAAAGCTCCAATTTCTACATGGTATCAGATATTTTAGGTTATCAAGTTATAAATTCTATTAGAGTTTAAGGATCTCAATCTATAATCCCTCTACATTAAGGCGCATCAAGCATCTAGTCCCTCTCTAAAGAAGAGCTTGATTGAGCTTACAAGTATTTCTTCTACTTTATTTTGTGCAGGTTGTAGAGAGCATCTCCAAGAGCGCAACAACAACTAAGAATGGATTTTTCTTCAGCCATGATCCTGAATCCCTTCAACTATCATGAATGGAAGGCCAAGATTGAAATTATATTGCGCAGTAAGGGACTCTACAGAGTTTCTTTTGCTTTAGAGAATGAGCCCAATGTTGTTGTTGAGAAAGAAAAATGGCATAATAGAATAGATGAATCCTATGGATTGCTTTGTCTCTCAATTTATTTGGATATTCTTTTTCATCTTGATGTTTTTACCACTCCAAACCAAGTGTGGACCAAACTTGAGTCTCTCTTTGGAGTACAAGATGAGATAAGAGCACATCAATTGGAGAATAAATTAATTTGATTGAGTCCAAGCAGTTTCAAATCCATGGAAGGTTTTTTCAGCAAATTCAAGTCACTTATTATTTTTATCAAACAATGTAGGATTGAGAAGAAGGAACTTTCAATTGATTCTTTCCATCCTTTCAAAATTGAGTACCGAATACTCAGTGTGTGTGTCAAATTTCCATGCTACTGGGCTTGCTATTTCAAATTGGGAAATGTCATCTTTGATTGCTTTCATCGGTTCACTTACAAAAGAGAAAGACAAATTGATCCAGATGGGAGCTCTTAAAATCTCCAAAATCAAGGATCATTCTCTTGTAGTTCAAGGAAGTAAGAATGCAAAGTCAAAAGTAAATAAAAAAGTGAAAGAGAAGAATCCAAAGTCAGATAATGAAGATGAAAGTTCAAATCCTACTGATCAAAGTTCAAATTCCATGAAGAAATTCAAGAAGACAAGGAGCTGAGCCAAGTGTTCTTATTTTAGCAAAGGATTTCATTCATAGAAGAAATGTTTTAAGAAGAATATAGACATCATTGCTCAATTTTTTGAGAAGAATAACATTGATGTACTAGATGAACTAGAGAATCTCGTTGAATCCTCAAAACATTGTCACAGTGTACACTCCCAAGGTAATAAAAATTATGCCTTCAGTTCTAAAGTTAAATATTTTTTTCAATTCTCTGATATATATTCATTTTATGATATATCAGAATCATAAATCTTAGCGTTTTCCTTGGATAAATCACCTATCAGTCTACTAGATCCATCTCCCAATACTTGTGTTTTTTCATTAGTTCCTGACTTGTCTTTATCCAACTCTTTCTCACTCCATTCAAATGATTATGAATCTGATTTAGAAGTAATTTTACAGGATGTTATGTGATTATGAAATCATCCATACCATTTACCCATCCTTTGAATACTCATAATACTATACAAACCCCAAGTTCACTAATTGATTCGTCATTGGATTCCTATGTAGTGTCACTTGTCTCTGTCTGTTTCAAGTCTTGTTTATTTTTCACTGGTTAGTTATCCATGGAATTATTCATATTTGGACTTCTATTACACATGTTTGTGTCTTATATAAACATCTATAGTTCAGATTTCAAATCCATATACTATCCATATTTACTCATCCATCAATTTTACATAGTTGCACATCGTTTTCCTATTATGGCCCTGTATATTCATGGAGATACTATACCTCTAGTTTTTATTGCTCCATATGATAATAATTCTTATATTTCAGAGTATTTTAAGCCTCATTTCATAATTTTGAAGGTGCTACATCATCTTGGAAGGAAGATACATGGTCAACTTCACCGTTTTGCAGCTATACAAGGAACTGATTGTATTGATTTTTTTACTCTTTGGGAAGGAGTATGCACATATCTCTTTTCCTTTACTAGTTATGTTTTCATATCAGAGTATGTTGGAAGCAAGAATCATGCAGATAATGGTCCGTCATCATCATATGATGAGCTACAAGGAGCCTCTCCACTTGGTTTTTGTAGATACTACATTGATACTCTAGATCATGATCATAGAGTTCACAACTTCTTCATCAAGTTCTTCCACAAGAAGTAGTTCAATCAGCTCAATCAAGTGAATAAAAATACAGAATTAAGACATGTAGTTCATATTATGCTTTTTCCTTTCTTGATGGAGGATTTTCCCCGTGTGGCTTGCCTCTTTACTCAATTTTTTTTGACAAAATAATTGTAAACGATGACCATAACCTTGTTGTTGGGCCCTATATACATCTATATTTCTGATATTTTTCAGATATTCCATCATAAATTTATACTCAAAGGGGGGTGTTAGAATATTATAAACCCGCTACATACTTATGATACAACAATTAATCATTTATGGTTAATTTACTATGTTCCAAACTAGGTAGTTGGCCTCCACTTGCACCACTTGGTAAATACTTCCCATATTTACCCAAGGAGTGCCTTTATACTAATTATGGATAGATTCTTTCAACTTTATTGACTGCCCAAATTAGTAATCGTTCCTTCCTGCCATTTCTTCCTTTAGACATCTTTTTCTTGCTTTTCAGTGGATAAGGTAAAGCTAGTCAACTAGGCAACTGCTATCTTTTGTGGCCAACTCATCCTCCATGATTTCCTCTCCAGATTCCATGATTAGCAATTTTTTCCTTCACTCATAATCACTCACTCATGCTTTATCCAATTCGTGATCTCTTGGACATATTTGCAAAGTTATTTAATCACCTATGGGGGATTTTCATATTTGGGAAGTTTGCTTTATGAGATAGCATGAGTTGTCTCCTTAGCAACTCAATTTTACCTCTCAAGGATGTATTATTTATGTACACTGTTTTGATCAATAATACATGGAAGATTCTCCAATCATGCTTCACTTATCTTATGTTCAGTATCATTATTCCTCTCTCTATTTTTATTGTGCATGCTTGTGAGAAATATCTTGTATCTAGATCTACATTCTGAATTTCTACATAGTATCAAAGCTCCAAATTCTACAAATCTATAGATCTCTTTGGTTAAATTGTTCAATACTCATTCCAGAGCGAGCATAATAAAGTAGAGGAAAATTGGCATAAAGCTGAGTACATACTTTATCAGGTTTATTTTCCATGCAAGATATAACTAGTTAACTCGCTAATAATGTATTCTACACTAAGTTTTTGGATTACTTCCCCCCAATATACTGAACTACTCTTTTTTTTTCTGGGAGATAGGGATGCCTAGGTACTTTAAGGAGATCCACTTTCCGTTAACTTGAAATCCCACGGCTCTTCCTATATCTATATTCAAAATCAGAGAGAAGTTCCAAGTATAAATACAAAATTTCCCATTATTCATCTCCCCTCCCAAGGCCTACAAGAAGGAGGACAAGGTGAAGTTTAAATTAGAAGGAATGACCTTAGAGGAGGTTCCAAGGAGGATGGTTTCGTCCACAAATTGTGCATGATTTGCAACTATAACCCCTATGGAAATTTGTAATCCCATAAGTGATCCATATTGAATCTATTTGTTGAGTGTTCTTCTTAAAACTTCTTCCACAATAATATAAAGGAAGGGAGAGAGTAGGCACCCCTAATGAAGTCCCCTGGAAAGTATGAAAATTTTGGTGGGTCTACAATTAATCAAGGGAGACACCCAAGGGTTTCTAATGTAGGAGCATACCCATCTTATGAATTCCTTCAAGAATCCAAAACTTTCCAAGACCTTAAAGAGAAATATGTGTTTGACTCTGTTGAAGGCATTTTCCAGGTCTAGTTTGATGGTCATTCCTTTATCCTTCTTCTACTAGCTTGAGTGGATCACTTCCTGAACAATGATAATGTTATTAGTTATCTACCTTCCTACTAAGAAACTTCCCTGATTGTCTGAAATGATTCTTGGGGGATATTTTTAAGCTGGGTAGCAATAATGTTAATCATAATCTTATAGGAAGCATTACATAGGGAGATAGGTCTGGATTGCTTCAAGGAAGTAGTCATGTTTTCCTTTGGAATCAGAGCAATGAAGGGTGAGTTAATTTCCCCTCCGATATTTTCCCTCCCCATGGAGCAATTTAGCATTCTACATAGTTCTTTCTTAATAAGATTCTAGAAATTCTTGTAGAAGCAAATGGGAAATCCATCAAGGTCAAGAGACTTATAAGGATGTAGAGACCAAATTGTTTCCTTTACCTCCTCCTTCAAAATTCAATTGAGCAGAAGATCATTATCCTCCAAAGAGATGAGGAGAGGGATTTTTTCATGCATAGAGAGGTTGCTAAATTTGAATATTTGTCTCCCTCTTGTTGAAAAATCTCTTGAAAGTGGCGAAAGGCTTCATATTTGACTTGCTGAATGGAGGTCAAAGTTTCTCCCATGTCACTTTATAGTTCAAAAATTGTATTCCTTTGGATTATTTCCTTGTGTTGACTATGAAATTATTTGGTGTTTATATCTACTGACTTTAACCACATGATCCTTGACCTGATTATCCATTCTTCTTCTTCCTTTCTCTCTAGACTTTGAATCCTTTCTTCTAGGCGTTGCTCCTATTGCAGAGCGACCTCTATGATTTCTAAGGTCTCCATTTTTTCTTGATGCTCCCTAAGTTCTTCTTTAAATCAAAGAATCTCTTGCCTTTGGCATGGTATATTTTTGGCCCATTGTTTGAGTAGTATTTTTGTAGTCCTAAGTTTGGCCTCCCAAATGTAACCGAGGGTTCCTGCTATGAAACTTTTCCAAACATTTTTAAATATAGACATGACCTTATCTTCACTGGTCCAAATAAGAGAGAACTTGAAAGGGCGTCCCATATTTTTTTTTACAAGAATTCCAAGAGAATAGGCTTATGATCTGAGATAGAGGATAAAAAAAAATTGAGTTGGGAATTTTATTTTTCAATAAGAAGTAGCTACTTACCAGGAATCAGTCAAGTATTGCAGTGATGTGTCCTAGGCCTAGTCTCCTGTTGCTCTAGGTGAAAGTCCCTTTCCTCGACTTTATATTTGTAATATTACAATATACTTGCAACTCTTCTAGATGATCTCCAAAGGTATCTCAGACCTTCGAACCGCCATGCATTTCCTCAAGGGAGGCCGTGAAATTGAAGTCCCTAACCATAATACTTATGATGTGGATATTTTGGTTCTTAAGATCCTAAAAATATCTCCAAAACTCTTGTTTCCTATGATGAAGAGTTAGTCCATATATGTTATAGATCCTGAACTTATCATTTTCCTTGACATCTTCGAATTCTATCATAAGCCACTTTGGGTTCCTCCATTCAGAGATGATACTATATCTCCTCTTGTCTGACCAAGTGAAAATGCCCCTCGAGATTCATTTATCCCCAAATGAGTTTCCTTCACCATTCTTCCACACTTTTTTCATTATTCTACCACTATCATCTTTAGACATTTTAGTCTCTTGGATGAGATGGGTGGAGATCTTTTCTATTCTGAGCATATTCCTAATAGCTTCTATTTTTGGTTTCCCTCCTAACCCTCTACAATTCCAAGAGACATGTTTCATTATTTATTGTTATTCAGGGTAGAGCTCCTGATCCTTTGAGAATCATTAACTCCTGAGTTTTCCTTTCCCGGGGGTTTCAAAATCTTAAGATGTTGATCCAAGCAACTTTTATTCCCTTTTGCCTTTTCTTTTTCTTCTTGTTCTTCTCTGTGAGTCTGGTTAGGTTTCATTCCTTTCTTACTTGTTGTTTCTTTACCTTATTCTTTATTTTTTGAGGATTCCTCCTAAGTGGTCTTGGACATTGACAAAGTTACAGATATAGAGGCTCCATATCTAACTTCTACATATGACATGTCTGACAGGATTGGGATATAGTTAGCTTATTGCGATAATTCCATTATGACCATTTTTTCTTTAGTGGTATGTTCTTGTTGTTCCTCCCTAATCTCTCCATCCTATGTTGCATCCTCCTTAAGGATCTCAAACCTATTCTAGGAAGGTCCCTCTCGGGGAGGGACAGACTGGGTTTTGCTCAAAGGGGCTCCTCTCCCTTTTTTGGAGGCTTGCTTCTAGTTTCTTTCCTTGTATCATTCTGCTTCTTGGGCTCTTTTTTTAGCACATTTCTTAGAAAAATGTCCATATTCACAGTATATCTTTCATTTAAAAGGAATATATTCATAGCCTATTTTTTGTAGGAGACTCCATTCATCCATTTTTATATTAATCTCCTTTGGTAAACCTTTTTCCAAGTCCACTTCTATGCAGATTTTGGCACAATAGAAAAGCAGAGGTTTTGGCTCTGCTCTATCAATATACTTCCCTACAATATTTCCTATTTCCTTTAAATCTTCATCCCCCCCAAAAATGCAATGGGAGGCGAGGGAGCTTAACCCAGATATGGACTACATATGGAATGCCATTTTCTGGGTTGAAGGAGGCATTCCATTGGTTCATATATGTACCTTTGTTCCCAAGAAACGAGGGGCCATTCTAAAAGATTATATATTTTCCCTATGGGTCAGTATTCACATACTGATGTTGTAGATGATGATCAAGTATGCACATACTGATGATGCTGATGTCCATGATGACCCAACAGTTCCATGATGATGATGATGCAGTTCCAAATATGATGAAGGTGAATGACGTTGTTTCAAAACTTCCTATGACATATAGAGACTCACCAGTCAAATGTACAGTTGTGGTAGTGGTTTCTATTGATGAAGAATACCTTCCTAGTTAAGATGGAGTGTTAAAGAAATGTAACTTCGAAAGATATTCTATTGTACTCTTATTGTATTCCTCCTTCGGAGATGTTATTCCTCTGTTCAGATTTGTCCTTGATGTAATTGGTCATGTAAAAGTCGTGAGGTAAAACCTCTGTTGTAAGTCAAGGCAATAGTACCCACAAAGGTATTTTATAAATGTTATTTTGAGTCTTGCTAGGTAGGTCGGCCCTAATTAGAGAACCCGGTCGACCTAGTTAGTTATTTGAGTCACTCACTTGATGAATATAAATAGGTGAGGCACCTCTCTCATTCATTCGCACTTCCACTCAAGCATTGTGCAAGATATATATATATATATATATATATATATATATAGAGAGAGAGAGAGAGAGAGAGAGAGAGATTATACTGTAATATGCGGAAGGGGAGTTGATATTCTTGTTCTTGTGGTTTTACATTGTACTTGGTCAAATTCTATATACAGGAAATTTTGTTGGGTTTTCTCCCCCATGAGGGTTTCCCAGGATAAATATTTGTGTTCTTTTGTGTGGTTGTGCTTGTCTTTCTTTCAGTGATCCTTTGCTTATGGTTATGATGTAATGATGCTAAATGTTTTAGATATTGTAGAACCATTATAATTCTAATAGAGGTAGATGTTTTTTTCATTTCACATATTAGATGGGGAATTTATCTTTTCCAATATTTGGTATCTTCTTTATGGATTTATTTAGATGACAACCACCTACAAGTGAAAATAAATTAGATGTGTTAACTTAAAAAATTATAATGAAAGCCTTGCACATACTAACAAGTTCTACCATTAACATTTCAATTATAACTTTTTACATAGTTCATGTACTTGTCATGATCATATATAAATTTGTCATGTACTTGTCATGATCATATATAAATTTCTTTATGTTATTGTCAAAGTTGTTTGGAGATATAGAGGTATAACAAACTCCAACAAGGAAGGAAGCATTGTTATTTAAATATTGATTAGAAACACATATTTATTGCTAGCAAATAATGTATATATCATAATATGATAAATATTGTAAAATGTCGAACCTTAATAAAGGTATGTCAATTGTGACTTTTAGCCCCACCAAAATCACATTGCTTTGTTAATATCTTATTTATGTTTAAAGAAAAAGTAGTTGAGAAGTTGATCTTTCATATAACGTTTTTTACAGCATTGCTCTCTTGCTCTATTAATAACCATGCAAGGTTGGTCGTATTTCCATCACTATAGAAATGAGTCAAATGTTTCATTACATTGGATTTCTCAATGTGACTAATAACTTTACAAAAAAATTCCTTTTTATTCCTCCCATCTATAAGTTTCCATAAGAATTATGTGACATTCTTTCCAATATGGATTGTGTCAAAAAAATAAGCTACTTGTAGATGCTCATAGTTGACATCTGACTCAATTGGACAGAGTATCATTTCAAACCCTATGGAACCTCACCTTGGCAACCTTTGAAAAGCATCAATGAAAGAAGTTTTTAATCAAAGTAAATATGGAAATATAAAAAATAATACAAGTGACAAATATGAACATAACTAAAACCAATTGCTTACCATGAATATTCTCAAATTCTCTTTTCCATAGTTGAGGCGTCATACTTCGTGGTTTTTCCCCACCCTCTTCCTTCTCATTAAAGATATTTTTTTGGTAATTCGACACTTATCATCCTTAGGAAGGAAATGATTGAACTCATTGTACACCTCCTTCCCTAAACTTCTTGAAAGTCTAGTTATTGTCCTTGGACCACATACTGAACATACACATTTACCCATTGTTTGAATCCCTGCAAGTACTAGAAAACTGTTAATAGAATGCAAAAAATATATAAAAAGACCCGAGTAATAAACAATATATAGAGTTACATGACAAATTTACATACGACAAAAATGTGTAAGCCCTGGTGCATCATTAATTATGTAAGTATTCCATGTAATTGAATTTTTTTTTACCTATTGATTTGGATATTTCGTACATACTTGATGATGACCTATAATGTTAAAAGTTCATGTATAAGAGGCTCAAGATATACATCGATATCTATGACTTGGTGCTTACCTAGTTATTTCAAAATATACATAATTAAGTCCTTGTACACACAAAAATGTTAAAAAAGAAAGAATTTGTTATATATTGTTAACGATGTTAAAAATAAATACCTGAAATATTTAATGCTAGCATGACATGCTCCCTATTTAGTTACATCCAAGGAGGAAAGGTGGAGGGCTATTGTTTATAAAAAGAATGACCAAATGGAATAATTGGTTCAAAGCTCTCCAAATTGATTGACACCATCAATTTCCATTGAAATTATAACATTACGAGGTTCTTCTTTAAAAGTTGTCCATCTTCCCTCAATGTCTCTAAATGTAGAACCATATCTAGGCATTCGCATGACACCATTTTCACTTTTTTGTCATGCATGATAGTCCATAATCCATGATATGTTTTTGAACCTGAATATTCATTGGAAACATGGAATTATGTGGATATGAAGAAAAAAATTGCAGGGCATCGTATTTGTTCCCAAATCACTATGATATATACTAATTCCACATTCAAAACATTCAAATTTTTATGCATGTTGTCCATAATGTATAATATGACCAATAGGACATGTATACATTGTGTTATATTCCATTCCTATATCTTTCAGAACAACATGTTGGCACAATTCTATCTCAACCCAGGTTCACCCAAAACACATACCAATAAAACCTAAGATACCATTTCGAAAGGGTCTAACCCTCTTGACAACACCTGCGAAGCAGATGAGCTCTTACCCGAAGTACCTATGTGGACTGCAGGAACCAAGTTTCTGCAACAACAAAGGGGAACGACTCGACATTTTTAACATTCAACATATTAACCATAACTTCAACAAAACAAGATCTTTGACAAGCCATGCACTTTGAAAAGTGATATTAACTATGTATGACACATAACTCTAAATCATGCAACACATATATCAATCATAAATTATTCATTGAACACATTTGGTTATCATTTGATGCAATAGTAACCAAAATAATATCACATACAACATCACAAGCACATTAGACACCAAATATTTTAACGTGGAAACCTAAGACGGGAAAAACCTCATAACTGGTCTTCTTATTATAGAGTCACAATAAAGAAACACTTCATTTATGTGCACACAACCTGTATACTTCTCTTCATCAACATCTTACAACAAATCTACACGCATAGCCAACATATCATACATCATCCATGTGACTCTTCTCACATTAACTCCTCACAGTTCATACTTCAACAATTATAGCCAAAACAACATTTTGCTCCCTACAATATCATCATCAAAAAGTTTAACTATAGCCTAACATAATGTAATCCAATGTAGCATCGTATAACCCCAAAAATCCCTAGCCATTACATATTTATATGCCTTTGATATCCCTAACCCTTGATCCCACTACCCAAAATTAATAATATAATTGGACATACAACTCTAGCTTCCTAATTAAATCTATGGTTTGACACTATCAAAATGCATAACGTCCTTAAATCTCAGCAGCTTCGTCAGAGTTGACCACTTTGTTGTAGCCCTGTTCATACCAAAATTGCTTTTCCAAAATTGGTACCCAAAACTTGCCAAAATTTACTAGGGACAATAAGCCCCCAATAGTCACCAGTGGCTTGTCTCAAGCCACTTCACATCTACCTCACTGGTGTTTTCCTTTGGGATAACAATTGTCCATATGTATCCGCTATCGAATGAACAATTTGGTTTACCTTTGCAACATGCTCTTCCAAGGTCATAACTACGTGCACAATTACCCCATTTTTCTCTTGCCGCACAATTAACTGAGTTGTTTCCCTTATTTCTTTAAGCTCTACCTTAATAATAACAAAGACCCAAACTAATTCATTTTTCATGTCCTTCACCTTCTCACTTCTACATTATTGCTCTTGTCATAGCTGATTGATTTCCATTTGAACTTATTTATTTTCTGACACTTTGTTCATCCTTTCATGGGGAGGAAATTTATTTATTAGCTCCTTGATCTTCACAGTCCTCACCTACACATTTTCTAGTTTATTGGTCGCTTCTTGCAATGCCTCATCATCCATTAGTGCTACTCAAGCCTGCACACTCTCACTGAACCACCTCACACATTCATCTTTGGACTGCCTGATTTCAACTAAGGAGGCTGTTATCACATATATAGTAACCGGGCTACCATATTCTATTTTTTAGATACAGTACATTTTTCAGCCAGATCTCTTACATATGAGATGCTGAGATGAGTAGTTTTGACGGATCATTATTTTATTTGTGGACTATTGTACTCTCCCATGTTAGGACTGAGTCTCGGGACACTCAGATTTGAGGACTGATGTAGCCATTTAATCATTTACAGAGCAGTTATTGATGCCCAGTTTGATATCAGCACTTTCTCATTGGACAGATGATGGTTCAGATGGATTATATGCATGATTATGACTCATCTTTTTATATTGTGTTATGGTTATCATTGCTCTTATACTCATTTTTGTGACACGTATTAACATGTGGTGTCATGATCTGGCGGTCATAATTATATGGATTTGGATGTATTTTGTATTATGTATTGATGTCCCTACCTAGACTTGGAAGTTCCTGATCTATACTCATTGGTTTTACCCTCCTTAGGGAGAATAGAGGTAGTCATTCCCACCATTGTTTTGGCTTGCTAGTGTTGGATTCATCATTCACTATCTCCACCCATCCATTACCTTCCAGTTTAGTTTTCAACCCGACTGACTTCTTGACTTATGGCATGGAGGACCTTTTCCCCTGCTAGAACCTTTGTTGGGAAATCCTCCATGTTTATATTGTGTCTCAGCTCTGAGTTGTGACAGAACTTGCCTTTGGTGAGTTGGATTGTATGCCTAAATCATTCTAGTTGGTTGTCCTGATGTTTGGCACTATGCAGAACTCCCCCTGGTCACTTGAGATGTTGTTGGCTAAAACGGAAAGCTCATGTACTACTTATTGGAAAGTGTTATGAATGCGCCCATGGAAAATGAAAATGCTAAAACTGTGTTCCTTAACATATGTAAAGAGGGAAAGAGCAATGACATGCTAAAATACCCCTTGAAGGGTATAAGAAAAGGTCCAAAAAAAAGCAATGGTTAAAAATATGTTATATCCAAATATTGCTGACCTTATAAAATAAATATGTCCCGGATGAAAGTTGCGATTAGCTGTGCTTTTAAGCACTGGTGAAGTCCCAAAGGGTCATATAGGCCAAAAAGGCCATGGAAATAAAATTGATGATCCTAATAAAACTGGATCAAGCTTGATGTAGTTATGATGCCTAAGTTGAATAAGCACTCTCTAAACAACTCAACCATTTGTGAGGCACTGCCATTCCCTGTGTTGTTGTTTGTCCGGCATTGGTTATAGTGAGTATTCCCTTTCCATATCCAAAGTGTCATGATGTTAAGTAGGAAGTCATCCTTTGCCTTAGCCTTGTCAATTTCATCCTTCACCCTTCACTAGCAAATTGACTACAACTATGAAGTGAGTATAGTCCTGAAAGTCTAAGTCTGAGTAATAATAAATAAAGCCTTATATATGTATTGGTTGATGTACCGCCAGTGAAATGACTGCTACTTATTGTGATTGTTGCTTGAATGAGTTGTAGAGCATGTATTAGCCTTATAACACTTGTAGTAGATGGATGATAGTCTGAGTTATTATTGGTGTCTGATCATTTACAGATGGTTATATTTTTTATTGGATATGGTTGATGATCAGGTAGAGACCTATGAGGGGTATGAGTATATACCCTAGATGGATTGGGACTCTCTGAGTCTAATGAGACAGTTTATTTCCAGTTCCTGGCACTTGCAGATATGATCAGGCTCATTCTGCCTTTCTGATGCAGTTTTTCTTCACGGGTTGATGTGTCCGAGCAGGGAGATGTTTCAGTTGGATCTCTTAGGGAGTTGTATGGGCATAGGGGGTGCAGCCACTTGTTTGTATCATAGTACCCCCATCCCAGAGAGTTGGTGGGCTCAGTTTGACAACGCAAGCACCCTAGGAGGCTATTTTGGAAGGTTCACGTTTCCCAAGGCAAATTAAAAAATGATTAAATGGCTATTGAAGAAATCGATTTGGGCTACTGAGGCAAGGAAATGACATGGGATAAGTCATAATGATGAGAGTGATGTCATCCACACCTTCTCTAGCAGTTGTAGCACCTGATTGGGCCCACACCTATTTTTGGGCATTTTTATATTATTTTCTGGAGCTTTTGGGAGGCTCACGATTTCCTCAAGGAGGCACAAATTCAAAGGATTAAAATATTATATTATTTTATTGTGCCATGGGTACACCCAGAGGGAGTTAGTAAACACTCCATGGACCCACCATGTGCTTCATTTATTTCTTGTTGAGTGGGGTACCCTCTTTATGGGTAATTTAGTCCACTTGGGTATTTTATGGTTATATTGATCCATGTATTGTATGTTGAGCTCATCTCAACCATTGATTAGAATATTTTATCTTTTAATCTTAGCCACTCATTTTGAAAGTGGTTAGGATTCAATTGTTATTGTGGTTCTCTCATTTCTATTTAAAGGAGAGAGCTTCTCATTTGTAAGGGGTCTTTGGCTCTTGGATCTGCATAATAGAAAGATTTTTCCGTGGATATTTTCTGGATCTGCTTTGCATCTGATGTTCTCAAATGGTGATTGGATAGTCTTCTGCTTCATAGCATTGTGGAAATTCATGTGAGATCTATATTTTTCTACTATCATTGTCTTGTCTACAGGAGGGCGTTTTGGCTGGAGCGTTTTTGCAAGGAGACCTCAACTCATTCGGTTATCTCCGCCTTGGATCAGGGGGTTTTCATTAGTTTCATTGTGATTTATGATTACTTTATTTTACTTTCATGTAGAATTTGGTTTCTTTATCTTGTCTTAGAAAATATGATATTGTTGACGTTTGCTCATGCAGGGCAGGGGGCGCATTGGTGGCTTGGGGCTTGCATCTGTCATAGAAATCACTTGGATCTTCTAGAATTGATCGGGATAGAAAGGATCATCACTTTTAAGACTTCTACAAGCATTTCCAGGTACAATCCAAAAGGTAATTCTATTCTCTTTTACAGATCTGAATCCATTGTACCTGTTTTCCTTCCATCTTTCTGAAAACCCTTAAAATACTAAAAAACCCTTAAAAAATACTAAATTCAGGAACCGTCTGATCTTTGGCCAAACCACTGTTAGGTTTCATAGATTGGGCCTCCCCTTCACTGAATCGACTGCAACGCTGGTCAAATTCCTGCCAGGTTTCCCTAGATCTGAAAAACTGACTTTCAGTCTCCTAGCCCCACTCATCAAATTTTGACTTTTCCAGATCTAATTTTTCTTGAAATTTTCTGATTTGGGTTTGTAGATTGGGTCGTCCTGATCTCATTTCCACTCCAATGCTGAGATGATAGTCTCCTGGTGGCTTTGGATCTGCATATCTACCTCTCCAAACCCTAGCGCTATCCCTCCTTCTGCTGATTTTCCTGTAACCTGAGTCTTCTGGGCCAAATCCTTTTCTGGGTCCATAGATCAAGACATATCCCAGGTGGGTTCACTGAAACGCTGTGTTAATACCGACTCCATTACCCAAGGCTGAATAGGCACTGATCTCCAAGCATAGCGCTAGCCCTTCCTGACCTCTTTCCCTGAAAGTTGACCATCCCTTGATAACTCAGGTTACATGATACTTTCATATCCTTCACTGATTCTATCTCCTTGGTACTAAAAAGTCCCAACTCTGTCCTTGCTCACCCTGTCACAGTTACGTTTCCCAAGACAGTGGTCATCTTCATCAGTTGCTAGTACCTAAAACCTAGAGCTAGGGTTTCCATTTACCTTACACCTTACGTACCTCAAAGCCATATTTGAACTATTCTGGTGTCTAGGTCTGATCTCTCCCGTCGAGAGTAGATTCTAGTCTCCCCCATTGTTGTCTTGGACTTAGATAACATAAAGTGAAGACTACCTTGATTGGTGTGACAACCATCCATTTGGGAGTCTATGCAGTCTTGGTTCCACCTCCTAAGTTGCTTGCCCCTCTACCATCCATCCTGGATCTACCTCACATAGGAAACTACAAGGTTGGTGATAACAGAGGCCTTAGAATCATTGTCTCAACGGTCTTGTACCTACTTCGGT
Source organism: Pseudotsuga menziesii (assembly GCA_001517045.1). Taxonomy (NCBI): domain Eukaryota; kingdom Viridiplantae; phylum Streptophyta; class Pinopsida; order Pinales; family Pinaceae; genus Pseudotsuga; species Pseudotsuga menziesii. The sequence goes on from LPNX011156401.1 coordinate 1,545,382, forward strand.
GTGCTTGGTCTCAACTGGCCTTCCAAATCCTGAATTTTCTCCTTATAGCCCTTAGTAGCATTGTTGATGTTTGATACTATGCTTTCTAATGGAATTTCAGTCTCCATGGCTTCACTACAAAGTGTTTTAATAGCTCGTTACATCCTTAGTTTTTGTTCAAGTACTACATCGCGCGACTGTTGAAGTCCTTTGCATTTTTTTGTGAGTTGTACCTGCTCATTTCCTTCCCTCATCATCTCGATGTAGCTTCTCTCCTATCTTGATTTGATTTCATCTGTAATACTCAAATGAAGAGTATGGAAATTATGCATTGGCACTTTTTCCAACTACAAATACAGAGTACTCAATCCTACTATACTTGCTGGTACATCCACTTCTGAACACTTGACTACTTGTGGTGAAAAGGTTACAACCTTTGATGGCAGACCCAACATGGATTGTGTCATTGGTATATGTTCGTGTATAGGATCATCTTATCTTCCTATTACGGGATATTTTGGGTCTATAGTCACCCAAATTCCCTCTAATACTTCATTCATCCTGATTTGATATGCCAGTCCCCCATACAAGTTCGAATGTGCATCAACACCTTATTTCCATATGTCTTTTGTAGTGTTGCAAATTCTATTTGTAAGAATCTCGATATCATCATCTGTAACAACCATTACCGGGGTTCTTTATGAGACTTTCTTCCCCATTGGTGATTTTGTGGCCTTCCTTTTTCCTTTTTTTGAGGGATCCGATTAGATCATGCTCGATTCTATTCATTGGTCCTACAACAATGATGGATCTTTATCTTTCACACCTGCATCTCCTTTTCCCCATGTTTAATTGACTTGTTCTTCCTCCTAACCCTGCCCATTGTTTGTATTTGTAGTTTACGTGGCAGGATCTGCTTCCTGCAACACAGTCGGTGATTGTTCTTCGACATGTACATGAAATTTCCACTCGTCGGACCATTCATGAATGGTTTCACCAATCTATTTCTCTGTCACTTCATATCTTTCTGGTAACCATTCCTTGTTGGTGTCTTTCCTAGCCTGAATATAGATGTGGTGAGGGGCTACCTTAAAATGAATGATGTCCTTAAATAGATCAACCACCCAAGGTTCAACCCTAGAAACCTTCTTAATATGGAACTGTAAATCCTCCTTATATAGGTAAAATACCACATTGGACTCTCACTAATGATATTGGTTGCTATTGATCCCTAGTGACACAAACCAGGCTATCATAGGGAAACCAAGCTGCAGTTTGGAAAAATGCAAATATTTTGGTTCTTCCCATGCTACCAAAGTGATTAACAACAATAAACAGGAATAGTGAAACAAATTACCTGAATCTTAGGCATCACGACAATCACTTAAGAATTTGTTTAACATAAATGTATCCCAATTCATTTGAACACCCTCTACATATTGATTTTCCAATGCAATTTCTAGAGAAGGCACTTAGTTTGGTCAACATTTTCTTAACATGTTGCTTACAAGGATTAGTTTGGTCAACATTTTCTTAACATGTTGCTTACAAAGATTTGCGTAGTGAATCACAATGCTTGGTATTCGATTGAGGATACTTCATAGCCTTGGTTGATTTATCCATGCCATATTTTTTCTTCATCCTAGCAGCTACATTGTTTTCCTTTCCTTTTCCTCCAAAATATATATTTGGATCCACCCCTTGCATAGGTAGACATGTAATCCTAGAAATCAGATATGTATCAATGGAAATACACCTATCTAGCCACAAAAAGAAACCATACACGCATAATAACAATTGCTTGACACAGACATTGGCTTCCATGCTCTGATGAAAATGTGGAAGCTTCAAGAGACCTAGTAACCCATAATTCTCCAATCCTGATGCCCATTCTAGCGGTTCTAGCACAGGATATCCTCTTTTTTCTGTCTGGTACCCTCCTTAAATAGTTTTTTGGCTCAAATCAGAGAAATTTCATCTCGTCCGCTAGGTTATGATCCGTGTATGTGAGATAGGTTACCCTCCCCATCATATCTCCCAATGGGTACTTTCCATCCTTTGATAGTTGTATCAACTTTGCATTCTTCTTCCTTTGTGGGGTATTCTCCAATAGATCAGATGGCATTGTAGAAGTGGAATCCACTACATCATTTTTCTACTTACTTTGAATGGCCCCATGTGTGGGGAGTCATTCACCAAGTATTCCTTGTTACTCCTGGGGGAACTACCATGACCTTCTCCCTAACCACCGGTGACTCTCCTGTATCTTTAGGTAATATGGACTCCATGAAATCTCTAATAATATCCTCTAAAAGATATTTCTTGCATACCCTTCTACTCTTCTTACTTTGCTTCAACTCATGTCTTCACTTGCTATGTTTCAATTCACAGTGCACGTTTGAACTTATCTTCCATGCTACACTATGTTTTAACGGATAGACCGCTCGTCTTTTCTCCTTGGGATCCATATATTTTCGATGTCTTATCAAATCTTTTGTGGCATTTTTTTAATAAATACCGTAATTATGGCCATTATCATGACCAAATCTTTCCAATTATCCTATCATCTTTCCAATTATCCTATCATCTTTCCCTTTAGGCACGTTTATTATGGTTAGCCACCACCTTTTTATTTCCACAAATGCAACATTTTAAATCTTTCCCACCTTTTTCCTTTATGTGTGGTAGCTTTAAATGATCAATCTATTCACCTTTTCCTAACAAGACAACACATATTCTTCCATTATGACAGTTACTTCGACCAAGCTAAATTATGTTATATACACATGCTTTTTTCGATAGACACCCAAAGCTACGACAAAGGAATTTTTTTTTACTATATACACATTCAATAGAGAAACACACGATTGTCCCTATAGGGTTTCATCCAAATTCCATTAACCAATACCTTTAGAGGCTCACCATTTAACTTCTGCAATTGTACAACACCTCCTTCCATCACATAGGTAATGACATAAGGTCTTAACCAATGCATCCTTAACTTACTAGGGTGTTTGAAAATATTACTGTCGTAGAAAAGAACTAAGTTCCCTCCTTGAAACTATTTCTTAGTGATGTGTAGATCATGTCAGGCCTTTTCTCTTTCTTTCTAAACTTGTTGCTAGAATCCTACAAGAAATTTGTCTTCTTCTAGTTGAAGCAGTTGTGGCAATCTCTCTTCGACAGCTCCAGTATCAGGAATACTAGTGAAAGAAGCAATATGTAAACTCAACACAATATATTCCATGGACATGACAACTTCTTGTCCATATACCAGTATGAATGTTGTTTGAACCATCAAATTTTTACACATTGTTATGTAAGCCCACAAAATTGTAGCAACTTTCAAGTCCCAATCGTTGTGGTTCACATTACAGAGCTTCGTCAAGGCATGCTCCAGGATCTTGTCGAATGCTTTGATGGTCCCATTTACCTATGGATGATATGGAGTACTCTTTTTATGATAAATTTTAAATTCCTTTGTGAGTGCTTCAATATTCTCATTGACAAAGTGAGTCCCCTGATCACTCGGTAAAACTCAATGGCATCCAAACCTTGTAATTGCATTCTCAAACAAGAACTTCGCAGCAGTTACAGCTCTGCAATCTTATACTGGGGTAGCTTTAGCCCATCTAGTCAAGTAATCCGTCGCAGTGATCATGTACCTTGCTACGGTCCTTTTCCCAGATGGATTTACTGTTGGAATTTCATCGTCGTAGCTAAATGTCTTTCTAAAACTCAGCCATATTATCCTAATTTGCAGTCCTTGGTATAGTATCCAATGTATGGATTAACATGTGAACCCATTATTGCTTAGGTATATCCTTCCATGTCGCACTACAGGTAGTGAGATGATCGACAAGGCTAGTCCAACCATTATATTTTTCTTCGACATATGGAATTATGTTATAACCAATATGGTTTGTAATCAAGACTAACCAAATGGATAAATCATCCAATTGAAGATAATTCCATAATAAAAATCTATAATTGATTAATATATGAAAGATGATGTTTTACAATGAGGATGTAGTCAGCATATATAGGCTTATATGGTGACTATCGCCAAAGGGATGTGTCCCTTCATTAGATCTATTAATGTTATGTTTTATTTGTTATTATATTATTATTATTGATTATTTAATATTATGTCTATTAAATTGCCTTCCGCTTGAAGGAATCTTTGTCCTCAAAGCTTATTGAAGACAAGGATTACGTTTGATTTCTTGCTTGTAGTGTCATCTCTTGATATTTTGTGTTAGTAATTGTGACACTTGACGAAACAAGACGATATGAGTTACGAATTCCCAAGAAAAAATGTCGCATCGTTTGTGAAGTGGTCCATCTGAGATCTATCTCCATTGGAGTTGTTTGTTGATCACTTTGTTGGATGTAACTTCTTTTTTTCTACTTATTTTGTTGATTTTGTGTTCTATCTTTTCTGAAATCATAACTCCTCTGTTTATTTTCATTTTGACCTCATCGTTGATCAGAATTATTTTTATAATTTGGGTGTCAATAAGGAGTTCTTGTTGTTTGTTTTTTAACTAGATTGGCTTCATTTTGAACCGTGACAAGGACTGAATTTGTATTTGCTTATTTTTCTTCTACTTGGATTTTTTAGTCTAAGGGTTTTGATGTCCTCTTTTGAATTTGATCCAACTTGTTTTCCAACGGCTCTTTATCATTTTTAATATTCTTGATCATTTATTCTTGTGACATTTCTTTGTCTTTGGATTTCTTAAGTTGTTCCTTAAGATGATCATGATGATTTTGAAGACGACAATTTTCTTCTTGCTTTTATAGAAATTTTCCTTTGATGTCTTTATTGGAATGTTCTGTCTTTCGACTATTTTTCAATTTCATGATCTTTGTAACCAAGGTTTTGTTATGATTTCTTAGTCGAAATATTTCTTCAGTATTGCTTGATAACATGCTATTCACTTTCGTAATTCCAACTTAGGTGCCTTTTTAGTGTCGTCATTATTCTACTGGAATTCTTTTATTTGTTGTTGAAGTCGACATATATCTGATTCTCAGTCTTTTAATTGTTTTCAGATTTTCGTAATTTCTTCATCTTTGTGGTCCATACTTTTGTGTAAGCGCACTATCTCTTTTTATCTCTTGATTTTGTAATCTTTGGATGAAATATTTTTCGTCCTTAAATTCGTCAATTTGTGCGGACAACCTTTCTATGTGACCCTTCTGAGTGGATATTATCTGTTCTTTGGTTTTTATTTGGATTTTATGACATTTATTCGTCAATTCCATATTTGCATTAATGTCTTGTAATTATTTATTGTTTCTTCAATAACATTTTAGCTTATCTTCTAACTTCTCTATTTGTAACCGTAAACTAGCTTCCATGGTCTTCAACTTCTTCGATGATAGATGGTCTTTCTTTGATATTGACTCTTTTCTTCTTTCCCTTAATGTGGTATTCTGTGTGTGTGTGTGTTTATTTTTATTTTTGAAATAAAAATATTCATTATGGTTCTTATTGTAAAAATTCTTATTTTGATGCTCTTTTTTAATCTTATTTTCCCCTTAATACTTCTTGTATATTAATGTATATTGGGTGGTTGGGAGGAATGATTAACCTTCACCACCCAAGTTCAAATCTCACTTACTCCTTGGTAGCCTTAAGGCTTATTATGCACTTCTAGATTTCATATTATAACTTTATTATTAGCTTTCATAGATGCTTCCAATAAACCACGTGTTGTTTCTTGTTGGAAAATAAGCCATGTATTGTTTTTGCTTTAAAAAAACCACGTGTTGTTTCTTGTTGGAAAACAAACCATGTATTGTTTTTAAGAAACCATGCGTGGTTTCTATTTTTTCTTTTCTCTTAACTTATTTCTTTTTACTTTTTTTTCAATATTTTCTTTTCTTTTTACTTCTTTGTTTCTAGTTTTCCTTTTTCCTTTTTCCTTCTTTTACTTTCCCCTTTTTTTTAACTTTCTTTCTTTCTTTCTTCTTTTTATTTATCTTTCTCATTCTATTTTTTTTCATTCTTTTTGTCTTTTTTTTAGGTCAAGATATGGGCAAAATCCTAGAACCAAGCCCAAGAAGGGGCTCTGATACCACTGTTACAACCAATATGGTTGTACTCAAGACTAACCAAATGGATAAGTCATCCATTTGAAGCTAATTCCATAATAAAAATATATAATTAATGAATGTATAAAAATCGATGTTTTACAATGAGGATGTAGCCCACATATATACGCTTATATGGTGACTATTCACTAAAGGGATATGTCCCTTAGTTAAATCTATTAATGTTGTGTTTTATTTATTACTATATTAGCATTTATTAGTATTGATTATTTAATATTATGTTTGAACAAATTCCTTCACCAAACCATATTTCTAGTAATCTTCTACACTGCGACCAACCTGCTATAAACTATTTATGAACAACCCCACCACCTCGTCGGAGTAGAAACTATTTATGAACAACCCCACCACCTGGAAATTTAACCTCGAAATCAACAATAAAGGTGTCTAAGTTAGGAAATCCCTCATAAGTGGGGAATTCACATACCTCTTTTCCAACCCAACGTAGCGATTTTGTAACCCAAGCACATCTTCACATTGAAACCTCATGTAGTCTATTTTGCCAGTTTTCCAAAGCCTTACTAGAATAAAATTAACACAAATTAACACTCCAGCAACTTAATGTACCATATGTTATGGGATTGACATAATCATCTATTCGAGAAGTGATATTATAGATGTTCTCCAAGTCATAAGAATCATACTCCCCTTTACAGTTTGAACATACCTCTAACCCTCAAAAGGATCCAGAGGCGTGACAACTCTAATTTATGTATTCTCAAAGGATGGTATTATTTTCTTGAAACTGATAATTGTATTTTTTTCGTTGGCCTAATCGATACCTAGTAGCACGGGATATGGATTGGGGTATCATCAACAATGTTGACTTCAAAATATGTAAAAGGCGCAATCCCTCCACTTCGACAGGAACACCTACCAATCTGCCTAATGGTATTACCTTTTGTTGATTAGCTAGTCTCAGTTGAATAGGTGGACACACTAGTTTAGGCTTCCCCATATTTTCCCATGTATGCTTAGTAATAATATTACCATCTAACCTCAGATATAATATGACAAAATCCATGTCATAGTCCCCAATTTATGCATTAAGGTGTAGTTCTCTCCCAATCTTTATTTTATTTTAAACATGGTTCACCACTCTTGCCTAAATTCTTCTTCTAACTCATCCAGTAAACTATGAAATTCCCGTAAGGTATATTAATCTTTAATTAGATCTTGACAACTTTTCAAAATTCCTCTCAGAGCACTTACCTTTCTTGTAGGTCTCTTTGGAGATGATCGACCAAAGTGAGGTGTCATGTCGTAGACATGACCTTCATCAAATACTAGTGGCGGAGCAGATGTTGAATCTCCCTTTTGTTTCTGCATAAATTCATTACATGATTCAAAGAAAACTCCTTTCTCTTCTGGGACATCAAATTGTGGTGGTCGATTGACTACTGGTCTCAGTTTGGGATTCTGTTGATTGTTGTAACTTCCATTGTCATCTTCTATAGAATCTCTTCCACTGGTAACCACAACTGTAGTTGGATGCTTCTGTCTAGGCTCAACCAAAATCTTCTAAAGATTCTGGGTTTGGTTCTAATTCTAGTTGTCTTTCGCTTTCCTTTTGGCTATCAGTTGCATACAATCCTCAATCGTATGATCCAATGCCTTACAATATGAGCATGTTGAGGTCAGGTTCTGATAGTCCCTTGCAAAATTTCCTAGATGGCCGCAACTATAGAAAATCACTTGGCATCTACCTCGACCAAATTCTCCTTGTCCACGACCATGAAATACACCTCACAATTGAATAAAATGTGCATTGCTTCTTTCAATTTTCTCTTCTCCCTTCATAAGATAGGTATATGTTGTGTGTTCTGTGAGCAAATAATATGCTCAAAGTCTTTCTCATCATGCCCCACATATCAAAATAATTTACAAAAGAAGTTATGGGGAGTACCTACAGGTTTTTGGAGTACATAACACTCTTCAGGTCATTGTTCTCTAGTCTGACATATTCGACACCAGGGTGCAACTCCCAGATTCAATGGATTAAGTGCTCCTGCAAATAGATATTCTTAGAATAATGAGCACTAATATTTATGGTGACCCTCTATTTTGCACTTGGTAGACCAAATTTCTTCCCTGGTTTATTTTCCCTTCTTAATGTCTTGGATCTGCAACGACAAATTGCGAATGGATATGAACCATTCTTGCACCAATTTCTATGATTGGTGACACTTCTAACTTCATGGTGAGCTCCAAAGAATCATACTATGACACAATCATTTGTTGCATCAATGACACTTAGATATGTGGTAACAAGGATGCTATAAACCACTCTTGGCGCTGGACATCTGACATTTGAAAAATTACACGGGCCATTAATGTTTTGAATCTATGGTTGAAGTCCCATACAAATTCATTCGTTGATTGCTTAATCTCCTTCATCTCTATAATGCATTGTGACTCAGACTTCGTATTTTTGAACTCATCCTTTAACCCCACCTGAATCTTTGCTAACGTCTTTTGAGGGGACCCATCCAAAACAATGGAAAACTTCATAAACCAATCCAGGTAACAACCCCAAAAAGTCGTAATAAATTGGGCTCTTTTGACATTTTCATCTTGTATTTGCTTCATAGTCCATACAACCTCACACATGAACCAATGTTACTCTAGATCTTCTGATCCATTTCCATGAAAAATTGGTAATTTCATGTAATCCCCTGCCATTCTATGCCTTTGGGGTACTGATTGACTAAATGTTAAAGGACCACTACTTGGTATCATTCTACTTAACTAGGTACTACCCTAACTATTACCAATACTTTGACTTGCTTAGAAGAACTGTGTTAAACTACTTTTCCTTACCTCTTGGTGATGTATGTAGGGTCGTGGGTATGTCACAACCTCTAGTGTAAGACAGATGTGCAGGTTCTTTTCTGAAATGAGATAGTATTCTTCCTATTCATTGTAAGAATCCTCGTCGAGCTATGGAACCAGTTCATAGCCTCTCCTTCCGGTTGCACTACAACTCTCTCTCCTTGTCACAATTCTCATTTTCTTGTTCGACCGAAATCTCTTCCCACTTCGCAGAATCCCACACTCTTCTTTTGTCTCACTCTCTTCTCCCCTTATCATCTCATCTCACTCCATACATTCTCCTAGACCTTCCTCTAATCAATACCTAGGCCCACCATGCACAAATGCTTTACTTATCAAAGTTCATCCTCAAGATCCCTTTTTCACAAAGTAACATCTTAATCCATATATTTAATGATTTCAAGAAATATACCTTGTGGTTCTAATTTAAAGAAATCTCTTTCTGTTGCACTATAAGACTTTGTAGTGTCAACAACAAATTCAGTAATGTACCCCTACACCATACTATCCAACCAGAAACCAACAACATGAGAAATCTTATTGTTTACACTTTTCAGCTGGTGGATCAACTTAGGTGTCCAAAACTTAGGCTCACCCCCTTGGAAACACCTCTTTTGGTAGGTTAACCTCGCCAACCATTCATTCAATAAAGTAGGAAACTCAACAAAAAATATTTCATGAATGTATGAATAGATATACATACCTAACCATTCTTCTCAGGTCAATCACAGATCTCTATTTTCTTCTTGAGCAAACTCCCTTTCCTTTTGATCAACCCAAGCCTCGATATCAGGATTCAACAAGTGCCACATTCCCCTTCGACAAAGATCTTGGTATTGGCAACAGAACAATTTGTTGGCACAATTGTATCTCAACCCAGGTTCACCCAAAACACATACCAACAAAATCCAAGATACCATCCCGAAAGGGTTTGACCCTTTCGACAACACCTGTAAAGCGGATGAGGTCTCATCTAAAGTACCTATAGGGACTGCAAGAACCAGGTTTTTGTAGCGACGAAGGGGAACAACTCGAAATTATTATCATTCAACATATTGACCATAACTTCGACAAAACCAAATCTTCAACAAGCCATGCACGTCGACAAGTGATATTAACTATCTAGGAAACATAATTCTAAATCATGCAGCAAATATATCATTGATAACTTCTTCATTAAGCACATTTAGTTATCATCTAATGAAATATTAAACAAAATAACATCACAAACACATTAGACACAAGATATTTTAACTTGGAAACCCAAGATGGGAAAAACCACAGAAGCGTTCTTATTATTATAGAGTCACAATAAAGAAACACTTCATGTTTGCACACACAACCTAAAGACTTATCTTCATCAACTTCTTACAACAAATATGCACACTCATTCTAGAAATCATACATCATCCATGTGACTCTTCTCACATTAACTCCTCATAGTTCATACTTCAACAATTACATCCAAGATTACATTTCTCTCCCGACAATATCATCATCCAAAAGTGTAACTATAGCCTAACATAGTGTAACCCAATGTAACATCACCTAACCCCAAAAATCCCAACCCATTACATATTTATAGGCTTTTGACATCCCTTAGCCCCTGTGCTCACTACCCAGACTTACTAATATAAGTGGACATACAATTCTAACTACCTAACCAACTACACGGCTTGACATCGCCAAAATGCTAAACTTCCTTAATTCTCGGTCTCTTCGTCGGAATTGACCACTTCGCAGGGCCACGTCGTTGTAGCCCCATTCACACCAAAACTGCTATTCCAAAATTGGTACCCAAAACTTGCCAAAATTTACAACGCATATTTATCTACACGTTCAAGGTAAAGTATTTGATGGTAGTAGAAGAATATCACCGAACAAACTACAAGCAAAATTAAATTAAGATACTAGAAAATCAAAATTAAGGACCTATATATTACAATTACAAACAATTATAATTATATATAGGAAAATATTGCATACCTTAAAACCTACATCATTAATGTGTTTGAACTACGGTTCATTACATTCATTACATTCAAGGTGACCAACATCAAAAGAGAAGAGATAAGACTTGTATTTGTATAAGGATTTTACGCCTTATCAATAAGAGGTACATCATGAATATCTTCATAGATATTGTCCACAGGTGCATTCTCATCCATGGCAACAAATGTGTCATGGAACAACTTATTTATCCCTTCATTGCCCTCACCATATCTACAATGAATTGTAGCATATGGAATTTTGAGGATTTGCGGTCTTGTCTTTGTAATAATTACAAAAAAAATAATACAACTAGTATCGAAATATAAAAATATTAAATTTAATAAAAAATATCAAAAAACATGTTTTTTCTATCTTACCAAGAGATGGTATTATTTTTCAACTTCCAAAATCCTATCCTCTAAGCAATGTTTCCTAGTTGTTTAATTAATGACTCTTCTTCTCTTTATGCCTTTGCATTATATACAAGGATAATAACATTTCCTGTCACCAATAACATGATCAAAATTGAGATGATTTTGATCAGATGTTTTATCACGATTGCTAGTCAATGTAAAATAATTACTTTCATTAGGAGCAAGATCCATTGTGGTAGCATATATGGAATCAAGAATCGATTTTCTATAATCATTTCAATCAGATACATTAGTACCTTAGTTAGTGTTAATTGACATTGTTTTTTATCTCAAGAAAATACAAAAGCCATTCATTAGTACACTAAGAATAAATTCAAAAAATTTCATACATAAAAAATTAAAAAATGTATTAACAAAATTCAACTTTATGTCAAATGTCTCTTCATCGACTAGTGTTCTGAAATATATGTGTGATAAATGTGGTAATGTATGATGCACAAACGTCATTAACAAGCAACCCTAATGTGCAAAAAAACAAAAGGAAATGGTTCAAAGAATATAAAACATACTTTCTAAAAAAAAAACAATATAGACTAGGGTACTTGATGAGGAAATGCCAATTATTAATCCTCTTAATTAAAAAGGAATCATGGTTTCAAGGATATTATCAAACCAAAGGAAAAACTACCTATAACTAAATTTCACCTTCTTCCATTTTTCTCAAAAAATGTATTGTTTTTTTTGTTCGATTGACTTTTCAATCTCATGGCAAAGGGAAAAAATACCTAAAAAAGTTAACACGGCTTAAGCAATGTTCAAGAGATGTGCATTCCGATCATCACTTATTGGTCATTAATTGGACATTATAATTTTACCTTGACTTTGCTTTAACAATGTTCCTATGCCAACATCACTTAAGCGACATTTTTTAAGACACAACAAACATTTTGCCTCAATTTCCCACCCATTAGACTTAGATTCAACAATTAAAATCAGATTGTTCGTCAAACATCAATTGAAATGTCAAATTTTAACCCAGACATAGTAGTGGGAAACAACTCAAAGAAGAAAAAAATAACATAATTCTATGTTTATAATCATAACCAAATTTCATATTGTTTCCCATGTAAATTAAATAAACATTCACCCAATGCTTCCTAAGATGTCCATGAACCACACTAATCGGTATTAAGCCGTGTAAAATAAATAGGTCTAACAGTGTGTTATATCTTCTTCATTTTATAAACATTGTGCATTAATTTTTTCACCCAGAGTGCACTTACTTCAAATGTCATTCTTTTAATGACTCTTTGCTAATGTAAAAAAATTGAGGGAGTTAATATATGAGAGGAAAAAACCTATGTATCATGATGCTCGGCAACCAAGCCCTACTCTTAAATTCTTCTTTCTTTCCACTAAAAACATTCTCAATTTACAACCTTCACCTGCAATCTTCAAAAGGCATACTAATTCGCGTTTGACTTTCTTCTCATCTTCATTCCCATACCAGTTTAAATACTCTTTTTATTGTTGGACTGATTGTTTTCTCTTGTAACAACGGAAATAATATTTTTCTAAATTGATTATGAATTCTAAAACATCAATCCAGCTTTGAGCATGATAGCCAATCTCAACATAAAACAAGAAATGAACAAAACTTACAAGAAAATGTCAATTCTGTAATGGGGTATGAAATAAGACCCAGAGTACCTTGTTTCAGGTTTCACACCTATAATCCGCCACAATGGATTCACTTCTCTCTCAATTTCTCGCCTCAATACATACCGACATCCATTTGAACAAATCTCAAAACTGTAATCACTTTCTCAAGTGCTAGGCGCCACTACTATAGTTGGACATTATTATCTATCCCAAAGTCAGAATGGAACCTCATTCTGGTAGATACCTTGTTTAGTCGAGAATGACACCATGAAATGTTTTTGCAACTCAACGTTCTCACCAGATCTTGTTTAGTGCAAGTGTATACGTTTTTACATCGACTTTATAGTTTATACCACTCAGGCCTTCAAGCTCAACTGGGCGTTCTTCTTCCACATGCTTTCAATGTCACTTCATGTTATAGGCATTTTCTCCTTTCCACACAATGTTCCCAGATTACACCAGTAAAGTTTCGGCTCCTTTCCACATAGCCGACGAATTCAAAGTTTGGGTTGCAATTCCCGCGTGACTAAAAAGAATGGATGGCAAGGTTCTAAAACCTTTGCATTCCACTTTAAAACTTGAGGTCATTTCTCCCTCGACTCCACTCCAACTTGACGGCAAGTTCCTTTCTCTAACACAACCACTTCACAATCAATGCAATTTTTAGGGTTCCATTTGCAAATAGATGTGATTTATACCATTTTTTTTATCACCTTGATTACGACCTTTTTCTGTGTTTTTCCTCCTTGAACAACTCCACTTCGGCCACTCAATCCTTTAACCTTGACTCTAATTCATCTCGAGTCTTTTCACATATAATAGGTTTCTTGTTTGTCAATCATTTGTTTCATACATACAAAAATTGAACTCATGGAGGCACGCAATATAACGTGAAATTCTTATTTCATTTAATCAAGCCTATATAAATACTTTATACACATAAATTATTACGTCTTTCTGTTCTCTCTATAGTCTGATTAATCTTTCATTTGGCCACACCCCAATATGCCCGTATGTATATGGTTATAACAAAGGAAGTTGAAACTTCCCATTTTCAAACCCTAACTTACTTCCTAAATTATAAGATTAAACTCCTATATCCCTATAACCAACTCTAATTACAAAACTCAAGTTTAACTTAATTGATGACTCATAACTTGACACCTTAATGCTTTATAACCTTCCAATCCTAGACTATGGATATTTACATAGATTTTACAAATGATATTCAACCAAATCCCAGACCTTATGGTCTATACAACTTGAAAATTTTACGACAGTGAGATGCTCTTGCATCAGACTCCCAAGGTAGAAATAAAACATGACCTCGTGGTCATGTGCCTTCAATCCTCATCTTGCCTGGATCCCAAACTTTGAATTGTATTTGTCCACTTGAGTTAATGATGCATAATCTTTTAGTCAATTGTTCTTTATTGCTGGTTATTTTCCTCTTATTGCAGTACTTAATTTTAAACACATTCTTCATCAGCATCCCTAATGTATTAATTTCATTATCCAACTTTGCCTCTGACTAAGCATTCCTACCCTCTTTAATTTGTTGTTGCATATCCTCCTCTGACTGAAGAGTTACAAAATCCTTATTTACTTCTACTTCAGATACTCTCTGCCAATTAAACTCTGCAACATCATTTATCATCATGACAGTTACAAATGACTTCATATCTCCTTCTTCCTCAACATCTCTGACATAGTCCATAAGACTTTCAATAAATCTTCACCCAACATTTCCAGCTTCTTTTTCCATCTCTAGTGCTCTTAGCATTTTCAACTCTGTCACTTTTCACATGCATTTCACTAGAGTACTGCTCATCCTTTTTGTTTAGAAAAGATTTCAGATTATGTCCATCTTCCTCCAAAAACTTCTCTATCCCATTGGAGAATTTAGACATATCTTCTAGTGGCTTCATCTCTTCACCATAGTTTATGAGCAGTGCATCTGTATGTTCTCCCTCATTTTCCAAAATCTTTAATACAGTTTCCAATGATTGTTTCTCAACTTCAATACCAGCAAACCATCAATATGATGACTAGAATCTTTCCTTGCTTCCTCAAACATTTGAGACATGTTCTCACTATCAGGTGTTGATGGACATCTTTCACTAACTGCAATTCTATTCTCACATACATGCTCCTTTAACAAGTATTCCATCAATTCAACCTTTTCCTGGCATCTTTAGAGCATTTTATAATAATGTTGATCATTATTCTCTGCACTCTTCTTCCCTTTTGCAGCAACTCTTAATATCTTCCCTTTTTCATCCCTTTGGCTAATTCTAATAACCAAATATGCTTTATTCTCTTTTATGTCGGTCTCCTCTTCCATACAAACCAAATCTGGTCCACTTTCCTCAATAATACATGTATCATGTTCTACTCTTATACCTTGAAAATGCATGTTTCCATTGCTTTCCATTGCAGTGCCCAATAATTGTATACATGTGAGTGTCCAATATCTTGAAGAGGCATTCCTTCATTTCTTTCACCCTTATGACAGCATTGAATGGGTGTTCATCTTCTTCAAAACCTTCATTCACACCCAAGTTGTCAATTTCAAAATCATAAGGTTTTGGAACCTCACCTGTTATCCCCATCATCAAATCCTCAGGTTGTTCTGAACTGGTCCAAAGGTTCAGAAAATCATCAATAATCTCCTCTTCATATTTCATATTTGTTTCAACATCTTTATCCAAGAAGACTCCTACTTCTGGCTTACAATTATGAACTTCCACTTCCAACTCAGCTGCTCTGAGTTCCGTCTTCACTTTGGCATACAATCTTTTCCTCAACTTTACTAGTAGTAGATTCCACTTCATTGTTTTATTCTCTAGTCCCCAACCATACCATTGGTCATTTTATTGTTCCTCTAGCAGCCTCATTACCATTTCAATACTTGCTTTTATCTTAGCAAGATCTTTATCAAGATCATCTTGACTCCTCTTCTCTTCTATGCCATTTTCCTTGGCATCTTTCCTCTTTCTATTGTGTCTCCTCTCATGACCTTCAATGGTCAGCATCTTCTTATCCTCATGTGGACTCTCCTTGTCCACTTGTAAGCTGCCACAAGCCTCCTTCATATCAGTAACAAGTTTACCACTTGTCACTCATACCAATTCATCCTCTTGGTCTTCTCGTTTGGTTCTTTGCAACAGAACCTTCTTTTGATCACTTCTGCTCCCCAGATTCTCAAGCTGTCAAGCTTCTGCAATCACTTCCCACCTTCCTCACTCTTTGTTGTTCTCTTTTCTTCTTCAGCATTTTGTCTTGCTGACTTTAGCCAGCAGCATCATTATCCTTCTTTTCTCTACACAACCTACTACTGTGATCTCGCTGCTACCACTCTTCCTCCTGGATGGAATTGCTTCCTGAATGTAATCTCTTTATTTCACCCTTTACAAGATATATACCTGCCTTATCTCAACTCTATCCCCTTGCTGGGATTGTCTTTGAAGCTTAAACTCTGACTGAAATTGTTTTCTCTGACTAGAATACCACCATGCTTCTTGAAAACTTTAATATTTCCACTTCTTTCCAGATCTGCAATTTGAATTAACACCTTCTTTGCTATTGCTTCTTTGTCACTACTCTCTAATAGAGTATTTCTTACTTTCCCATGTAAAACAATTAACCTGCATTTCTTTAATTGTTTTCTTCATCCGACATAAATATGTCCTTGTCAAATTTCAATCACAAAACCCGACACATTTACCATTTACTCAAACATGCTTCACTGCTTTATAGCTTTGGTCAAATTGCCTTCTTGTTTCAATCCTCCGTTTCAGCCTCTACAAACTCCCTGCTTGTCTGCTTCCCTCACTGTTCAGAATCTAACATCTTCAAATCTTCACGGCTATACTCAACTGAATGTTGGAACTGCAATACAAGATCTATAACTATTTCTTTGCAAAATTCTTCTTGTTCTTCCCCCAAAAACATTTAACCGCTCTGACTTCTTCCATCAAGCTTTTCAATCATAGCATCTGCAGGATTTGCCTGCTCTGATACCAATTGATGCAGGGCAACCAAGCCCTGCTCTAAACTTCTTCTTTCTTTCCAGTTAAAACGTTCTTAGTTTACAACCTTTCACCTGGAATCTTCAAAAGGCAAACTAGTTCGGGTTTAACTTTGTTCTCATCTTCATTCCCATACCAGTTTAAATACTCTTTTTATTGTTGGAATGATTGTTTTCTATCGTAACAATGAAAATTAATTTCCCAAATCGATGCAGGTTTTGAGAGGAATGCATACAATGATTCCGAATTCTAAAACATCAATGCATCTTTGAGCATGATAGCCAATCTCAACATAAAAGAAGAAATGAACAAAACTTACAGGAAAGTGTCAAGCCTGTAAAGGGGGTAAGAAAGAAGACCCAGAGTACTCTGTTTCAGGTTTCACACCTACAATCCGCCACAACGCATTCACTTTTCTCTCAATCTCTCGCCTCATTACATACCGACATCGATTTGAACAAATATCAAAACTATAATCACTTTATCAAGTGTTAGGTGCCATTATTATAGCTGAAAATTATTATTATCCCAAAGTCAGAATGGAACCTGATTTCTGGTACGGTCGAGACTGACACAATGAAATTTTCCTGCAACTCAACGTTCTCACCAGATATTGTTTAATGCAAGTGTATACGTTTACACATCGACTTTATACCACTCAGGACTTCAAGTTCAACCGAGCGTTCTTCTTCCACATGATTTCAATGTCACTTCACGTTACAGGCAATTTCTCCTTTCCACACAATGTTCCCAGGTTACACCAATAAAGTTTCGGCTCCTTTGCACATTGCCGGCGAATTCAAATTACAGTCTGGGTTGCAATTCCTGTGTAACTGAAAAGAATGGATGGAAAGGTTCTAAAACCTTTGCGTTCCATTTTAAAACTGAGTTTAATCTCCCTCAACTCCACTCCAACTTGACGACGAGGTCCTTTGTCTAACACAACCACTTCACAATCAATGCAATTTTCAGGGTTCCACTTGCAAATAGATTTGATTTCTACCAATTTTTTATCACACCTTAATCATGACCTTTATCTGCGTTTTTCCTCCTTGAACAACTCCACTCCGGCCACTCGATAAACTTCCCTTTCAATGTCATCACAACTTAATAATCAACACAAGCAATTCAATTAACAATTGAAATGATGAACCATCCTCAATCGAGATCGTACTTCCATTTTCCCACAAAACCTTTTATGCCAACCAAGCACACATGTATATACTCTCATCCAATAAGATTTACTTCTTGTCCTGGAGCGTTATTCTTCGGTTAAAACCCCTTCTCAAATTTCTACAATGAATTCGAATCTCCACTCTGTTTTCAATAGAGATTATCCTTCTTGACTATCTCGACAACGAATTTAATAGGTAAAGAAACTCATCCTTTAACCTTGACTCTAATTCATCTGGATTATTTTTAGATATAATAGGTTTCTTGTTTGTCAATCATTTGTTCATACATTCAGAAACTAAACTTACACATAGGAATGCAATATAACATGAAATTCTTATTTCATTTAATCAAGTATATACACATACTTTATATACAGAAATTTTTACCTTTTTATGTTCTCTATAGCTTGATTTATCTTTCATTTGGACACACCCCAATCTTCCGGTAGGCTCATGGTTATAACAAAGGAAGTTGAAACTTCCCATTTTCAAACCCTAACTTACTTCCTAAATTATAAGATTTAACTCCTCTATCCATCTAACCAACTCTAATAAAAAAACTTAGTTTTAACTTAATTAATGACTCATAACTTGACATCTTTGCTTTATAACCTTCTAATCCTAGACTATAGACATTTACATAGCTTTTACAAATGATATTCAACCAAATCATGGACCTTATGGTCTATCCAACTTGAAAACTTTATAAGAGCGAGAGCGAGATGCTCTTGGATCAGATCATATTCTTCATTGATCAAATATCACATAACACACGTCGATGCAAACCATAATGCTAAGTGAGGCTAAAAACGTAATCATCTTTCTAATCCAATGTGCATTACTATATGAAGAAAAAAATCAAAGATCAAACTTTGAACATATATTCATAATTATTATTTTCATTTTAAATCCTTGGAGAAATGACATTTGGTTTTGATTAAAAAAACTCATTAATCAAATTGTAAGAGGGTTGAACCATAAACACACTGACTACACATTTCAACTACTTCTTGAATGTCATAGTAAATTATTTGTACAACCCACATCATAGAATATTCATTGAAAAATATATAATGTGTTCATAATGACAATCCATTATTTCGTTAACCGCATTAAAATCATGTTGTTTCATCTTTAGGTTGCAGGTGTCATTTAAAATTCCCTCAAATGGCTAACATTGTTGCTAAGGCTTCATATAACATCTATCAAATCCAAAGTTGAATAAGAGACACTTATCCAACATTAAAACCATATTAGCAAAACTTGTTTAACATATATCCAAATGTTGAATTAATGTTGATACTATGGTTTTAACGTTGAAGAAAAGTCCACTTCTTGAATGTCATAGTAAATTATTTGTACAACCCACATCATAGAATATTCACTGACAAATATATAATGTGTTCATAATGGCAATCCATTATTTCGTTAACCACATTAAAATCATAATGTTTCATCTTTGGGTTGCAGGTGTCATTTTAAAACTCACTCAAACAACCAACATTGTTGCTAAGGTTTCCAAGGCTACCCCCTGTAACATCTATCAAATCCAAAGTTGAATAAGAGACAATTATTCAACATTAAAACAATATTAGCGATACTTGTTTAACATATATCTAAATGTTGAATTAATGTTGATACTATGATTTTAACGTTGAAGAAAAGTCTCTATTCAACATTAGAGCAATCCACATTTTTTAGGCAAAACCGAATTAGGTTGAGAATGGAAGGGATATAGGGTGGGAGTTATATGGGTAAGGGATTATACGAGTGGTAATGTTGTGAGTTTGTAAGGGTTATTGGTTAGATGGGTTATATATGGGTTAGGGATTGGGGTTTATGTGGGTTATTGTAGTTACTAAAATTTTATGGTTGGGATATAGAGTTTACATGCTATATGGGTTGGGGTTACGTCACTTAGTGGGTATAAGTGTTAAAAGTAAGGTATTGATATTAAGGGCTCAGGGTCTACATGGATTATAAAAGATATGGAATAACTGTAAGGTCTTAGAGGTTGTAAGAGTCACAAGGGTTAGTTAATATTTCCAAGGGTTTTGTGTTTAGGGATATACAAATAAAGTGCAAGAAAACGTAGGGTTAGAGATTAGAGATGATGGAAGTAGTAGGTTATAAAAGTTCAAGTTAATGCCATATGTTTGAAAATCACTATATTCATTAAGGGTTTAGAAATGATTAACGCTTATATATTTTATAGAATATAAAAAGTCATTATTGTAGGATTAGGGGTTATATAGGTTAGAGGTTATAAGGTTTAACATTTAACAAGGTTGGGATTTAGGGGTTATAACAGTGATAAATATTATGGCTTGGGGTTACAGGGGTAATTAGGTATTAGATATTTTAGAGTTTAGATGTTTTGATTAGGGATTATAGGAATAAACTTGAAGTGTTGGGGTTATGAGCTAACACATATTTCATTAAAAGTGGAAATATTTTATTACAAGAACAACCTAAAAATTGAGTTTTTTTTGGTTATTTTGGAATTCTAGATCCATTGTTTAATTCCAACTTTAATGAAATATGTAAAGGGATAAATATAGTCATTAGGGGTTATAAGGATTATTAGAGTTAGAGGTTAAGGGTTAAGAGTTGGAAGGTAATAGGGATATAATAATTTAGGTATTAATATATGGGTTGAGGGTTACGAGTTATAGGATCTAATACTTATGCGGGTTTTAGTTTAAGTGTTAAGGGTTTAAGTCTTAGTTGTTAAAAGGGTTAGGTGATATGGACTATAGAAATTAGGGATTATATGTGATATATGCTTAAGGTAAAGGGTGATATGGCTTGGAGTCACTTGTTATTGAGGTTTCGGGTTAAAATTGTTATTTGGTTTAGGGGTTATATGAGTTGTAATATTTAAGGATTATAAGGGCTAGTCGTTAGATAGGCTAGTTTATAAGGGTTATATGGGTTACAAATGGGGTTTATAAAGGTTATAATAGTTAAAATTGTATGAGAGGTTATAAGTTTATTTGGGTTAGATGGTGTAAGTGTTATGGATAAGGTGTTAATTTTAAGGGGTTAGGGATTATACAGATTATGAGATAAGTATAATGAGTTAGGACTTAAGTGTTCCAAGGGTATTTGTATTAAAGGATATACAATTTATGTTTAATGAAATACAAAGGTTAACACATAATATAGATGTTATACATTAGGGATTATGGGAGTTACATGTTATCAAGGTTAAGGCTAAAGTGATAAGATTGATCATTTCTGTAGTGATTATGGGTTAAGGATTAGTGGTTTTAAGATTTTTAGGTTATAAGATATCATGATTATAGTTTGGGACCATTTTAGAAATAATTAGATCTTAGAGGTTTTAGGGGTTAGATGTTGTAAGTAGGGGCTATAGGAATTACATATTAGGGGTCGAGAATCATAGTTTATAAGGGTAAGGGACTAAAATTATAAAGGATTAGAGGCTAGATGGTTTGGAGGTTAAGGGTGATAATGAGTATAATAGTTGGTGGCTAAAGTGGTGAAGGTTAGTGGCTATAGTTGTTTGGTTTATATGGGTAAAGGGTTAAAGGGTTATAATGGTTGGTGTTTAAATAGGTTGAGGGTTATAGGAATAAAGAAAAACGTTAAATGGGTTCAGATACAAACATTAATATCTATATGGATGCATGGTTATAAAAGCTATTTAAGAGTTAAAATAATTAGGTTGGGGTGAAATGTGATCAAGGGTAGAGTTATATGGGTAAGGGATTATATGGGTGGTTATGTTTAGAGTTTGTAAGGGTTAATGGTTAGATGCGTTAAGGTTTATAAATGTTAGGGATTGGGGTTTATAAGGATTATAGTAATTAAGGTTTTATGGTGGGGATATAGAGTTTAAGGGTTATATGGGTTGGGTTTATGTCACTTAGTGGGTATAGATTTTAAAAGTAAGGAATTAATTTTAAGGGGTTAGGGTTTACAAGGATTATAAGGGATATGAAGTAAGTGTAAGGGATTACAAGTTACAATGGTTAGGGTTTAAAAGGGTTAAGGGTTATAGCGGATATAGGTCCTAATTGTTAAGACTCCTTGTAGGTCAAAGGTTTAATGTGAAAGGGGGTAATTCATGTACACTTCCATATACTAAGAAATGTATTTAAACCTCCTTAAACTAAGAAAACTACAAATTTGATGTTTGACCAATCCACTTTTTTTACACCTTGTTTAATTTGTTTACTAATTAAACCTTGGCTAGATATATCATTAAGTGAATATTGTAAAGGTTAATACATGAATATTGGTTAAGGGTTAGATTTGATAAATGGTATAGGGGGTATCCTTGGAAACCTCAAAAACAATTTTGGCCTCCTAAACCCTAACCCCCTAAACCCCAATACCTTAACTCATTGATGCCTTAACCCCTCAACCCCTAAAATATTAACCCCCTAACCCCTAAATCCTTAAACCCCTAAGCTAATAACCCACAATACCTAAATCGATCAACACCTCTACCCCTATACTCTTAATCCCTTAACCACCTAATCCCTAATCCCTTTCCCTTTTTACCCATAATCCCTTAACCCCCTAACCACTAACCCCTAAACCCCATGATCCCTTATGTCCGTATCCCTTAATTCATTAACTCTCATCCCCTAAGCCATTAACCCTTATCTCCTAATACCTTAAACCCATTAATTAAATAATATACAGGTTAAGGTTTACCAATTAAGGGTTAAATATAGGTTGGGGTTAAGGATGATACGAGTCTATGAATGTTAGGTATTTGAGATTATGGGATAGATATTTTGGGATTAGGGGTGATAAAGGTTCATGCTAAAAGGGGTTAGGTATTGTAAGGGTTACTCTCCTAAATACATTAACCCCCAAACCCTCTGACCTAGAAACCCTTTAACATGTAACCCTATAACCTCATAACCCCTAATCCCTAACCCCTAACTCCTTAAGAAATTAATCCATTAACCCCCTAACCCCTAAACCCATTAATCCCTAAGTCATTAACCCCTAATCTCTAAATCTCGTAACCCCTAAACTCCTTAATCCTTAAACCCTAAGCCCCTAATCCCTAAACCCCTAAACCCCTTTACCCTTGATCCCTTAACAACCTAATCCCTAAACCACCTAACTCCTTAGCTCTTAATCCCGTAAACCCCCAATCCCTTAACCCCCAAACCCCTAAACCCCTAATGCCTTAACCTAACCCCTAAACCCCCTAACCCTTTAATCCCTTATCCCCCAATCCATTAGCATTTATCACCTAAGCAATTAACCCCATTAATTAAATAATATAGGGGTTAAGATTTACCAATTCGGGGTTAGATATTCGTTGAGGTTAAGTATGATAAGTGTCTAGGGTTAGCTATTATGATATAGATGCTATAGAAGTTAGGGATTAAGGATTGAGAGATAGGTGTTATATGTAAAGGGAAATAAAGTTTCGTGATAAAATATGTTAGGTACTTTGAGGGTTACTATCATAAATACGCTAACACCAAAACACTCCAACCCCAAATCCCTTAAACCCCTAACCCCTAGATGCATTACTCATAACCCCTCTACCTTTAACCCCATAAGCGTTAACCCCTTAACCACCAACCCCTAAAATTTCCTTGCCACTAAACCTCTAATTCCTAAGCATGTATAATATGCATATAATATATACCATATACACCATACATTAATCCGTTGAGCCTGCGAGTAGGTTCAAGTTTACAACATTCTTCATTTTGTAAAAAGATGTGAGTAGGTGTGACTCGTGAACCCACAACATTCCTCATTCCATGAGTAGGTGCAAGAAGGCTTGATCCCATACCAATATTCTTTATTCCATGAGTAGGATTGAGTTCACAACATTCCTCATTCCAAGGGTAGGTTTGGGCCCACAACATTCCTCATTCTGCAAGCAAGTTGGAGTTCACATTCCTCAATCTGCGAGCAAGTTGGAGTTCACATTCCTCATTCTATGAGTAGGTAAATCCTACATTCCTCATTCTGCAAGCATTTGAGTAGGTTGAGCATGCAATCCTCATTCTTAATTTGAGTAGGTTGATCCCACATTCCTCATTCCACAAGTGATTCAATCCCATATTCCTTAACCCTTAAAAACTAAACCCCTAAACCCATTTACCCTCAATCCCTTAACACCCTAATCGCTAAACCACCTAACCCCTTATCCCTTAATCCCATAAACCCCTAATCCCTTAATCCCCAAACACCTAAATCCCTTGACCCATAAACCCCCTAACCCCTAATCCCTCAACCCCTCAACCCCCTAACCCTTTAATCCCTTATCCATTGATCCCTTAACACTTAACCCCCTTAGTTAAATAATATAATGGTTGAGGTTTACCAATTAAGGGTTAAATAATGGTTGAGCTTAAGGATGATCATAGTCTAGGGTTAGCAATTATGATATAGATGTTAGAGATTAAGGATTGAGTGATAAAATTTATGGTTTAGGGGAAATAAAGTGTCGTGATAAAATATGTTAGGTACTTTGAGGGTTATTATCCTAAATCTCATAACCCCCAAATCACCTAACTCCTACACGCCCTAACCCCTATCCCTTAAATTGTTAACCCCTAAATCCATTAACTCCTAACCCCTTAACATCTAACCCCATAAGCCTTAACCCCTTAACCCCCACCCCTTAATCCCTTAAATCCTAATTCCTCAACTTCTTAACCCCTAAACCCGTAACTCCCATGTTCTTAACTCCTAAACCCTCTGAGCCCTTAACCCCCTAATCCTGTTAACCCCTAAACTTTCCCTTCCCCTAAGCCCCTAATTCCTAATCATATATAACATACTAAATTTATACTATAACCCATATATTATATATATCATATACCACATATACCATACATTAATCCATTGAGTTTGTGAGTAGGTTCAAGTCCACAACATTCTTCATTTTGTAAGAAGATGAGAGCATGTGTGAGCCCGCAACATTCCTCATTCCAAGAGTAGGTTTGGGCCCACAACATTCTTCATTCTACGAGCAAGTTTGAGATCACATTCCTCATTCTATGAGTAGGTTGATCCTACATTCCTCATTCTGCAAGAATTTGCACAGGTTTAGCGCAAATTCCCCATTCTTCATTTGAGTAGGTTAATCCCACATTCCTCATTCCATAAGTAATTCAAGCCCACATTCCTCATTCCATCAATCATTTGAGTTATTCAAGGCCACATTATTCATTTCATCGAGCAGGTCAACCCCACATTCCATCCAACAGGTTGAGACCACTATGTAGACAACAAATCCAAGGAGACAAATACGACCCCACTAAAGAGACCATATGAGACTAATCGAGATAGAGGAGACAATTACTTCCCCAAGGGACAAATACAACCTTGCAATATCTAGCAACTTAGTAAGTGCCTCCTTTTTTTACTATAAAAAACAATATATGTTAAACCCTTGTTTTAATAGGGAAAAATTGCATTTGATTGAGAAAAATATTAAACCTAGATTTACAGAAATTATTTGAGTTCCTTGGATAATTTAACCCAAAGGAATAATCTCTTTTGAGGTTGAGGGTTACAAAACAACACGAGGATGATAGATAAAATTTCCTACTAATGCAAAAATGTTCTCTAAAAAACCATAAAATTGTAATGGAAGAATTAGAAATTGATACTAAAGTGGC
Source organism: Pseudotsuga menziesii (assembly GCA_001517045.1). Lineage (NCBI taxonomy): Eukaryota > Viridiplantae > Streptophyta > Pinopsida > Pinales > Pinaceae > Pseudotsuga > Pseudotsuga menziesii. The sequence continues at coordinate 1,571,187 of LPNX011156401.1, forward strand.
AAACACACTCGGATTCCTTTGTTTGATAAAAGTGACTCAAACTATGTATAGAAAAGTACCAAGGTATATGCATATAGGTTTGGTAAGAGATAACATTAACACAAGGAGAAACTTACTTATATCAAACAACAAAGGCCCCTTAATTTATTCTTTTAGCAAAATTGTAATACTAAACATTTGGTTCCATATATCGTTCACCTAGGTCTTAATGGCCTTCATAGAAAATATTTTGAAACGATATGCCCTTTAAGATATTAACAAACATACATGTATTCACAAAGTATAATATTAATACGAGATTGATCAAATAGAGTGCCATTAGACTGTTGAAGACATAGCTAACAAATTTTCATTGGACCTTTCTTAGGACCATGGCTAGCATCACTTCCTTCTTTCATGTTCCTCTCTTCGGACCATTAGCATTACTTTTCATTGCATTACTTGCCACTTTGTAAAGCCAAAACTTATCTCCAAAATACTCTCTAGATATTTTTTTTTCAAATGATGTTGTTCCACTACTAGATCCAACCATAATCTCCATTTAGTAATGAAATCAGATTCTAGTCTTGGTGGATGCTATACAATCAATTGAGTTATCCTATTCAAAAACATCGAAGAGGTAGTGAGACCCAGGGACAAAAGGTTTATATGATCATGACATCATCACCACAAACAAGATGGTGGAGAGATAGAGTGGCTATAGTCTTAAAATGAGTAGGACTAGATCCATGATTATCATACACAAGAACATTTTGATATGACATGTTCCTATCAAGACACTTTAGGACCATATCTATTCCTCTTGTAAAATTCTACCATGTGAACTATATTTATAGATTATGTCTTATGCGTGTCAAGCTTTTAAAGTCATATGTTTGAGAAAAATTTATACCTTGCCACTTTTCATATAGGGATTTGGAAACGGGGGAGAATGGCTCCCTTATCTTCCTAAGAATCAACCATGTTGATATCCCCACAAATAAATGAGTGTGCATCATGTTAAATGTACAACATCACGAGTCATTCTCCAAGCCAATCTTGTATAGCCAGGATTGGGCCTCATGTGTTGAGGTAGAGAAACTGAGATGGACTCAATAACTTGGAGTAGATTCTTAGGTTGGACCCAAGGATGACTAAGCCTTGAGTTATAAAGGTCATTCCTCATGTGTTGAGGTGAATGCTTTGATTTATCAAAGTGATGATGTTGTAAAGTCTTGTAGTACAAGGCTCAGGACTTGTGTGTATATCAAGTCATGATTCTTATATGGACCTCCAATTATCGTAGGTACCTATGGGGTGGACCACTAGTTATATAGGAAATTGATTCTCATGTGAACCTCCAATTACAATAGGTATCCATGGGGCGGGCCTCTAGTTGTAGAGGTGAAATGCTTTGCATGTTGAAGCATAAATGTTATGTGATGTTTTACTAACCATGGTCATCGATTGCTATCAAGTCTCCTTTAGAGATTAGCGACCTCTAAAGTGAATTACTTTAGCATATGACTGTATAGTCCGAGAGTAATATAATGTCATCATAGCATGTGGCAATTATTTTGAGTATAGTATGATATGATAGATAATTAATGTTAACACATATAGACCATGCAATAAAAGATAAAGAGAAAATGCATCGAGAAAAGAAAAAGAAAAAGAGAATTTGAATTGCCTATGATATAACTAAGTGAACTCAAAATTGTAAGCTTCAGTTAAAGCTACAATGTTTGCTTCAGTTAATTAAAGAACTCACAGTGATCACTTCAAAGTAAATCAATCACCATGATTCAGTTAATAATAGTTAACTAAGTGTTAGTGAAGATGGACTTGTTAACTAAAGGGTTTATACTTTAATTAAACTACAAGACGACACTTCAGTTAATAAAGTGTTTGCATGGCAACACTTGAGTTAAAACACAACAACACTTAAGTTAACATCCTAACTAAGTGATCATAAATCTAGTTAGATGATGAGTTCACTCTGGAGTTAGCTAAGCATTAGTTAATGTCAAAGATGAAAGGCATGGCACATATGTTATGCATGATGGAGATTCCGATGCACAATAATTTCTAATCATGAAGAAAATTCATAGTTGTAGCGTATGTAGTACACAATTCTCATGTAACCATTCGCTATTGTTTGCATGGCAGCAATTATGACATGTTATTAATGTGTTGGGCACATCACAAGTTCTTAAAATTGATCTATATTATCTATTGCATCAATGCTATCTTGTATCTAGCACCCAGGGTGCCAAAGACAATCTGCACTTGTGTACAAGACATTCTCTGCAATCTATCTAATTATACTCTGAATAATTGATGGGTTTCTCATACACGTTATTTTGAGGGTTTTCCCAAAGTACATCTTGTGTTGTGGATGCATGTTCTATTGATTCCAGTGTTTAGTAATTCTGCAATTGAAATTTTAAAGTTCAAACCTCTTGATATATGCTAAAAATTTAGCACATCCCTCTACTATCTATTATAAAAAGTTAGACCATGATTTAATAATTAAGTGAAGTGGAATTCTTTGCCAATTTTTTTTTATCTAATGCAAAATGCTAAAAGGGTATTCTATCAAACCAAAGTCCTTGTTTCATGATATCTATATATCTAAAGTTCTCCCTTAACATAAACATTAAAAAACTCTCAGTTGTATTCCAAATATTTTTTTGTATGTAGTTCATAAGGTCTCTTGGTTGGAAATATCATAAACTAAACAAAAATCCTAAATTTAAGTGAGTACCAATTGGATTAAATGAGCATTAAGTAGACCAAATTCAATTACAAAAACTCTAAGGAGAGTGACAATCTAAGAGTTCTCACTCTCTTCTAGTTCTTGAGCATTCCAAGAAAGTGCATTCTTGAACTAATGTGTAATTAAAAGAAGTGTCACATGGAAGTGAGTTCAAATTTCTTTATTATCAATATTTGTTTTTAGAAAGATTGTCAAAGGTGAAAGATTTCAAGTGTGACCCGTAAGTGCACTTTATGTAAAATAGTTGAACTTCAAGTGTGATCCATAAGTGCACTTTAATGTAAAAAAGTTTAACTATGATCACTGCTTAAGGAGTTTGAGGGAGGATAGGTCAATTTAAAAGATAAATGATTTTGTATTAACACAATTTTACAGAATTAATCATGAATTATTATCTATCAAATTTATTTGATCCAAGTAAAACCATGTTATTTGGCACATTCCTCGCATGCACTAAAAAGTGACCATCCCATGCACTTGCCTCATCCAGCCATAATACACCTGGTTCCTAATTCTTTTTATGGGGTTGTGTGAAAGGTCTACATCTCAAATATGTGTTCATACATCCAAATTAGTGAGTTAATCATGTTGAAAACCAATTCTTTGGACAAAGCCATTATTGTAGCTAAAAAATAGAGACTCATAGTGCGGCTATAAGGAATATATAGGACCATACACAAGGTTTATATAATGACTAACTTTATGAATTATATTTTTTTTATAGGACCACAATAACATAAATAGTGTGAAAGGTCTACATCTCAAATATGGGTTCATAAATCTGAAGCAAGATAAGAATGTTGAAAACCAATACTTCGGGCAAAGCAGTCACTGTTGTTGGAAGAGTAGAGACTCATGGTTAAGCTATAAGGTGTCTACCATTTAACTTATGGGCTTATCTTATGCCTATGATATAACTTATTGACATAAAATTATTTTCTAATAAAAACAAATAGCTTTTATAATCAATTATAAGTAGATTATAAAAAATATAACATTTTTTATTTAATTAAAAGTTGATCACCTATTCAACATTGGATCCTTTTAATCACATGTTAAACTCTAATTAAGTGTTGCTTGAGAATGCAAAATCCTTAAATCTAACCCGAAAAGTTATCAAGTGTCAACCATAAGGAGAGAGGGAATGTAGAGTAGAGAGATAAAGTGATAATGTGGTAGCCTATTTCAAGTCATAGTATCCCTTTTCTCACATTGAGTCAATTTATTTTGTATTATACATTATTAGTATGAGAATGCAGAACAAGGCGTGGTCCTTAAATTTCTACTTGATTCTTTTTGTCATTATACATTAATAGTGTGTTCTTTATATTATTGCAGTTTTTTGTATTTTCTTTGTTATTTTTTCATAATGAAAGTGATATGCAGATAAAATTAAAGCTTGCAATCAGTGCTCATTGTTTAGTAGAGAATAACCTTAATGTATTTGTAGCAGTAGACTGAGATGTAAGTGATGAGTTACCTTATGGAATATCTACAATACATTATAAGATCATAATGATATCATAGTGATCTCATTAGTGTTGGTTTTTGGAATAGTTGCAATTCATACTCATTAGACTTAGGAGCTCTAAGCCTGAGAGATAATTCCACCCCATGGACCCATAGATTATCTCAAGCAAGGAAAGACAACATATTCAAGGCATAGGTGTGGCAAGTAATCATGGAGATATTCCAGCACATGAATTAGAGGTACACCAATGTTCTATGGCTTGAAGTAGGCACCCAAAGCATGGTACATCAAAATTGACAAGTATCTGGGTGAACAAGGGTTCCAATGGAGTCCTTCAGATCCCAACCTTTACAAGATGTATTTCATCATCTTAGGGTTTACGTCATCTCATTATTATAAAGAGAAGGTTGTTTTCTTCATTTGAGAATACAGAAGAACCAATTTCTGTGTTGTTGGTCTATTTGTGTGTTGGAAGTTTTGTAATATTTAAAAGGTACACAATCAGAAAGTTTTGCATAGTTCCTTGTTTTATATAATATTTTCCAAAGCACAAGAAAATGTATATTGAAAGATGCACAACAGATGATTCCATGATTTACACATGTTCTGCATACAGTGTCCTGCTTGATATGAGGTTTTCCAGTGCCAAACATCTCAACTAAGTACTGAGAAAAAGTATATTGAAAGATGCACAACAGATGATTCCATGATTTACACATATTCTGCATACGGTGTCCTGTTTGATATGAGGTTTTCCAGTGCCAAACAAGAAAAAATATCTCAAATAAGTACCGCAGATGATTCCATGATTTCACAAAGCTTGCAGGTTTCTAAACTATGAAACAATTTTAAGTGAATTTCTGTCTCAAGGTGAGGCTGAATTAGATATGTATACAATTTCAAGCAAGTGTAAATTCAATAAGAGCCACAGCATAACCAATCATTCTGATAAAAAGGTAACATGTATGCAGAAGAAATCAATGCAAAAATGGAGTCAAAGTACATAGTTTTGGATGATTAAAAAGGGTACTGCTCATTACTATCACCTCATACTGCTCATATAGTTACTGCTAGGGGAAAGTGAATAGATTAGAATACATCATCTCCTTCCAGTTGTTCATACTGTGATTTGTAAAAGCAGATGGCTTTGGTATACTGTTATTTACCTTTCTGAATATTATCCCTCAAAGCAAGCACTGACAAAACTTTAAACAAGCTTCAAACATTCTTGTGAAAAAGAGGAACACCAATAACTTGTGATGAGAAACATAATCCAATGCAGGTTACTTCCCCTTATTCAGTAATTCCTTGAGCCTCTCATTTGCTGCTACCAGTTCTGCTGTAATACCTGGTTCATTAGCTGAGTGACCGGCATCAAGAACTACCTGTGCAAGTGCAAAAACAAAAGGATGTTTCCACTATTATTATTAGACTGCGATTAAGATCAACCCATAATTAGAATATGAAAAATACAAGTCTTTCATTACTAATGTAACATGAAGTTTGATGGTCAGACACAAATTGTCGTTATTTTCATTAAGATGAGTTTATTAATGCCCAAGAAAAGAGCAAAAATAGGTCAACAAGACTGTTCAATATACAACTGGAGATACCTAGTGCGATTGCAAAGGCCACTCCTACAAAAGAACAAGAAAAATGCTAATCTATATGACATATAAATTCCACAAAATATTTTTCTTGGGAATAGCTTTCCACTAGATTTCATCGACAAGGGTGTACACAAAATTACAAAACACTGATATTTTATCATCCTCTTTGTTGTTGATTAATAGCTTGCTTTGAATAACATTAGAATTTCAACTATATATAAGATGAATGCAATTAATAGGGCATGGAAATGTGAAGAAAGTCATTTCTTCCTGTTAAAATGCTCTGAAGAGTCTTCACATAAGTATACAACAAAATCAAATCATATTCATTGTAGAAATATAGAAGATGCTATCACCCAATGCTCTCATTCATGTCACTGTAAGTAAAATTTCAACAGAATATGTAATATATTTATTGCAATTAATAGGGTTTGGGAATGTAAAAGAGTCAATCTTACTGTAAAAGTTATCTGAACAGTCTTCACAGAAATATATAACCAAATCAAACAATTTTCATTATAGAAATATGGGAGATGCTACCACCCAATGCTCTCATCGATGTCCCTATAATTGATTGAATCTCAAAATATACTTTTCCTTAGAAAATATCAAAATATATATTAAAAAAATATCAATGCCTATGTATCTACTATTAAATTATTATTGTCAAGCAAATTAGTCGCTGAACGAACACAACCATGTGGAATCAAGCATTTCACACAAAGGTAAAAACAAAAGCTGTTACTACCATGGCTATCAGGATTGCGAGTCAAACTCGCTATTTGCCGGGTTTGTCTTGGATTGAACCCTAAATGATTTTTCCCAATCTTCCCAAGTTTGACTTTGTCAATATGAGTTGAATTATGATTCGCACAATCATGAGCCAAACTTGATTTGACCGAGTTAGACTCACTCAATTTAACCTCTGTTGCACACGTGTCAAAATATGTGCATATCTTTATATTTTTGTAGTTGTAGAGGTTTTCCTGATTTTTTCCAGATCTGAGTCAAACTCTTGGCTCTTCTACCTCATCAATTTTTTGCCAATCCCGAGTCTGGTGACATTGGTTATTATCCAATGTTTTCATTGTTGTCTCAGCATACTGTATTGGAGCTTCAAATATATCATCAAAGAAAACCAAACTTCATGAAAGTAACATGCATATAAATGTGAACCAAATATATTGCTACAGTTATTCAGTTATGTGGGATCAGGCATGTTATCAAATTATACATACACAGTGCAAAGTTGGAGAAAAAGAGTGAGCAAGAGAGTTGATTAGATCAATCAATATGAAAATGAGATTCAAAACTCTTATGTCTCATCAGAGAGACAATCAGCCATACAATCAACTTTTCATGTCTTAACCTTATTTATTAATGTGATCTGTGAATTTATTACATTATGTCTTATGTCACTTTATTTTATAGTACTAACGCACAATATATACAATCACATGACCATTAGACCTTGCTAACTCTAAAAACCTCTCTTAATAGTTATTGGAAACAAATGCTTGTGCCAAGAAATCACAGCTTCTATGCACCAAGTGTATCAAAGATGTCTATAGCCTGCCCATCAGTTGTGCAATGGTGCAGTTTAAGATCCTCACTGTCAATCAACCACATATTATGATATCAGTCAAAATCAACAAGCTGGAAATTCTCCTTTCTGTTGTCAACAACCTTACATCTTCATGTCTTCTGCATGCACCACTTTCCTCACATTCGTATTAAAAAACCATCTTTTGACCCAGCCACAAAGTGAAATAGAATGCTCACTATATGGCATATGACCAACTCAGTTGTATAGGATATGTCAAGTCACCAACTACATCTTTGACCTTAATTTCATATTACTCATTGTCGAAATTTGTTTCCTTTTCAATCATACTTGGCTCTATAACTATTAATTGATTCGCTAAGTCAACGTTAATGTGATTTTTCTCGATCATCAGGAAAAAGGTGATGCTAAAATCCTTTCCTTGACTCTATGAAGGACCATTTGATCCCTTGTATCATCAAGAAGACCACGGGAAAGGATATGTTTGATGATTTAATCAGTATATCAATGTGAGAACATCAATTGGAAGATGATGTTGCAGAATAAGATTAAAGCTACGAAGATGAACAAGATAGATACCATATTTTCCTACCTAATGAAGATTATTGAACTTTGTGACCAGCATGTAGTTATTGGAGAGGAGGTCAAGGATGAAGAGTTGGTATCGATAGAATAAAATGGGTTCTCTTCTTCTTGGTAACCTTTGCGACCTTTTGTTTATGGGGCCTGTACCAGAGAAAAACATCCCACTTTTGAAAAGTTATCAGAGTACTTCATCCAAGTGGAGACAAGACTAGAGAGTGTGGTAGGTATGGAGGAGGAGGAAAAAAATCTTTCCCTCGTTAGCAAAATGAAGAAGGGAAACAAGAAAGGAGGACCCAAGAAGGGTTGGAAAGGTAAGAAAGAGGATTGAGGTTATTCTAACCAGGGAAAGAAGTACTTGAACTACATCAAGTGTTTTAAACTTTTAACTGTCAAAAGTTAGAGCATCACTAACACTGGATTTAACCTAATAAATCCAAGTGTTAATTTGCAGTACATATTCATGGATATCATTCAGGGTGACCTCAATGTTACGGAGTGTTACCAACTAGGTAGCACTTAGTTGGATTCTCAAGTGAGCCGCCAAAGATGAACACATACTTGTTCAAATTCCGAGTTTAGAAGTCCATTCCGGCGTTCCAAGGCCCTTTTTTACCATTTTTTACCACATGTTCACACCCTGCGAGGAAGTTGTAAAAAATGTACTAGCCATTAGAGGAAATTTCAACTCAAAATGGGCCTCCTAAAATGAATTCATAAAATAATAGTTAAAATAATAAAATAATATTTATTAATTTTGGAGGAAGAAAAGAAAAAAACTACTTTTTTGTTTGTATTTTTGACATATCTCCCTGTGTTTTTACTCAAATTTCGAGCGGGAGAGCTCGTTGGATGCGGAATTAAATTCCGCATCCAACGAGTACCCACTCGGCATACTTTTGACGGACCCCGCTACCCCCATACTTTTGATGACATCATCATTCTGTTTTTTCAGGTATTTCTTGTTTTTGGGGTAGCGAGGTCCATCAAAAGTATGCCGAGTGGGTACTCGTTGGATGCGGAATTTAATTCCGCATCCAACGAGCTCTCCCGATCGAAATTTGCATAAAAACACAGGGAGATATGTCAAAAATACAAACAAAAAAAGTAGTTTTTTTAATGATACCTATCCCCAAATTTATATTAAAAAAGTGTTTAAGACCTATACGGTATTTCAAATTTAAAGCAATTTCATTGGCTAACACATGATGACATGGAATTTGAATAAAAGTTAAAAGGCCCATTTTGAGTTGAAATTTCCTCTAATGATGGGTTTTTTTGTAAAGGATTTGGCTTCCTAGGACTTCAACATCAATCCAAGTATTCCAAGGTGTTTTTTTCTTGTTAATTATATGTTGTTGAATAAATGACTTATAATTTTCAAGTTCTTCACATGTTCCTCAAAGCTAGAATGGTCGCCTTGGTGGTTAAGCCTTAGGAGGTTATTAAAGTTCATGTGTCAATGTATATGAGCATGCTAGACATTAATATTGAGTCTATGGACATGTGCTAGGTCCCCCTAGGTTTTATTTTAAGTTTTGAGAAAAATAAAATTTCCCATAAACTTAGGCTATTTTTTAATAGTTTAATTGGGAAAATAAAAAATCCAGACTCCTAAATCAAAGGAAGTTTGTTTGGACGAGCTGGAAAGTGAACTAAGGGTTGAAGGAGAGTCATTTGGAAGCTAGGGTGACTTGATTGGGACATGTTTTGAGAGGTGGCGAGTCACTCTCAGTAAAGGATTGCGCCTTCCCTTCTTGCCTCACATTTTGGTTTATGTGGCATTGCTTGTATGGATGGGTAGGAGTTTGTATGAGAGCGCATCTCTCTTGGGAGAGGTGGAGCATCCTCATAGCAATCAACTCCAACCAATCCCTAAATCATCTTTATGAACTCAAAGCTCATGCCCTCTTCCTCGAGTTGTGATAGCCCCCCCTTGGGCTTGTATTTTCTATATAAACAAGGAAATTCACCATTGTGAGGCAACAAAAGGTAGAACCTCTGCTTGCAGTCCTATTGCAATATTTTTGTTGAGCAATAATAATTAAAGGCTTTGGAGGTTTATGCTGGTGTGACCATTGGATGTTTGGCTGATTTACTCTTCATGAAATATTGAGGTAAATTGTGTCTTCACAAGGTTTGTTTATAAGTTTGGAGTTCTAATAGCCTTTGAAGGGAATTTTTATTCCAGTAGGATAGGAAGTAAGATTTGGATAATTTGCCTCTTATTATTAGTTACTTGAAAGATCTAAGAGATGTCTATTATTGTTTGAATGCATCTATTTCCACATCTTTTATTTGGTTAGCACCATCATGCTTTAACTCCCTTTTTGCAAACTTTTGTGAAATATTTCAGGTGACCAAGGCGGGAGGAATTTGTGAGCTTGCTTGCTCTCCTTTTCCTCAAGCCTATTTGAAAGAAAGAGTGTCATCCCTCCGGCTACACTAAGAGGACAACTCCAATGTCCTAATTTTTTCATGCTAACCATTGGTTCTTATTTCTTCTAGATCCATAAAGTTCTTTCAATTCTCTCAGTTACTTTCCTTTAGATCTATCATTGAAGTAAATATCAAAAGTCTAGTTTCTAGTTTGCTTTCAAGATTTATTTGAAGATCTGGATCTAGCTGATTTTTCTTCTTTTATGCAAGCTTAAAACTTTAAGCTTTAGAAGGCTTAAAGAAGAATTCGTGCTTTCACTTTCTAATCTAGCATTTAGTGCTTTCCCATTTGCTTTCCATCTCTTAAAGAGGCAAGCAAAGACCCTAAGAAGGCAAGATTTCTAGCTTCCCTTACTTGGTTAAATCTTGTATTTTTATTTTAGCTTAACTTAAAAAAAAAATTGACTAAATTTTGTAGGCATTCCCAAAGCACTCTTAAAGTGTTTTGGGACATCTTTCACTAAAGTTTACTTATTGATTTTCAGGTTTTCGCAATAAGGTAGGTGTTTTGGGACATCTTTCACTAAATTTTACTTGTTTATTTTCAGGTTTTCGCAATAAAGTAGAGAGGCACTCTGGTCGTTTTTTCAAGATTTGAAGCTTCTAAAACATCCCAGAGACTTTACTTTACTTTAAACCTTCTTTTCAAACCATTGTAAGCCTTTATGAATCCTACATTATAAAGGATCAGAGGCATTCCACGAAGAAGGGATTGTAAACTTGTTGATCTCATTTTGAAGATCACAAGCACCAAAAAATAATTGCAATCACTATAATAAACAAGGATCTGGAAGGTTGTGTTAAGCCTTCTCCCAATCCCCATTTTGGGGATTTGTGTAGTGTGCTTGCTTAGATTAGTTTTTTTTTATGCATAGTTTAGTTTGCTTTTTGTTGTTTGAAATAAAGAAACTACTTACCCCACGCTTTCCTGAATTACTCGAAAGGGGAAAGAGATTCGTGGTAGGACTAATAAAAAAAGTTTCATTTTGTTCTTTCCTTTTATTATTTCTTTTTTAGCATTTTAAAATAACCCAACTGTGTATTCCCAAGTTACCCGAAAGAGGAAAGAGATTCTCAGTCGTGAGTGGTTTTTAACAAACTTCACATCTAGTCTTAATAAACTAAACCAAGGCCTTGCTTCTCGTATGCTCTGAACCGCTGCAGCTTTGTCTAATTAGTTTGGCTGTTTCAAAAAGGAAGTAAGGTGACTAGCTTTAATAGGAAAATCCAATTAAACCATCCTTCAAAAATTTGGGAGATCGCAAAGAGTGATTACATAAGTTGCCAGGAAACTTGGGTACGGGTACGGGGAGGGGGACAGGTACGGGGACGGGGACAGATACGGGGACGCCACTTTTTGAAAAATGGTACTTGGGTACGTCGAGGGTACTGTATATATATATGTGTGTGTGTGTGTGTGTGTGTGTGTGTGTGTGTGTGTTATCACATATATAGTAGCCGGGCTACCATATTCTATTTTTCAGATTCAGTACATTTTTCAGCCAGATCCCCTACATATGAGATGCTGAGATGAGCAGTTTTGATGGATCATTATGTTATCAGTGGACTATAGTACTCTCCCATGCGAGGACTGAGTCTTAGGACACTCAGATTTGAGGACCGATGTAGCCATTTAGTCATGTGTAGAGCAGATAGCAGTGCCCATCTTTGCATCAGTGTTTTCTTATTGGACAGATGTTGGTTTAGATGGACTATTTTCATGCTTATGACTCAGTGTATATTATATTTGTGTTATGGTTATCATTGCTCTTATACTCATTTTTGTGACATGTGTTAGCATTTAGTGTCATGGTCTGGTGGTCATAAATATGTGGACTTGGATGTATTTATATTATGTATTGATGTCCCTATTCAGGCTTGGAAGTTCTTGATCTATACTCATTGGTTTTACCCTCCCTATGGAGAATAGAGGTAGTCATTCCCACCATGCTTTGGCTTGCTAGTGTTGGTTTCATTATTCATTGTCTCCACTCATCAATTACCTTCCAAATTATGTTTCAACCCGACTTACTACTTGACTTGTGGCATGGAGGACCTTTCCCTGCTAGAGCCTTTGTTGGACAAGCCTCCCTATTTATCTATGTCTCGGCTTTGAGTTGCCTAGGTTGTGTTTGCTTACTTGAAACAAGTAGCGCTGCCATCAATACAATGAATTTGGAAATGAAATGAATATCTTATGAAAAAAGCCCATTCATGAAAAGTAGTGTTTTTAAACATACGTGAATGCAAGACTAGCCTAATGAAATTGGCTCTGAAAAATATTGCAATGAAATATCTTAGACATCATGAAAAGTAGTGTTTTTCAACATACATGAATGCATAAATCCTAAATAATAAAAGTCCGTATAAAAAATACGTAGAAAAAGGCTATGGAAAATCAAAGGCCCAAAAAATCAATGGTTCCTAAAAGTTCTATCTAAAGATTGCTGGTCTTACTTGTATTGAGTTGGATTGTGAGCATTTGTCAAGGTGGGTAAGCATCTCTGAAGTAGTTCACCCATTTGTGAGGCACTGCCATTTCTTGTGTGATTGTTTGTCCAGCATATGGTTATAGTGAGTATTCCCTTTCCATATCCAAAGTGTCACAGTGTTGAGTTGATGGTCAGCCTTTGTCCTAACCTTGTAAATTTTAGCCTTCACCCTTCACTAGCAAATTGACTACAACTATGAAGTGAGTATAGTCTTGAAAGTCTAGTCTGAGTAATAATAAATAAAACCCTATATATGTATTTGGTTGATGTACCGCTAGTGAGGTGATTGCTATTTGTTATGATTGTTGCTCAAACGATTTGTAGAGCATGTCTTAGCCTCTTAACACTTATAGCAGATGGATGACAGTCTGAGTTATATTATTGGTATCTGGTCAGTTACAGGTGATTATATTGTCTATTGGATATTGCAGATGACCAGGCAGAGACCTGGAATAGGTACGAGTATATACCTTAGATGGATTTGGACTCTCTGAGTCTAGTGAGACAGCTGGTTGTCAGTTCCGAGCACTTACAGAGATGATCAGGCTCATTTTACTTTTCTGGTGCAGTTCTGCTTCACTAGAAGTCATGTCTGAGCAGAGAGATGATCTTATTGGATCTCCTAGGGCGCTGTATGGGGCATAGGGGGTCCAACCACTTGATTGTACCATACTACCCCCCTCTCAGAGATCTTGGTGGGCTCAGTTGGACAACACAGACACCCTAGGAGGTTGTTTTGGTAGGTTCATGTTTCCCGAGGCAGATTAAAAAATTATTAAATAGCTACTGAAGGATTCAATTTGGGCTACTGAGGCAAGGAAATGGCATGGGACGAGTCATGATGATGAGAATGATTTCCTCCACACTTTCTCTAGCATTTGCAGCACCTAATTGGGCCCCCATCTATTTTTTCGAGCATTTTATATCATTTTCTGGAGCTTTTGGGAGGCTCACGATTTCCTCAAGGAGGCATAATTTCACAGTTTAAAAAATATATTATTTTTATTGTGTGCCATGGAGACACCTAGACGGAGTTAGTTAACACTTCATGGACCCACCATGTGCTTCATTTATTTCTTGTTGAGTGGGGTCCCCTCTCTTTGGGTGATTTAGTCCACTTTTATATTATATTGTTATATTGATCCATGTATTGTATGTTGAGCTCATCTTAACCATTGATTGGACATTTGTATCTTTTAATCTTAGCCATTCATTTGAAAAGTGGTTAGGATTTTGGTTCTCTCGTTCCTATTTAAAGGAGAGAGCTTCTCATTTGTAAGGGGTCTTTGGCTCTTGGATCTAGATAATAGAAAAACTTTTCTTGTGGATATTCTTGGATCTCCTTTGCATCTGGTGTTCTTAGATGGTGATTGGAAAGTCTTTTGCTTCCTAGCATTCGGGAATTGGTTGTGAGAGCTATATTTTTTTGGGAATCTTTGTCTTGTCTACAGGAGGGCGACTTTAACTTGGGAGTTTTTGCAGGGGGACCTCAACTTGCTTGGATTGTCTTCGTTTTTATCAGGGGGTTTTCATTAGTGTCATTGTGATCTATGATTTCTTCTTGCTATTTGTCTGCAACATTTAGCTTTTTTCTCATGTGGCAACAAATCTGATATGGTTGACATTTGTTGTGCAAGAGAGAGGGTGCATTGACTCCTTGGGGCAAAACGTTGGACATAGAACTTGGTCAAAGCTTCTCAAATTGCTCGCGATAGCAGGGATCATCATCATCAAGGCATCTACAAGGTTTTTCAGTTAAGATCTACAGGTTAGTCCCTTTCTTCCAGATCTCAATCCATTGACATCTGCTTTTCTTCACATTTATACTGAAAAATCCCATAATAATAATAAAAACAAAAAACACTAAAAAACGGACCGCTTGATCTCGAACCAAACCACTGCTGGGTTTTGTAGATCAGGTTATCCCCTAACCATATCACCCTCAACGCTGATATGAAAGTGGCTAGTTTGCCCTAGATCTGAAAAACTGACCTCCCAAACCCTAGCGCTGTCCACCATTTTTCTGAATTTTCCTGTGATCTGATTTTTTCGGCAAAATACCTTTGTAGGTTTGTAGATCGGGTCATCCTCTCACCAAATCACCCTCAACGCCGAGCTAGAAGTTGATAGGTTGCCCTAGATTTGAGAAACTGACCTCCTAAACCCTAGCGCTAGCCATCCTGCTGCTGGTTTTTCCCGTGATCTGACTTTTCCGGCCAAATACCTTTTTGGGTTAGTAGATCGGGCTATTTCCTAGGTGGGTTTCCTCCAACGCTGGGCAGATAGTGACTCCATTGCCCTGGATCTGACAGGCACTGATCTCCAACCCTAGCGCCACCCCCTCTTTGGCCTCTTTTTCCTGAGATCTGACTTTTCCTTGGTGACTCGGGTACTGGATAGCCCCAATCCTGTCCTGAGATCTTTCATCGAGTCTGTCTTAGGGTACTAGATAGCCCCAATCCTGTCCTTGCCCTCCCTGCATTGGTTACGTTTCCCAAGGCAGCGGATATCTTCCCCTATTGCTAGTACCTTAACCCTTGATCTAGTATTTACTTCATAGGTCACTTGTGTCCCACTTTGGATCAAGCCTCACTCTTCCTAAACCATAATCCAAAGCCTTGGTTCACCTAGTGACATCATCCATAGATCTAGGGTTTCCATTTACCTTACACCTTACGTACCTCAAATCCATTTGATCTAATTTGGTGTCTAGGTTTGATCTCTCCTGTTGGGAGTAGATTTGAGTCTACCCCTTTGTTGTCTTGGGCTAAGATAACATAAAGTGAAGACTGCCTCGATTGGCGTGACAACCATCCATTTGGGAGTCGAGGCAATCTTGGTTCCACCTCCTTAGTTGCTTGTGTCCCTCTACTGTCCATCTTGGATCCATCTCACATAGGCAACTACAAGGTTGGTGATAACAGTGTGTGTCATAGTCACATCATACATGCATATATATATTTTCATAAAATATGAATCATGATTCATAATTATAAATTCAATGATTATTTTAACAATGAACATTTAGATTGAAAATTTGAAACATAAAATTTGATAATCATAGACTCAGCAGATATCAATTGGAAGACTGGAAGTTACATAAAATTTGATAAATCATTGTACCAGGCAGCTGTAACAGACAATCAAACTCAGACATGAAGGCACACTTGAAATCTTATTTTAAACACCTATTTGTACTGCTGTTACAGGCAATAAAAAATTGCAAATTGCCAAATATATTCCTGTGTTGATGTCAGTGTATTCCTCAGTATAAAATATATATGTATATTTTTTTATGTGCACATTTGGTAGTCAAATTATGTTCCATGAGTGTTGAACACAAAACCACAAAAAGATTCATTGTAAATCAATGTAAAATCAATCTTCCAGATTTGGACGATATTCAATGGAATTTGAACATTGTTGCAAAGTGTTTGACATAAGTCCTGAACCAGACTCCATACATAGTTAGCAAAAAAATAGTTCAGATTTGGTTGGGGGTCATTACATTTTCCCCAATGGATTGCATTTTATTGAGTCGGCCATACCCCCGAAGTACCTAAACACGGGGTACACATACTATTTCGGCTATAAGTACCCATTTTTTATAACCCAATATGGGGTACCACAGGAGACGTGCCCTACGAGTAGTCAAGTACTCGGTACAGGTACATGTACCCTGGCTTCATAGGTGACTACCATAGAGTCAGGGGGCTACTCCATGCAAGTTATGCCTCACCTGGTTGGACACTTGGTAAAGTTGCTTTAGCACTCTGTTCGAGAAGGCGAAGTTTGTTGGGCCAAACCCCAATTTACCCACTCCCTTAATCACTCATTAATAATCTAAAATTTACCAACGAGAAAACTACAATACTTACACGACACAACAACACTCCATATACACAAGCACTCCATATTCATTGGCACTGGTATATATTATTTTCCATGTTTAAATCAAATTTTCAAATGTCGTGAATGGTGTCTATAATTTCAAAGTTGTTGTTATACCTCATGTGCAGTGATTTTGTTGTCACATTTTAATTCATTTCATATTAACTCTTAGAGTTAATCTTTTCTTTCATAGAATAAAAACCTTAGATTTCTTTTATTAGGAACCACTCCCTTGGCTTCGCTAGGAGTTAGCCTAGACAAAGGAGTTGAGTATCATGTGACAACACTTGGCTCTAGCTTGCCCCCAAGGTCGTACCCAATGGCTTGAATATTTCTGCCACGTGACCTGGAGTGCGAATTAGGCGGCAACATGGAGTTCACCAATCCCATCAATAGTTCGTGAGTACATTACAGGGTGGATTGGTTAGTTGGTCCTTTGACACAACATAGATAGTTCTTGGAGTGCCTTTCAAATTTGGAAAATGGTCACGTATCTTTATTATTCAAGGATATATGGCTGGACAGAGGTTAGACATGTTATCTCTATACAAATACAAGCAAAGTATACATCTTAGACACATGTGGACTGATATCATAGCAAAAAAAATCGCCGATTTTTCGGCGATGTCCCAAAAAATTGCGATTTTTTCTAGCTGCCGATTTTTCAGCCTGAAAAAATCGCGATTTTTTCAAAGAATCGGACATCGCGAAAAATCGGCAAAAATAGGGAAAAATCAGCAAACATCGGCAAAAATCGGGAAAAAATAAGGAAAAATCGGAAAAAATAGGGAAAAATCGGCAAATAGGGGAAAAAATCGGTAAGGAAATTTTGACCCTATTGAAGTACAAAATTTGCATTTTTTAATGCTTTCCGCGGTTTGCCGATTTTTTCGCCGATGTTGCCGAGAAGATGTTTTCTGGACCCTCGCCGATTTTTTCTACTATGACTGATATACAGTGGCAGTTGGTGCACCATACTTATAGATTCAATGCAATATTTTGAGTAACTATAGGAGGTCAAAGACCCTCATAGGGTGTGATAAAGGTGAGTTGTAGTGTCATATTTTGCAAGATCTTATCACAATTTTGGAAACTCTTTTGGGAGATATGTATGGGGTTCACTTTTTAGGCGAATCTAATAAGTTGCTATTTCTAGCAACTGTTATTTTTAGTATTTAATGGAGGGTGTTCCAATCAATGATATGATTTCACATTTGAGGACCCAGTTGGAAAATTTTCCTATGTTTTGAATTTCATCAGTTTCTAAGGATTGTCTATTTTTAGCAGTGTTATTTTTTGCAAGCAACTGGATATATGGGTACCCAGTATGGAAAGCAGTATCAGCGTTCAATTTCAAGTCATTCCGAACACTTTGAAATTTCAAGGACTGGTTGCATTTTTGTATGGTCAAGAGGATCTTTTCATGTGACCTTAGTTGAGGAGTGCTTGGCATAGAGGAGCTTACGTAGCTATTTTTTCTATCCACTTTTTCTATTTTCATGCCTTATCCACTCCCAAAAAAAACTTATCCACTTTGTTGTTTCAGAAGCCTCAAATTATGGTTCTAAATTAATCCTCATTTATCCCATAGTTTAAGGCTTAATTTTAGGGAATTTTTTCTTTGAATATTCATAGGGTTTAATTTAGGCATGAAAAAAGTGCATTAAAATAAGTAATTAGCCATATAACAACATAATTTCTATTATAGATGGTTACTATGGAAGGAGGATGAAATTTTGGATTATTTTCTTCATGCACATGCTATTTTCACTCAAAAAAGAGTGCTATGTTTGGAGATTATTCATCTTATCTTTTCTCTCCCTCATTCTTTTCTCATTCTTTCCTATATATTGTATGAAGCAAAGAGAAGAACACTTTCATTTGTTAAGCTGTTGAGCTAGCGCTTTTCCTCTTGTCCTTTGCTTCTTCTTCCTAAAGAGATTGAGATTGATCGCTGGCATGGAGTACCTGTGGTGGAGAGTTGGTTTTGCTGGATCACTGACTAGTATGGTCCCATTCAACAAATCTTCTTTGTACCTTGGAATGTTGTGATAGCTAGCATGGAGTACCTGTGGTAGAGAGTTGGTTTTGCTGGGTCATTGACTAGCACAGTCCCATTCAACAGAGTTTCTTTGTACCTTGGAATGTTGTTGTCCAAACTTGTCAGAAGTTTGTTCATCCTTCAATCGCTTGGTGACTATTTCAGGTTCTTCATGTATGAAACTTGTATTTTCTTAGGCTTTCATGTGTCATTGATTTTAATCTTGATAGGGTTTGAGTGAATAGGCCTCAGATTATCTTCTGTTCAATTCACTTTCTCCTCTTCCAATTTCTTTGACTCCATAAAGGCACTGGTTTATTGAATTTCAACTTTGATTTCGCACTACAAATGAACTTTCACACACTATTCAATATCTTGCATCTTAGGCATATTTAGGTAAGCATTAAAGTCATCTTTCATAATGTTTTTAGAAACAATACAACAAGATTAGCTTGCTTGAAATTGCATTTTATGCAGAAATGGAGAGAAACTATACATTTTTCTCAGTTTGCGTGCATAAATATCATAAGAAATTTAAAAAAGCCAAAAAACATTTTAAAACAGCATTAAATTGCTCAAAAACAGTCATAATTAGTTGCTATACTTTATGCTTTTGCAATAAAATTTGTGTTTTCATTATATAGTTGCATTGGGTTTCATGCCCAGCTTCATATTAATTTTGTCCATTGTTTTTTGTGGCATTCTTAGCCTTAAAACAGAATTTACAGCTTGCTGGAATCATAAGAAATCATATATATATATATTAAAACAGCTTTAAAATTCTCAAAAACAGTCATAATTAGTTGCTACACTTTCTGTTTTGCATTAAAAATAGTGTTTTCATTATATAGTTGCATTGGCTTGCATGCACAACTTAATAGTATTTTTTTTGCATTGTTTTTTGTGCTATTTTAGGCCTTCAAAACAAAATTTACAGCTTGCTGGAAATTCTGTTTTGTTGTGTTAATTGTGCAATTTTTGTAGTGTAATTGCACTAGATCTTGGCCTTCTAGTCTAAAAGCAGTCTCATTGGACTTGCTTTTTACAAGAAGCCTGAATGTATGAGTATCAATGTCATGTGGGATCCCTGCTCTCGGGTTTCCCAAAAAAGGAAACTGCTAAAAATAGCAGTCTCGGACTCTGCTGGCCCTGGCAAGAACTCTGATCGATGTCTATGCTTGGATTAATGAACAATGTAACCAGCCTGATGAAATCTTGCTGGATCTTAACCCTCCAGTAGTGTAAGCACAACTGGGGGTTAACATGTATAACTATAAAACCTTTGAGTACTCTTTTTTATTGACTTGGATTTGAATAAAAGGTATTTTAATCATTTTTTACCTAGGGTCACGGTCCTATGTTTCTCCCAGTGGTGGTGGTTTAGGAATTCAAACATCACACAGATATACCAAGATATATGATATGCCCACAAATATTTTGATGGTTGTATCCTCTCAAGATGGCTGTTGGCAGTGGCGGTTGTGGTATTGGTATCGAAATACTATCATGATTTGAATGGGTGTCCATTGTTTCTTTGATAGTTGGCCCTGGCTCCACATTAACCCCATATGTAGGTCTCATGATTCGCTGTGTTAATCCATAAGAGGAAAGGGTGAGATGGTGTGACTTTAATGAGTTGCCTCGTACACCTATTGAATCACCTATTGAATCACCTATTAAGTCAGATTTAAGTCTTCACAAATAGCAGATTCATAGTTGTAAACTTTAGCAATGGCAACAACAGTTTTCCTTCAGAGCTTCCACTATAATTCCAACTAAAAGGGTGGCTGGTCTATTTTTCTTTTAACCTTGTATTTCCCTTATATCTTTAGCAGGTATGCAAGTGAATGGAATTTTTAGTATATATATTTTTAATGGTGGTTATGTAGCAGTGGCAGAGATGGAAAGAATATGATTTCTTTGTCTCATACTAGATTACTTTTGTAACCCATAACCCGTGTTCTTACAGAAAGGACACGCACATGTCTTTAAAAGTGATTGTGGGTACAAATAGTCGTGGATTAATAATTATTTATTTTTACTTCACTTACATTGGATGGAAGTTTGATACTTTCTCCAAGTAGTTTGGATGGAAGTTTGATACTTTCTCCAAGTAGTTTTGACAGTGAATTACTTTTGAGTCACTACTACCCTGATACAAGGGAGAAGGAATTTGTCACAAAATGGCCTCTGTGGGTTTGATGGGATATGCAATTTTTATTGAGAAGAGGCATATGAGGCTGTTCCTCCCTTTTTTGTTGAAACTTATGCTGACTACTATATTTGTACAGTAGCAATTTTCTTCCTGTAGCAATTAAATTTAATCTGCAACAGAATAATCTTTACTTGCAGCAGGGTAATCTTTTTGCGAGGAAAACAGAATAATTTTTACTTTGCAGCAGATTTTTCCAAACTTGAAATGGCCAAAAGCCAAATGTGATCTAAGACCTGGTGATCAAAGAAACTCTGAAAGAATGTGTGGCTAAAGCCAAGTCAGACAAGGTTTGAAAAAAAAGTGGCCAAAGCAAGGTTGCGTGGGAGCGCCCGCCCCCCCCTTTTGCCCCCGCTCCTGAAGCTTGCTTGCGAAAAAAGCATCCAGGAAGCGCTAGGAAAACGCGCTTCCTAAACGCTCTCGTACGGCTAAGTCACAAGATTTGGCGAATTTGAACCTTCAGGTTTGAATTTTGCCGAATCTCAAGCTGATTCGAATCTAAAGGCGAATTTTAAGGCAAATTTAATTAAAAAAAAAATTGAGCTTGGTTTCTTCACTTAAACGTTAGTCCTAACACCCTATGGTCTACCTACCCTAGTCCCGACTCCCAACCCACGCGCAAAGTATTTCTTCTCTACTTGTCACTACTTAGGAGAGAAACCCTCATGCCAGTGCTTAGAGTTCGTAGCTCCATGAGTTTTGATCTCAGTGTTCATGAATCACTGCTACTGCTCAATCACCAACTCACTGTTTTAGTTACATACTATAATCTATAAGTGCAACTGTGGTCACAAACCTGCGATTCTATTTTGCCGCCATTGAAGACTGAAGTTAATTGCGATTGAGATTAAATTTATTTAAGCAGTTGAGCTGAAAGTTGAAACAAACCTTGAGTTGTGTATTTCCCNTAGTCGTACGGTAATCATTAGTAGCATTAAATGGCAATATTAAATTCTCCTTATCTTTCATTTTCTATCATTTTGCTTAAATTTTTAACATTACCATTTATTGTTTCAGGATGTTTGAGAGTGGTTCCAACCTCATCAGACTTCAAATGCAAAAAGTAGAATTTTTTATCCCATTCAAAATTCAACAGTGTTAACAGTTTTTAGGATTTCAGGATTGCAATGTTTCCACTGGGTTCTATCATGTATGAGGGTATGGGATTGCCATTTAATCAAACACATCAACCCCTCTATGTATCCTGATGCTAGTGCTGTTGATTGTTCAGATTGATGTTGGTGGCCTCAAAACTAGTTTTTAAAGAATCCCCAGTTTATAGCCTATTTATTGATGTATTTTGGTTCAGATATGGATTGCACTTGGAGCTATTTTGGTTGTATGCACTCTTACTTGCTATATACATGAGAAACTTTGCATATTTGTGTATAATGGTTTGAAGTTTGATGGATGCACATGGTTTTGTTGACATATGCATCAAAATATATAAAAATATATATTATATAAAAAACGCTCCCGAAAACGCTCCCACCCAGGAAGCTTTTGAAAATTTCACTTTTCGCTTCACTCCGGCTCCCAAGTAACCTTGGGCCAAAGGCTGGATTAAAAAAAAGACTCTAATAAGAGGTGTGGCCAAAGGGCGGAACTTGAAACAAGGCTCTAATAGCAATGAAGTGAGCAAAGTTTATTTATTAATAAATATCCAATATAAGGATAAACAAAATCCATATGGGACAAGTAATATAATAATGAATAAGAATTTGCTAGATGATAGATGATAGAATAGATAATATATATAGTATATATACACATTGACCTCTGTTATAGTATATATACACATTGACTGGTCAAATTGGCAAAATGGTCATGTCCCTTAGTTAGGCCATGTGTCACTTCATTAATTATTGTTTATATATATATGTTCATTACATAGTGAAACCTCGAAAGCTTACAGAGTCAACATTCTATCTTCATGGAAGGTAGTTAGTTAGGAGCAGAGATGTCAAGTTTGACAAGAATGCATGGTCTTCCAAGTGACAAAGAGAGGAGCTTGCTGCCACAAAGGCTGATCCATATATTTCGAATTCAGCAAAATCAGATTCAGATCAACAAGCTTCCAGAGGTGCAAAGGATGCTTCTTGAATCTTTTCCTTCCACTTTAGCTAAAAATCCGAGGTGGCTCACCCAGACATTACAAGAGGCTAAAGAGCAAGTTGGTGATCTCAAGGCTTCATTTGAGTGCGTCATCCTACAAAGAAAATTCCAAATTATGTGTCACTGATGTCTTCCATCATTGATGTAGTAATTCTAGTTTGGAGGAAGCAACAAGTTGGCAATGTTACAACTTGAACTAGCAAGTATAGTTAAATCCTGCCATTTCTCCAATTAAATAATTTCCAAAGAAGACTACTTGCAAATAATGTTCCAGTAACCTACTAGTTCCCTAGGTTGAGATAGAGACATAAATTTTGTAATAAGGGGCTATGGGACCCAAAAGGAATTTAGTTTACCATATTCACATTTAAATGGGTCACATAAATGATAAATTATAAGAAAATAAGGTGGCATGGTTTCATGAAGACACTTGGAAGCTTGCCGAGCCTTTGGAAGACTAGATTCCCCACACACTTGGCATGATCTTCATCCAAATTCGAACACATAGGTAATGTAACGTTATTGGAGGGTGATGTGGTGTTAAATATAATAAAATGAGCCAAGGACTTCAAATAGGTAAAGGAGAGTAACTCCCATGGAAGAGGAAGAGACTAGAAGACAAGGTGTGCCACTTGGAAGGAGATTCCATGCACTCTATGACAATAAATGATGAAAGATTCTATGACAAGTATGAGAAATTCATACCTGATTGTAGACATATGACAAATTTGACATGACAGGGCTAAAAATAGCCACCAAGAGGTCGAATTTGGGAGTTAGACGCAGCCATTCGAATTGGTGAAAGAATTGGAGCACGAAGAGGAAGACAAGTGTCATGAGGGTTATTAAACCACTAAGATGAGTTGGAGGAATCCCATGGAGGGAAATTCGACCTTAGGAGGCCTCATGAAGTTAATAAAATGATTTAATGAGGAATGAGAATAGTTTTTTATCCTTTGTTAATTGGCCTTTGGCATTTTGGAGAGATTTTGCTTGTCCATTGCACGGTGAGTGTTCACTCTCCCTACTACTGAACCAATTTCAAGGGAGTTGGATTCCTTTCCAAGTTGGTTGATGGAGGGGCCATTCAGACCTCTCATTGGAGCTTAATGAAGGTGTTTTAGTTTCAGGTTGAAGGTCCATACAGTCGAATTCTCACCTTCTCCCTATTCTCTCATTCCTTCTTCTCCATTCCCCCACACTCTCATGTTGATGGTGCACTTGTTGGAGTGGTGTTTGCAGTTTGCTGAGGATATTTGATGCCCAAGATTGGATATGTGATGTATGGCTCTTTACTCCTATGTCCATATGCTCTATAAGTCTAAATATCATAAATCCATGTATGAAAGGCTTGCATTCCCATGCTCTTGAATGACTAGTTTTCATGTGTTTGGCTTCCATTTTGGAAAGAGTTGCATATCAGATTTGTATGAGGGATTTTATATAAGTTTGATGATTACGTAGAAGCCATAAATGATGTATAACTCTGTAATTTCATGACCATATTCTTTGTAGCTCGAAATTCAAGAAACTCCAGTGTGAAAGGCTCGCATTCCCATGCTCTTGAATAACTAGTTTTCATGGATTTGGCTTCAATCATGAAGTAGTCTTATATCAGATTTGTATGAGGGATGTTCTCTGAGTTTGATGATGTTGTGACAACCATATATGATGTGTTACTCTGTAATTTCATGTCCCTATTCTCTGTGGGTCAAAAGCCAAGAAATCCATATGTGAAACTCTTGCAATTCCATGTTATTAAATCACTAGTTTTCATGTATTTGACTCCCATACTAAATGAGTTGTATACCAGACTTGTATGAAGGGATTCCTCTAGCGTTTAATACTGTTGGGGAAAGCAATTTGTATTCTTTATATGGTATCTATATGTCACATCCGGATATGAACCTTTAACTCTACGTTTTATATGTCAAAATCGAGCTAGTTATGCAATTTCCCTTGAGCAATTTCCATTGAAAGTTACCATACAAATGTTGCAAATCATAATCTATTTTCAGAACTTCATAACCATGATTAAGGACAACCATTGATGGTTGATACTCATTCTCATACTCTTTTCTTAAATTTGGGAGGGTCGTACTTGAGTTGGAGCGCTAGTTTGGCCTTCACCCTTGGGGGGATTTGAACACAATTTCATAGTAAAATTGCATTGTTTCTCATTAGCCCCAAACCAAGATGCAGGGGCCTAAAGTCTGATCCAAAGTGTCCATAGACCATTTTGGAATGGTTTAAGGCTCACCATACCCTTACATTTAAAATTCGAGACCATTTGGAGTTAGTTGGAACCCCCTACAGTCTTGACTAGGAAAGCTCAAAGATTGCCTGAATTGCACTTTTCTCCAAAATTCCAAGTAGGGACATTACAAATCCCCAAAGAACAGGCCTATCCCAACTACAACCTAGAGGTGCTACCCATTGTCACCTGAATAACCACCTCTTTGAACTTCCACTTGGATCTGCTCCAACTCGAGGAGGGCTACGCTGTGGCAACAAGGGCACAAGGTAAATTAAAAAGTTAGCCTTAGCAAAACTTGAGGTTTTCTTTTTTAGTATAGGTGATGGCAGGGTTCTAAAGACTAGTGCCAATCCCCAAGGCATATGGAGTCTTGGGATGATTCCCCCTTAGGCCTTGAAGTGTATGTGCTTGGTTGGAACCTCTACAACAAAAAGCAAGACAAACTCCTATCCCAAGCTATTGCGATTTCATACTAATTCCCATTGTTATCCACTAAAGTTGGACTAAAGTGGAGTTCCAGTGAGCCATCGAAGTTGTGAACAAGTCCCTTGTTCATCATCAATGCTCAGAAGTTCACAAGACCTTTCAAGGCCAATTTTGGCCCCTTTTAAAATTTTTGCATGTTCATACCCCACAGGGATATTGTTATAAAGTGTGCTAGCATGATGACTTTTTGTAAAAGACTTGCTTTCCTAGGGCCTAGACACTGAGCTGACTACTCCAAGGTGTTCTAACTTTTTCCCCTTGTTAATTATGCACTGTTGAATAAGCGATGTATAATTTTTGAGTTTTTCACCCTCTCCTCCAAAGTTGGAATGGTCACCTAGGTGTCTGGGCCTTAGTAGGTTATTAAAGTCTAGGTGTTAATATATATTACCATGCTAAGCACTATTTTGAGTCATTATGAACATGTACTAGCACCCCCCCCCCCCCTTTGTTTTGGAAACTAAAATTTTTTCCCGTTAAAATGGGTTAAATTTTTTTTAAGTTAATTGTAAAAATTCAAAGTGTCATAAAAGTGTGGCTAGTGGGGCAAATTTTCCATGGGGGTACTTGTTTTAAAACTCATAGCACCCACTATACCCCAAAACTCACTTTTCCTAAGTTTTAAGTGTTTATTTATCACTTGGCAAATTCCCACCCTTGTGTTTGCTCTCATTTTTCCTATTTAAGCATGCATTTGCCTCTCATATTCTGATGGTCAGAGAGGACTGAAAGGCTGCAGAGTTTTGTAATTGTAATTTGTAATATCATTTGGAATAAGAAGGATTTGGAGGCCGATCTATTGTGTAATGCTTTTCATATGTGGATGTTGATTGCCAAATGCTTATGAGGTAATATTTAGCTAGTTGCACTCCTTTTGTTATAAGCTTGTAGATTTATCTATCTTTGAAGGCTATTGCTACCCCATAGAGTAAATATTTGTAGCTTCAACTTGTTTACTTATGTTTTGTTATTTGAAGTCTAAGAGTAGCCAAATGTAGTCGCTTATACTTAGGCTCTCCCAAATTTCTTTAAATAAAATATAATAGATATAATCTCGCTTGTGCAAGGTTTTGTGTAGTCGTGCAGGTTGCCATCTTGGAGAAGGGGTTGAGCTCGATTGCATCCTCCTCATCTTCAAGATATTGACTATATTTCAAGTACTTAAAACTTTACGAGTTTAAAATTTTATTTGGCACATTTGGTGCATTTCATGTGGCTGCTTTTACACTTTTCTCGCCAGGACATGAGGAAGCGTTGCATGAAAATCAAAGGTTTGGGCTTTCCAAGGCTTCCCAGGGCAACATTCTTCTTCCTTCTGTTAAAGAAATGTAACTTCGAAAGATATTCTATTGTATTTTTTATTATTTCTCCTTCAAGATATGTCCTTGATGTAAATGGTCATATAAAAGTCTTGAGGATAGTACCCTCCGTTGTAAGTCGAGTCAATAACACCCACAAAAGTATTTTATAAATGTTATTTTGAGTCTTCCTAAGTAGGTCGACCCTAATTAAAGAGCTAGGCCGACCTAGCTAGGTAATTAGGTCACTCACTTGATGAGTATAAATAGGTGAGGTGCCTCCCTCATTTAGACACATCTCTCACACAAATGCACAAGAGAGAGGAGTAGGTTCATTGGAGAGAGGAAGTTGCTAGTCTTGTTCTTGGGGTTATTCACTTTACTTGGTCAAATTCTGTATTGAGGAAGTTTTGTTGGGTTTTCTCCCCAAGAGGGTTTCCCAGGATAAGTCTCTGTCTTTCTTTTGTCTTGTTGTGCTTATCTTTCTTTCAGTGATCCAAATGTTATGGTTATGATGAAATGATGCTAAATGTCTAAAGTTCTTGTATAACCATTAAAATATTAACATGGTATCAGAGCTACCCTGAAAGAATTCTTTTTGCAGTCATGGCATTGCTACAACTGCAGCTACTGGAGATTAGGGCTTCATGCTTGAAACCCTAGAAAGCAAAATCTAGTCATCCGAGAATTTTCGTTATAACTCGACTTTGGTGAAGGCTCGGGAGCTGAAACTCGAATATGCTGAAGATGAGATGTTGATCTAACTTATGTATGAGTTTCAACCTCAGATTCGCTGTATTTTAGAGATCCATCCAAAACTAGGTTCCAGCCTCTTCCAGAATTCAGTGTTAAATAGGTGACCTAGGGACAAATACTATATCTCGATCTAGGAAGATCCAAATTGAATTTCATAAAGTGTTCCAAAAAGGGAACGAACTGTAGTTTCTCTGGTGCAAGTTTCAGAACCCGAAGGTGAAACAATGACACATGGAAGTCGGTACAAGTTTGATATACTGAACTAGTCCATAAATAGGTCACCATGGGAAACTTAGCATAAGTTCTACTTGTTGAATCCAATCTTGCTCTAACCTGTGGGGTTAGACGGGCGACATATCAAACTACCTCAAGACAAAGTTTCAGACCTTGAGGGGCATAAATTTCAGATATACATAAGAATTAAGATCGGAAAATTCAGCAGAAAAAAATTGAAGAAACTATGGCATCAGATATTTTACAGTTTTGTCCACAGATTTGGGAAAAGGAGTATACTGCTCAGGTCGCCTTGAGGAGGCACATATTTCTATCCAATCAAATATGCATGTCACCAAAGTTGAAAAATTAGGGTTTCTCTATCAAACCTTAGGTCCACCAGATGCACTCTTCCAGAAAAGCATTGAAGCAAGCATCTAGTTGAAGCAATCTTTTTTACTGCTTCTCATACAGGACGGTAAGATCCTCTCATCCAACGACGTGATGATGAGTTTATATGGGACATCCTACGACGAGATGTTAAGACTCTATGACATCCTGCGACAGGAAAAAGAGAGCTCCCGAAATGCTTTTGATGATGATGATGTTGATGATGTTGCTTCGTATGATGATGATGATGTTCCAGCTGTCACATGCTGATGTTGATGATGATGTTCTGCAGTCACATGCTAATGTTGATAATGATGATGATGTTATGCATGATGATGATGATGTTCTAGCAGTCACATGCTGCTGCTGATGATTTTCCATGTTGATGTTGATGATGATGTTCCAGATGCATGATGTTGTTGTTCCAAAACTTCCTATGATATATAGATTCACCAGTCAGTTGTACAATTGTTTTTATTGATATTATAGAATACCTTCCTTGTTAGGAGGGAATGTTAAAGAATTGTAACTTCAAAATAATCTCTATTGTAATTTTTATTATTCCTCCTTTGAAAGATGTCCTTGATGTAATTGGCAATGTAAAAGTCTTGAGGTAAAACCTCTGTTGTAAGTCAGGTCAATAATACCCACAAAAGTAATTTATAAATTTTATTTTGAGTCTTCCTCGGTAGGTCAGCCCTAATTAAAGAACTAGGTCGACCTACTTAGGTAATTAGGTCACTCACTTGTTGAGTATAAATAGGTGAGGCACCTCCCTCATTTAGACACATCTCTCACACAAGTAAGTGCACAAGAGAGAGAGTGAGGAGGCTCCTTGGAGAGAGGACGTTGTTAGTCTTATTCTTAGGGTTTTTCACTGTACTTGGTCGAATTCTATATTGAGGAAGTTTTGTTGGTTTCTCTCCCCCAAGAGGGTTTCCCAGGATAAATCTTTATGTTTCTTTTGTCTTACTGTGCTTGTCTTTCTTTCAGTGATCCTAATGTTATGGTTATAATGAAATGATGCTAAATGTCTAAAGTTCTTGTATAACCATTAAAATCTTAACACCTTCTTCATTTCTAAAACCTGTAAAGCCTTTGGATCCATATCTATAAGGACCAAAGGCATCCACCTCAAAACTTGTAAAAATAAGTAATAAAAGAAGAGCAAGCAGGCTTTCCAAGCACCCACACCCCACCCCCCCTGGGGGATTTGTGTCGCCTCCTTGATGGTTTGTTTCTTCTTCTTTGTATCATTAGCTTTTTTGTTGCTAACCTTAGAATAGTTTTGCTTTAGTTAGATTGATTTTTTTAGCTTTTATTTCCAAAGGTAATGAATACTAACCTAGCCATGCTTTCCCGAATTACCGAAAGAAAAAAGAGACTCTTGGATGTAGTAATTAATCTCACAGTTTTGTTTTTCTTATTTGTTTTACAATCTCAATTGGAATAAACAATCCACCCCTTCCATGTATGCTCTTGCCCATCGCAGGTTCGCCCTAAGCTTTGGGATAACCAAAAGCAGAAGTGTGCACTTTATAATTTTCCACATCTAATTAAGCAACTTACCTTAATAAAAGCAACTTCCCCAAAAACAGATGGAAATCCGGCGTAAACGAAGTTTGCTTTTTGTGGGCAAAGTTTGCAAAAAAAGCGGGAACAACTAGAAAGTGACCATGAAGCCTCGTCAGGCTACACCCTTGTTTGGTGTCGTGTTAGACACACCCCCGTGACTCCATATATCCCACATTTTCTTGTGCAAAACCACATTGGGCAAAATCCAGACATATTCCCCGTACCTCACGGTATATCAGGAGTTCTCTTTTCCCCCTAATTCACTCATCATCTTAATAAATTAAAACTAACCAAGTACCCTGCAAAACATTTACATTCTTGAACAACATTTTACTCTGTGACTCTATTTGGCACTAGTTTAAATTTGTAATATCCTTATTTCCTTTCAGTCATATTGTGGTGAATATTACATCTTTATATTGTTGAACTTAATCCTCTATTGCAGTATCTTGTTTCAGTCAATCACTTAAAAACTCCTAAAAAACAATCTCATCCACAACTAATTAGTAATAACTAATAAGATCCTTAGCTACTCTTTTCTTAGAGACTACTCCCCTTGGCTTCGTTAGGAGTTTGCCTAAATCGAGGAGTCAAGATCAGGTGACAGCACTTGACTCAAGACTTGCCCCCAAGGACACACCGAGCAACTTGAAGATTTGGCTATGCCCCCAAGGACACACCGAGCAACTTGAAGATTTGGCTATGTTAACCCCCAGGTGCGTACGAGGCAGCAACACCCACCAAGGATGGGTGGCATCTATGGAACACTCCTCTAACCTATATCCTAGTTGGTACCCTAGCTTATGCTACTTGATTTGCAGCTCCTCCTAAGATCGTCAAACCACAAGACAAGTAACAAAACTAAAATACAAAATATTAAATTCCATTTGAGCTAGACTGCCCCTCGAAGTGAACTAGTAATATAGATTTACAATGACATAGACATAATAAATTACCTCAACATCAATTCATCAAGTAAAAACCCAAGAGAAGAAAATCCTTTCACTTCAAAATGCTCCATAAGATATAACAATTAGGCTCCAAAAGCATAAATATCTCATAATCTAACCATGGCCAATGAGTTAGAAGGCCAACCCTTACATAGGTTGTAGCCTTATCTCACTCTTACAATAAAATATTCTTAAGTTCCTAGATCTAGCCTAGGGTGGAGTAAACAATGAATATTCTCCACCAATTCCTCTGACAAGCTTCTAACTAAATGCTTAAAATAGTGGTGGTCAACAACCACAAGTACAAAGCATGGGGTTAACAAGGGCTCATTTTCCTCAAATACTCCTCAACCCCCTGTTATCACATATATATTGTAGTTGGGCTACTATGATGCAACATATGGATTTTTTCTTTATTTTTATGAGCCGGACATTCAAATGGGATACATCATGGATCATCATTATAGCATGAGCCATTCAAAGCCTTTATTCAGTAGCAAATGCGGAGTATTTCCTTGTCAGGACTGAGATTTCATTGTCCATTGAGATGAATTTGGTAATGACATAGTTCATTTGAGTAGAGCAGTAGAGACGATACACAGTTCACAAATGGGAACATCAGGTAGAGACATGCATATGGTAAGATTAGGTATATTGCTTCTTGGTAGGATTTTGCTCTCTGATGTATACTAGAACCTTTGACTTGTTATGCTATGATGATTACGGTTACCTATGCGTATATGATATGTTCTACTGAAGATTACTTGTATTGAGAATGATTAGAGAATATAATGTTGAAGACCATTGTTTATGCCATGCTTTACACAAATTTTAGTCTACATTGCTATGTTGGTTCCATGTGTCACCTGTCCCCATTCATCCAGTCTCATCCGTGATTGTTTTATCTCATGACTTATGACCGAGACCTGTGAGATTGAAGAACTTTTTCCCTACTTAGACCCCATGCATGATGGAATCCATGTTTTTTTTGTGTCTTTGACTATGAAGTATGTGGCTTGGTTAGTGTGTCCAGGTTCATCAGATGTTTTTCCTTTAGTCCTCAAAACAATTGCTCCAACCAACACTGTCTTTAGACACTAAAGCATCAAAACACATAAACGCAATATCTAAATGATGCAATAGGCAAGCTGCGATTAGTAGTGCTTTTAAGCGTTAATGCCTATATATAAATGTTATAAAACTAGTTAGTGGCCAAAAGATGAGCACTCATCCATTGTATGATGTAAGGTTCATTTGTCTCTACAGGAGAACAGGGTGAGGAAAACCTGTTGGAGCTATGGATGCTCGCTGGCAACAGGGCTAGGCTTTAGTCATTTTTTGGAGCCCAGAAGGCTTTCCAAGGTAACTGCCTTTGTAGGTTGGCTAACATCTTGTGTTAAAGTTAAATTGCTTTAAAGTTAAATGTTGCAAAGTGTTAAATCTTTTTAAATGGATACTTGTTAGAGCCTAAAGGAAACAAGCCCCAGTACTTCATCCATTTGTGAGACACCACCATCCCCTATTGCTATCTGTCATGCATATGTCATTGTGGTTGTGTGTATTTGTCATCATTTGGATAGCTTAGATAGTCAAGGTCAACTAGAATTCATCACCCTTTTGCCTAAACCTTGTTTTCCACCTTCACCCATCATTAGCAAATTGGTTAAACTTTGTAAGTATGGAATATACAAGCGACTTCCAGAAGATTCAAAGATCATTCAAAGACACAAATACATTTATTATTATTATTATTATTGTCACCATGATTCTGATTAGTATGATTTAAGTTGGGTTTTAATATACATCTTGGATCAGTTCTTACCTTGGATGCATGCAAGATCAGCTCAGTTCATTATCTCACCTTCAGTTTGGGTACTTTGACTTGGTCAACCCAGTTGACCAAGTTAAACACGGTTCTCAATGCGGTCACCAAAAAAATCAACAATTGTTATATTTTCTCCAGACATGCCCAGGACCAATACCAGTCTCAGTTTTCATCAGATGGTCACAGTTATTGAGTTCTAGAGTTTGTTATTATTTTTTATTGACTCTAGACATTATTTTTATTATGAGATGGTGATATTTTGGCACTTACGTGGATCAGTGGGTATGAGTAGTCACCATTACCATTCTACCATGTCTCTAGATACTTATGTGCAGTCAGTTTTCCCCAATTCTCATCCTGAAGAAAGTTATGATATTTTTTATTGTTTTTAGAGGTTGTGCCACTAAAAAAATAACTATGGACTTCACTGAAGAAATCGATTTGTCTTGTGTGTGTTGCTGCCTAATTCGCACCTCGGGTAACGTGCCAGAAATCTTCAAGCCACTGGGTGTGACCTTGGGGGCAAGCTCGAACCAAGTGTTGTCACCTGATACTCAGCTCCTCCGTTTAGGCCAACTCCTAGCGAAGTCAAGGGGGGTGGACCATAATGAAAAGTAAAATCTAAGGTTTTTACTCTATGAAAGAAATAATTGACTCTAGGAGTTTACATGAAATGAATTAAAACCTTAACAATGAGTTACCGCAAATGAATTGAAGTATAACAACAACAACATTTATCATTCACACACCATTTATGACAATATGCGGAAATAGATTGAACCAATATAAAACGAAGAAGACCAATACAATGAAATGGAGTGCTTGTGTATGAGGATCGCTGTTGTAGTCTCAGATAAGTATTGCAGTGTCTTGTTGCTAAGTTTTAAGATTAATTAGATGAGTGGATTGAGGAATGGGTAAATTGTTGGTTTATTTTATTTTTGTGGTAATGATCTTGATTAGCTTAGGGGATGGGAACTTCCAATATACCTGGAGGTACGGGGAGTATGTCCAAAACCATTAACCGATGCGGCTCCCCGGAAGGAATATGTGGGCTGGTTGGAGTCTTTGAGACTTGTTCAACACTACACCAACAAGGGTGTAGACTAACAGTGTCTTGAGGTCATTGCCCAGTTGTTCTGCTTCCTTTGTGGATTTTGCCACCACAACGGCTTAATTCGAGGCGTTGGATTTTCGCCTGGGAGAATTATTTTGAAGTGGAAAACTAACTAAGCTAGTCACCTAAATCCGTTTCTGCAGTGGAAGTAGAGCATACGGGGATGAAGGCCTTGTAAATTTTTAAATGTTTTGGAACAAGTTTTCTGATTTAGAAAAAGGTGAAACCCAGGAGTCTCTTTCCAGATTCAGTACTCGGGCAACAAGCCTTTATCCATGAACCTGTACTCGGGAAAGCGAGGGGGTTTATTTTAAACTTAGCAGTGCATAACAACAATTTTTTAATTACTACACTGCTCAAATCTTTTCCCTTATGGTACTTCGATATAGCGCGGTGGGTAAGTATTCAAATTACTTTTGCAAAACTTAAATAAAGCATGAAATGATAAAGAAAAACAACTATGCTAACAGCATATAAAGAAAACAGAAAAAAGGACATCGACACAAATCCCCCCAGGGGGGATGGGGACCAGGCTCTAATGAGCCTACTCAAACTTTATTTTTGCTTTTACAATGATGCAAAAGAAAGTGCACTTTGGTCCTCAAATTGGGATCCAAAGGCTTACAACTTGTGAAAATAATAATTTTTATGTGGGGCAGATTCGTTTGTCTTGTTTTTTGTCGATTTTGTGAAAATTTGCCAAAGTTTCCCTCTCTTTTATCACAAACCTACAAAAAAATCCAACAAATACTAGTGGAATGTGCCTATTATCACATATATAGTAGCCAGGCTACCATATTCTATTTTTCAGACATAGTACATTTTTCAGCCAGATCTCTTACATATGAGCTAAGTCACTTGACACGGGGACACGGGACACGAAGGACACGGGGATTCGAGGTGTCCGACACGGGCACGGTGACCCCGGAATCAGGACACGTAGGATATGTTTTATACACATATATATATATATATATATTTTTTAAATATTTATTAAAATTTAAAAATATAGACATATAGATCCAAAAATATTTAGAAACTAGAACATTTACAAATATTCAATAGAAATTAGAATAAAAACACATTAATG